>HG992170.1:2566427-2900941 GCA_905220505.1 Laothoe populi
CTAGATTTGACTCGTTTCCGCCCGCTATACGCCTTGATCGCCCTCTAGGTACCTTAACTCAAACTATAATAATGACAGAAGCCGCCATCTTTTGCTCATTGTTTGGTTCATAATGATATTAATTAAGCCCAGGAAGAGCTTACCTGGACTTTGGACGTCTGAGGAAACATAATACAAATTTTATTGGAAGGTAAAATTTTTATATTATGTTGTCCGTTTGACGTCCAAAGTCCTTTTATGAGAGACGTGTTTGTTATCTCCTGGCGGCTTATGACATTTAAATGCAACAATGTGAGAATAGAAAGCGTAATAATATATGTGCCACAATTGAATTCACATAATTATTTTCATAAGTAATTACATATTACAACGATAGATATTTATTCAGATAGATAAAAGTTATTGAGAAAGAATTTTCTGAAATGCTATTAGTTTCAGATAGAATTTCCTAAAGATACATGCCTACTTCCAATTGGCGTTGGTAAGGATTTCAGTATTAGGATAATTTGTACCCAGTTAAAGGTTGAAACGGCTGCTCTACTGTTACCAGGTAATGCATATATTCCAGCCACAACTAATAATCGTAATAAGTACGTAATCGACATTAATAGTTGGCATGGCTGTCCGAACTGGAACTTTAGACAAACTTTGATAGAACCTCATATATCTTTAGTTGAAATTACTATCGTCCTAAGCCAAAGTAGCTACTTTGGCCTAGTGTACTCATCTGGATATCTATAAATCTACATCCTTAACTCATAAATTTCAACCCAGAATGTTGGTATTCAAATGATTGCCTTTGATCCAAAAACAGGATTAATAAAATGTAATGTAATGATATTGATAAAATTATCAGGATAACAATGCAACAAGGCTAAACCAAGTATCCTGCGGTCTGATTCTAATAAAATCAATGCCGTATATATTGAAATATAATTTTCAGTAGGTAAGTATTTTTTATGAAAAATAATTTTTAACCAACTTTAGCCTCATATTGGTTATGACTTAGCCAACGTTAATTAGCTAATTGTTAGTAATACGTTATATAATAAAATTACTTGAAACTTTTACATCTGTAATAGTTTTACACACTGACGCTTTTGTTGAAAAATGCATAAGAATTCTACGGCAATTTATTTAATGAACACAAATTTGCTAAGCACTTATCTCACTGTCAGAGTTTCGGTAATAAGAAGTTAGATTATTTTGACAGCCCGAATGTGACTGTTTAATCACAATTGAGACATAAGAATGATGGTCTCCAGCATGATCTCAACCGAAATTTACTTTATTGATGGGAATCAGGGAGCTGACCTGTGATAATAGGCGTTCGATAAGTGTTATGCGATGTTGGTACGAAGAACAGGGCGCTACTTGGTGTTCCCATCGTTTCAAAAACTTTGACGTAGCCTTGTTTATAAGGTGCCACTCGGAGCCCGTGCGTGAGAGTTTGCCGGCTTCCGTATTGTACAATCCCGGAAAGTAGTGAGAGATGAGTACAATATTGAGCTTGTCAATCAGAGCCGGTTAGTCCTTCAACAGCAACTTCAGTAGGAGATGTTTATGATCTGTTCTACTGATCTGTATTCGCTCATTAAGAATCACTGGTGTGTGTGTGCGAGAGCTGCTGCTTCTTGATGTTGTAGCAATCACCGTACTAAATTTGAAGTTGCTCTTTTACTACACTTCTTATATAAATAAATCTGACTGGTTTTGTAATTTACTAAATGGCCCCATTGTCTATGCGAAGCATCTGTCATAATAGATGTCATAGGAAGCATCTATGTATCAGACTCTAGAGCAATGTTTTCTAGCCACCATTTGAGATCTATCAAGGACTATTCCAAAATATACAGAAGGCTCGCGTGGTATTTTTCAAATTGCTGACGCTGCCGAAAATGGCATTGCAACCTTCCTCGGAGGGTGATGAAGGTCGCATAATTTAGGTACCCTAAGAGGCGTTGAGTCTGCTTGAGGGCCTAATTGCCGGCAGCGGGACGTGTTGGCAGGCTCTGGTGTATCTTGTGACTTGTGGTAGAGGCTCTGACGCTGCAGAGAATGGCAAAGCAACCTTCCCCGGAGGGTGATGAAGGTCGCATAATTTAGGTACCCTTAGAGGCGTTGGCCTGCTAGAGGGCCTAATTGCCGGCAGCGGGGCGTGTAGGCAGGCTCTGGTTTTTCTTCTTGTGGTAGAGGTTCTGACGCTGCAAAGAATGGAAAAGCAACCTTCCCCAGAGGGTGATGAAGATTGCATCATTTAGGTACCCAAAGAGGCGTTGAACCTGCTGTTGAAGGCTCTGGTGTATCTTGTATCTTGCGGCAAGGATTCTGTTGTTTCCTGTGCCCCAATTGATACTCAGATATTCTATCGATCTCGTCGGGGCAGTGATCGATTTACCCAAATTTATAAACTAGCCCAGGCTGGCTAAAAAGTTTATTGCAGAATTTTCCTGTGACTGGAGTATATTCTGGTACCCTACATTGTCAATGAAGTGAACCACTTCGGTGCCGCTGCCTGGCCAAATGGCAGGTCGTAGTAGGTAGCATATCTGGCTCTGATATGACTCAGATTTTGTTACGCGATTTTGATGGAAATGACGTAATTCCGCGGCGCCATAAATAGATTTAAGGCCTTTAAGCTGAACATTACGCGATAGATTCAGTTATACGAGAGGTGCAATAGCACACCCACACTTCACCGAACCCATAACCGTCGTACGTTATGACAGAGGCGAGCCTCTGGCCATACTGAACTGATACTGATACTTCGTAATAGAAAAACCCAATATTCAACAGCCGCCGCGGCGCAGTTGGCGAGCAGCCGGCTGTGAAACGGGAGGCCGTGGGTTCGATTCCCACACCGGGACAAATGTCTGTGCGACCGACAGACATCTGTGTCCGGGGTCTGGGTGGTGTGAGATCGAATGTCTTCCGCAGTCCCCGACACCCACAACACAAGAATCGCATCTTAGTGTAACGGGGTCGGGGCCGTGTGTGTGGGACTGCTTACTTATTATTATTAATATCACTCTACCCGACCCGGGGAATGAACCCAAAACCCCAGCACAGCAGTAGCAACACGCACGTTTACATTACAACTGCGCCACAGAGTGCCACGAATTGTGTGTGCGCCTTGTGTAACATCACGCGATGTTCTCAGGCGGTCACCCATCCAAGTACTGACCGCGCCTAACGTTGCTTGACTTTGGTGATCGGACGAGAACCGGTGTATTCAAAGTGGTATGGACGTTGGCTGTGGTCGATGTGAAAACAAATCGCCCCCGGTGATTAGTTACAATATTATTTGAGCCTAATACCGGAGGGCGTTGCTTCCAGATGTCTTGCCACAAACTGTGTGTGTGTGTACGTGTGTTTCGTGTTTTTGTTGTCGAGGTGAACACAGATCGCCCCCGATGAATCGTTACAATATTATTTGAGCACGATCACGGAGGGTGTTTTGGTTATTAAAACAGCGCGCATATAAAAAGAAGGAGTCAGACAACCAGGCTATAAAATTATTAGATTATAATAATTTACCTTCTTTTAATTTCCAATGAACTAATTTTAAAAGACAGTCATGACATCTAATGTTGGTAAAATTAAAAGAAGTGTACAGTTGAATGCAATTCGAGACCCAGATTAATTTTCAAAACCGCTTTGTTTGAATAGAAACGTAACTTATGGTCTTTTTCGCATTTTGCCTGTTTAAGGGCGCCTTTTTTATGCTCCCCTCTTCCTTTTTTGTCCTCAAAACTGTTGTTGCAAATATTTGCAAGTTTTGTGGATGAAATTATTTCAAAGATGGTGGTATGTGTAGACATACATGTAGATGTATACCCACTTTAAAAATAATAATAACTTAATAATTAAAGGCAGCCATAGCCCAGCTAAAAGCGGTACCGATCGTCCAGACGAAAGTCGCGGGCTCGTTCAGCCCAAAATTAGTATACACCTCTGACTCCTCCAAATTACACGTGTATTCACCATATATACACTTGCTTCAACGATGCAGGTAAACCTCGTGAGGAGAGTCACACGCTCGAAATTTCCACATCTAAATTTATGGTTTAATATTTTAATATTGCGCCACAGGGGCGTTAGACAGCGCCGCAAAAATGCGTCATCTCCATCATATATCTGCATAAAGAGCACCTTTTCCAATCAGAAGAATTGAATCTTTGCATATTGTGACAAGTCAAGAACAGGACTTTCTTTAAAACGCTCATATTGGCAAATATATCAATTCCTCCTGAAGGTGGATGCTTGATGAAAATCTTATATCGTACGTAAGAAAAATAGTCGCGTGATCAAATTAGATTTGGTAGTGACGGTAACAGAAAAATTATTATTATAATGTTAAGCTGACTTACCAGGTGCTGAGACAATTCAAACCTTTATTCCTTGTTATCTTACTGAAAGTCGTACGGTGCCGCGGTCTGGCACGCTGTTGCTACGGCCCGCATTTGGCGAAAATATATTTCGACCGTCTTGTTGATATTTCTTGCATAACTCCAATAACAAAACGGACGGAAACTAATCACTTTTAAACATTACTAAGTAAATTTTCTACTTTAATCTCGAAAATTTTAAGAAAAATTATCGCACTATAATAATTTTATCCAACGGTGTGCACAGTTTGAAAAACTTTGCAACAATGAGCAAAAGATGGCGGCTTCTGTCATTATTATAGTTTGAGTTAAGGTACCTAGAGGGCGATCAAGGCGTATAGCGGGCGGAAACGAGTCAAATCTAGCGGCTGTGTAAGGAAAGAAAACGGATGTACTCTCATAAAAGGACTTTGGACGTCAAACGGACAACATAATAGGGTGTTTGACTGGTGTAACCAAAAAATATAAAACTGCACTAGGAGAAAGGATAGTGGGCAAACATATTTATTAATTACATTTTTTTATTTTAAATGTATTATAAACATTTTATATTCGTCATTAAAATTTAGAATTTTTAATCTGTATCACTCGGGGCCAAAACGTAGCAATACCGGCCGCCATTACTCGTGACGACATCGCACATAAACATTGCATTCTACGACAAATAAAATTGTAAGGAAGAACATACTTTTTGATGTGTAAACGTGTGGAAACATGTTAATTTCGTCTTCAAGTCTTCTATAAGAATGGAATAAGGCATTACAA
Organism: Laothoe populi; assembly: GCA_905220505.1. Lineage (NCBI taxonomy): Eukaryota > Metazoa > Arthropoda > Insecta > Lepidoptera > Sphingidae > Laothoe > Laothoe populi. Next base: position 2,571,581 of record HG992170.1, read on the forward strand.
GGGCTGATAGTCGAAATCTGCCACTTCTTTCTTAAAACTTTTGATTTTGGCACATGGATGAACTATTTATTGGGATTTAGTGTAGAGTTTTTACACAAAGGCATTGAACAATATTTATATGCTGGCTCATTCATTTTTGCGGAAAAACTAACAGATAAATGCAAATAATTTGTTATGTTGTTAGGTGTCACGAATGTTTGTATATGTGCGATGACGTCACATAGAGATAATGTCACGTGACAACGCGTTTTAGCGCGTAATGATATATGAAAAAATAAAATCACGGATTTTATAGAAATTAAGTATATTTCAATAATAAAAATATTACGGGGGCTATAAGTGAAGAGCCCTCTATCGATGTCCATTAATTTTCAAAAATTGTCAAATACCCTATTGACATTTTGATATGCCACTGGCGATTGGTTAAGAAAGTATTTGAAAATAGAATCAGCGTTATCGAATATGCTCTTTATCGGTTTTAATTACGTTATTACATTAGTAACCTACTTTTACACATATACGCAATTCATGATGTGTATTACAAGTAATGCGATTTATAAATGAAATTTAGACTGTCTTACTAAGACTGTCTCGGTGGCGCAGTTGTGATTGCGCATGCGTTACGACTGCTGTGCTGAGGTCTTGGGTTCGATCCCCCAGTCAAGTAAAGTTATATTGGGTTTTTCTGTCTATAAATACTCAGTATTAGCCCGGAGTCTAGAATTTGTGTCCGTTATGGCGATAGGCTCGCCCCCTATCATATTCTGGGACCGAAATAAATTCGACGTCTATCTATGTCTAAGTCTATCCCTTCGGGAATTACAGGCGTGAGTGTATATGTATGTATGTAAATGATTTTTTTTATCGCTTACTATTCTATGGAGCCACAGCTTCGTGGTGTCTATCCCGGCTCGCACCAAGAGGTTCGCGAATTCGTATCTTTGCTGCACCATCAAGCTGTGGAACATCGGCATGTGCCAGCAACCTGTTCCACAGCTTTTTTTCAAACAAATTAATCAAATTATTTTCTACTTTTTAGTTTGGCTAGCTATTAAAGCGTGTTTTTACAACTATCATTTATTTCTGTGGTTTTTCCATTTAAAGAATAGTCTCGATTTCCCAATCTTGTGCAATAATAGGAACATACATGTACATTCACGCCTGTAATCCCCGAAGGGGGTAGGCAGAAAAGTTAGTGTGTAACCAATACACTAACTTTTCGGCGAATTTTTTACGGTCCCATTATGTAAGCCTATCGCCATACCGGGCTCAATACCAGACTCCGAGCTGATACTGAAATAAAAATTTCTAAATAGAAAATCCCAATATTGCTCGACCCAGGGATCGAACCCGAGAACATGTAGTACATATTTATGCTAATAATTATTTGATGTTGAATGTATTTTTATTATTTAGCAACATTAATAATACACCCAACATACACACACACCACAGACTAACGGCCGTTTCAATACATAATCTTAATCTTGATCTACGGATCGTGTTCAGAAATGAGCCAATTAGAATAAAGTTTTTTTTGTTTTTATAGCATAGTCCGACCAAAGAGCCAGTGGGTCACCTGATGTTAAGTGATCTCTACCGCCCATGAACATCCACAATACCGAAAGTATCACGTAGGCCTTAAAGGAAGGGGGAATCTGGGCCTCCGGATATCTCACTTACCATACGAAACGCGACAGTAAACTGTCACTTTACGTTGGTTTTCTGTGAGACAGTTGTACTACCCGGTCGAGCCGGCCCATTCATGCTGCAGACAAATATGTCTACAGTGTGGCTCTACCACTGTTAGACTCTAGTATTTTCGACCTTTTGAGGTGCTGTTTATTATCCCTCGCTTAAATGACTGTTTCGGACAAAATACCTTGTTGTCTAATGCATCGATAAACCTGAAATGATCAAATATAATCAATGAACGATTGGACAAAGCGCAAATGTAGAAAAAAATATGTTTTAAAATTCTAACGCCCAAATACTCAAACGCTATTCAACTGGCCGACCGCCTAACGGCTACTTATTTTGTAACACGCCAATAATGACAAATAAGAGGGTCTCAAATGTTTAACACGATCTTAAATGCTTAAGTTGCGTTTGAGTATTCGGGCGTAAGTGACTTATGACAACAAGATTTAAATGAATATACCTACTCTTTGTTCCCCGTATGGCAGTACTTGTTTGCATACATAGGTCATTTCAGAACGAAACGAAATAAAATATTTTAATACATGTGTGCTAACAAGGCACACATTATAGTATCCACATGATTACCATATTTTTCGCGCAATCAAATAGTAATACATATTATATTCTAGTAGAATCTACAAAAATAACAAAAAATGTATTAAGACAGACGATTAAATAGCGCGAAAAAAATAATTACCTAACATAAAGATGGAAAAAAATATGAGATATTTGAATAAAGAACGTTCTTTTTGAATGTAGATCTATTTTTAATGCCAGCCAGGCTTTGCAAAAATGCGTTCATAAATTGCTTCATAATGACCAATTAAAAACTATTCACACCTACCAGACGGATTAGGTTTTTGCCAGCAGACGAACATTTAAAAACTTGATCGAACATTAAAATACTAGTTTCATTTATAAGTAAAATAATTTTATTTTGTACCAAGTTTTAAGTCATTAAGTTTTTGTCCGTTACCAAATTAGATTTAAGTACAACCATTATTTGTTAAATTTATTTATAAAGACAGTTTCCGAGATCTTTGTTGTCTTATGTACAAAAATTTCAGTTTTACTTGGTCACCTTCAAGTAACTGTCAGACTAATACCCGTACGCGTACCACACAAAAGGTATACGTCAAAAAGTTTTATCAATATGGGTAGTTTACAAAACTTAAGTCTCCATAGAATTTATATAGCTTAGTGTTTTATAAATTTTAAATAAATTATGCAAAGTAAATTTTTAATGCAATTTTCCGTTTTTGGAAGTTTTTTGACAGTGACGCCAGTTACACTGTCAATTATCATAATAAAAAAATAAAAACCGCCAATATCGCTGCATGACGGGCATCTAAAACCTCCAACTGCAAATGTTTTCGCATTGTGCCAAAATTAAGAATAATAATTCGACAGTAATTCATAAAAAATGTTTCCATTATTAACAGCTACTGAATTGCTACTGGGCCTAAAAGACTTGATTCCAAGGCCATAACATTTAAAAAAAATGGCTAGTAGGTATAGCTACTATACAAAACAAAGAAAATTGATTGACAATGAGAGGAGAAAACGATACTGAACTGTTTTGTCTTTGCCTATTTATTTCAGACATGGCTTCGGCCTTTAACATGGCTTTGACTTTACAATTATAGAAACAAGAGAAGAAGACTTTTCAATTGTAGTCCAGATTTGAAAACATAACGGCAGACAAGGCTGCTCGAAGCAGAACCTTTGCGTTCTCTTATTAAAAAAAAATTAACAAAAAAATGTCTGCCCATATATACATATGTAGATTTATTTAAATGTCGCTCACAATCCTCGACTTCTTTTATACGACTGTCGAGAATAATAAGCATCGTATTATTGTGAGGCTAATGTACCCATGGTACAAATACGAAACAGTACACAATGCAAATAACGGGTCGAAAATAATTGTTGAAAATTCAATACACAAAACCTTGAAAAACATAAATAAATTGTATTAAAACCGTTAAATATGTTATTTTTAATTTATGCAAATAACTTTATTTATAACTTTGTTTTTCTAGAACAAAGTATGTTCTAAATGGAAAACTTCTAAAGTATCCACAGTTATATGATATGCTTAATTACTATAAGAAACGCTGTATTTACTCCTAAAATCCATAGTCGTATTTAGAAATTAAAAACAAAATATGTGTAGAATTCTGTAAACGTGATTGGTTGGCGTTTGGCGCCAAATATTGACCAATCACGTGTAAAGAAATCTACTCATGACATAGAGCTAATTTAAAATGAATTTAAATGTCATGAATACATTTGTAATTTAGAAATTGAACATTTATAGATAACACTAAAAAATTTCTTATGTTATATTATGAACGGTAGGCAGTGGCGTTGCTGTGCCCTGGCATTGCAGAAGTCCATGGGCGACTATTTCAGACATGGCTTCGGCCTTTAGAATGGAAAAAATATCGGACATGGCTTTCTCGTTTTAAATGAATGAAAACTACAGACATGGTTTTGGCCTTTTGACTTATACACCAGGGAAGAAAAAGACTTTCAATTTTAGTCCAGACTTGGAAAAAAAGACAGAAAAGGCTGCATGATGGAGAACCTTTGCCTTCTATTTTATATAAAAAGAGAGAATGAAACAAAAAAGTCTACTTACCATCAGGTGGCCCGTCTGCTCGTCTGCCTATCAAGGCATAAAAAAATCTCGGCGTTGGAATTGATCCCATGAACTTTTGTTTCACAATCGGTTACTTCCCCATTAAGCATCAGAGGTATTACAATTATCATTTCGATTTGCTAATGACCAAGAAAGTAAAAAACAGATAAACTGTCAAACAAAGGACATTAGGAAGATTATCGTACCGACCTTGTCTGATTGACCCTCATTAATTCTGAATCATAATCAGAAAATATAAATAGCTTTAGGTTCCATTGTTGACATTACTACGCACTTGTACATACAATGAAACAAGGATGCAAAATAAACAATACTTTTTATATCCTGGCTCGGCAAAGTGACCACACTGCACCTGATGGTAAGCGCAGTGCCGTCCAATTAGAGACAATCTATTCCTCGCTACTCAACACAATCATGCCGGCCTGCTTCTTCACACTACGCCATGGGCAAGAAGGTGAAGAAGCGAGGGTTTATTATTACAGTACTCTGAAGGCCGCAAAACGTCCAAAATCGTATCCCAACTCTAGACCCCCAACAAAAACCGGTTGTACACTAGCTGATCCCGGAACGCAACACACCTGCGTGTGCCACTATGGCGGGTTTTATACCCTGTGTACGGTGGTCGCTATCCGGGTGGAGATGAATATCCTACCACCAACACTGGTTTAGTTTTATTTTTATTTCGAATATAAAGATTTTACGGATACCAATATTTAAAATAATAATTGTGACCTCATTTTTCAAACAATTTGATTCTGTTTTCGCAAAAAAGTTTCTTTTGCGTACATATATTCGGTTAAATATTGAATAATGTACGAAATGAAGCACAGTATTAGAGTATTTTCTATTATTAGAAATACCGAAAGTACAACAGAGGTATTTAGGAGACTAGTTGGGGTTCACTAATAATGACAACCAAAGTGGGAGTAGTAAATGTTTAATATAAAACGGAGTGCCTTCTGCGCTCCGCTGTTCAGTTGTTTTGTGAAGTAGACTATAAGGTGAGAGCCAGGATATTCGTGGTTCGTTCGCGGGGTGGTAAGTGTATCAGTGTGTAAGTAAACAGATCAATGGCCGCGTAGTTCAGCTTAGAGGGTAATGCTGTTAGATTAATTATAAAGTGAAGCCTTAAGTGAATTCTGATATGCGTTTGTGTTAATATTAAGCACTGAGATGTTTATCAGTGTTGTGTAAATCAATCAATAAAATGTTAAACATTGTATTTGTGCCTTTCTATCCATCTTGCATAGTTTTGTTGCTGTTCTTAACAATTCACTCAGTTAAAATACCCAAAATTGATCATACACCGATCGTTTTCACTTTCAAATTGCGTGCTAATTGGTTTAGCAGTCCAATATCACGTGCATGTTATGTTATAATAATTATGTACGCGTTTCGTAAGAGGTTGCGCAAACCGAGGTTACGTGACACCATCTTGAACACGTGTTTAGCAGTTTTGAAGTAACTTATATATTTTTGTATTATAATATACATCGAACAAGCAAATGATAAGAAATGAACCGTCCATGAATTAAAATCAGAATGTTTTTTTTATAGACTTCTGCAGAGCACAGCAGAGCCGCTGCCTACCGTAAAATATCTAACACGAATTTATTTACATTGTGGTTTACATTGTTTGCGAGTTCTAATGGTGATAAAGTAAAGTCTTTGAATGCAAACGTGCTGTGCAAATAATGACATCGTGTATGACACACCGAGACCAATGTGCAATAAGTATATATGTATAAAGGTATATATCACCAGCTTTTATATAAAACTAAGTAGCACCTGTTTATAAATAAATACACCCAACAGACACACATAGCTCTGTCCTTATACAAGGTAAAACATGTATCGTAGGTTTTTATCCTGGCAATGTGACCACACTGCACGTGATGGTAAGCGCAGTGCTGTCCAATTAGAGTATGGAATACCGAGAGACAGTCTATCCCCCGCTACTCAACACAATCAGGCCGGCCTGCTTCTTCACACTACGGCATGGGCAAGAAGGTGAAGAAGCGGTCGAGGGTCTAGTGTCAGAGTACTCAGAAGGCCGCAAAATGAATAGACACCCGACAAAAAACAGATGTACACTGGCTGATGCCGGAACGCGACACACTTGTGTGTGCCACTATGGCGGGTTTTACATCCTGTGTACGGTGGTCGCTATCCGGATGGATACGAATATCCTACCACCAGCGAACGTGACGTAATGTTCATTGATAATAACAATTCGTTTGTTAATAAAACATAAAGTGTTAAATATTATGAAGCGATATTTGGGCAGTATGAAACGCTTTCATCTCGCGCGGTTCCGAAGTACAGGCCGGATGCTGCTGATAAAAAATAAATCATTCTAAACTGTCTGATTTTTATCAAAGATGAACAAAAATATGAAGATAAATCAGGCACATTTAAATAATATTATTTGGCGATATATATCTACCTATAAATAGTCTGATAACGCATCATATGACTGTGCATCATGCCTTATCGGTGATCATCATCAAAACACTCCGGATGTCGGTTTATTCTTTGATCATCTGTAATACATACATATACACTCACACCTTTAATCCCCGAAGGGGTAGGTAGAGGTGTAACCAGTACACCCACTTTTCGTGAAATTTGTAACGGTCCCATAATGTAATAGGGGGCGAGCCTATAGCCATGTACATTAAAAGGTGAAAATTGAAAATAAAAGCTTATATGGAGAAGGAGTGCAGAAAGCTGAAATTTGTATGTAATCCATACTAATACTATAAATGCGAAAGTAACTCTGTTTGTTTGTTTGTACCTTTTTACGTCTAAACGGCTGACCAGATTGTGATTTTTGGCAAGGAGATAGATTATATCCTGGAGAAGGATATAGGCTATCTTTTTCTCAAAAAAAAAACAACCTTGAAACGGGTCAATTAGGAGTTCAAAAAGTGTATGGGAAATCCATAATTCCTCAGTAAAGAAATACGTGTTTCAACATTTTTGAAAAATCATCCCTAAAAGAAGCAATCTCAAGATATAGGTACAACACCTGAGAGGCTGGACAATCGCTACAGGTGCCTCAGTGCAGAAGACAACTCCTTGGATTGTATACTTCTGCTCCCGATAATAACCCCCACGCGGGCGGAGCCGCGAGCAACAGCCAGTTAAATATAAAACAATAAAACATGCTTTGGTTACATTGACACTTTTAATTTCAAACACATAACACACGCAAGTGGCATATTATGTGTGCAGGCTATCAGGTGACGTAATAAAACAAAATTAAAAAAATATATACGCAAAGAATAAAGGTTCAATATAACGTTCAATATTTAATGTCTTACTGTTGAATTTCGAGAATTTTGTTCCAGCGCAACAATTGCAAATTCAAATACCGAAAATTGATTTTGGCGTCTGTCACTTTTAGTATTTAAGACTTCGCCTCTCGTCAATGACCTTGATGATTTTAGCGCTAATACAAACAGCGGATGAAGCGGAGATTTCGGGCGCTCGAAATTTAGTGTTTTTATCTGTATATATAAAAGAAGAAACTGACTGACTGACTGACGATCGACGCACAGCCAAAACGGCTGGGGTTAGAGACTTGAAATTTTGACAGTAGGTACCTTTTATGACGTAGGCATCCACTAAGGAAGGGTTTTTGGTAATACCACCCCTAAGGGGGTAAAATGGGGGATGATAGATTGTATGAAAATCCGTCGTTTTTAAAGTTAAGTTTATGAAAATTAGTATTTGGCCTTTTAGTCAAAAATAAAAAATACATATTTCAGGATTTTTGGAAATTCCACCCCGAAAGGGGTAAAATAGGGGATGAAAATCTGTCATTTTTGCAGTTAAACGCATGAAATTTGGTATTTGGCCTTACAGTTAAAAATTAAAAACACATATTTGAGAGTTTTTGGAAATTCCACCCCTAAGGGGGTTAAATAGGGTAAGAAAGTTTGTATGAGAATCCTTCATTTTTGAAGTTAAATGCATGAAAATTGGTATTTTGTAGTGTATACTTTTTGTCTCAAACATGACCTCCACGCGGGCGGAGCCGCGACCAACAGCTAGTGGTTACATATACACTCACGCCTGTAATCCCCGAAGGGGTAGGCAGAGGTGTAACCAGTACACCCACTTTTCGCCGATTTTCAGTTCCATAATGTGATAGGGGGCGAGCCTATCGCCATACCGGGCACAGATTCCAGACTCCGGGCTAATACTGAGAATTTCTATATAGAAAAACCCAATATCACTTTGCCCGACCCGGGGATCGAACCCGAGACTTCAGCACAGCAGCAGTCGTAACGCATGCGCAATTACAACTGCGCCACCGAGGCAGTTTTTATGGTTCTTTGTTCTATGGTTTGTTATTTTGTTGGAAAGTCTAAAAAATAGTTAGACCTGAGTTTTTCGTAGTTTTGTCAATTTTCACAAAAAGTTGGTATCACTGACTTTTAAATTTTTGTATAATTTTGTTAAGAATACAGAAATTATATAGATAACAAGCTCATATTAACGGCCTTTTAAACCTCCTATAACTCATTATGAATAAGACCGAGAGTGTTTCGTAACGAAGCCACCTTTAACACATATATTTTTATGCAGCCGCAGACTTCTTAACAATTTCTTGAAATTCTGCGCAATATTTTTATTTGCGCGACGAATGGTCTTCATTGACACTGCAATTGAATATTGACCGAATTGATATTAGATTATGAATTAGGTAAAATAAGTAGAATTCATGTCATTAGTCGTTTGAATATGCGTTTTATTTTCTATCATTAAGTATAAATTTTGCTATATTATACGATGTGCCTAATAGATTATATTCATTTCGTATTTGACAGCCTCCGTAGCGCAGTTGGCGAGTAGCCGGCTGTGAAACGAGAGGCCGTGGGTTCGATTCCCACACCGGGTCAAATGTTTGTGTGACAGACAGATATTTGTGTCCGGGGTCTGGGTGTTGTGAGACCGTGCGTCTCTCTAGGTCCCTGATACCCACAACACAAGAATCGTATCTTAGTGTGGGGTCGGGGCTATGTTTGTGACTGTTGGGTGTTATTTATTATTATTTATTTCGTAACATTAACCTACGATAATAAGTGGGTCAGCAGTCTGTCACACAAACATGTGTCTTGGGGAAACGGGAATAGAACCCGCGGCTTCTGGTTTCACAGCCGGTTACTCGCCGGTTGCGGCTGCCTGGTGTGTGACATTGTTGGGAGTATTTATTTATTTTACCTACCTACCCCTGTATATACGTATTGTCATGGGCGTATATAAGGGGGGGGTTCAGGGGGTCCGGACCCCCCCCTTAGCATACGACATAATAAAAAAAAAATTTGCAGCATTCAGCTATATGCATATTTGGAATTAACAGATTTTTCTACGACTTTTGAGCCTAGTTTAATTTTTTTCGTGTACTTTTTAGCGCTTAAATCAACTGGTATCAGGGCACATCTATTTAAAAACATACGACCGAGTCTTAAGTAGTGACTACTTAGTAGTGATGAGTGTGATAGTATATGATGAACCATAAGTACCTGGAGGGCAATTCTCCTTTCATTCAAAATAATTTCGTACTCGAATCTACAGTTCGAATCATTTCTCTATTACGTAATTTCGAACTACGAAGTTATTTTTTCGAATGTTGCATCCATATCCATTTGAATTTGAGTCTTTACTATGAGATTCTACTAAAAAATTTGAATTTCGAACTAAAAATCTATAAGTATTTTAATATCCATAGTGTCTCGGGCCTCATCAAATGTGCATCCACTATCCAGTTCTTGGACATGTTTTTGGACTCTTCCAAGTATTTTATCTTTCTAAGACTTTTAGTTAAATCATAATAAAAACACGAGATTGAGTCTTTTTATGGGTAAACACATTAGCATATGGCATCATATACGCAGTAAGTTAGGACCAAAATAAAACAATATCTTTGGGTGTCTAGAGGCCTTCATACGTCCAACATTACCGCACCACCTCCAAGAGCATAGACTCTATGCCGCTTAGCTATAAACTTCGTTAAATATTAATGTTAGGGAAACAATCTTGCCACTTTATCTGGAGAATTAACATATACACAGTCAGGTCATAAGTATTGTCACACAGTAAAAACTTTTATTTTAGAATGCTGGCCACAAAAAAGTTTATTGAATTCGAATTTCAAATTGTTCATGAAAATCAAAATATATACTTTTTAGAATTTTACTCATTTTGAAATATGGAGTGGACGCTTAAAGAAGACCATGTTGCAGTAATTGCGTTGCATCGTTGCGGTTACGCGCCAATTCAATTTTTTGACATACTGAATAATTTGAATATAACCAAAAGATTCGTTTATCGTACCATCAAACGATACAATGAAGACTCTAGTGTAGATGACAGGTCAAGAAGTGGTCGCCCTCGGTCTGTTAGGACTCCAGCAGTGATAAAAGCTGTGAAGGCGCGAATTCAAAGAAATCCCAAACGTAAGCAGAAACTGTTGGCCCTTCAGATGGGGTTAAGCAGAACCACGGTGAAAAGGGTGTTTAATGAAGACTTAGGGCTTTGGGAATATCGAAGAAAAACAGGACATCGTTTGAATGCTCGTCTAATGGACCTGAGACTGAAGAGATGCCGCGCTTTGTTGAAGCGGTACGCGGGAAAAAAATATCGGGAAATTCTTTTTTCAGATGAAAAAAAATTTACCGTAGAAGAGAGCTACAACAAACAAAATGATAAGGTGTACGCACACAGTAGTGAAGAAGCGAGCAACCGTATTCCGCGTGTCCAACGAGGTCATATTCCATCCTCGCTCATGGTATGGTTGGGAGTTTCTTATTGGGGCTTAACAGAGGTACATTTTTGTGAGAAAGGTGTAAAAACGAATGCAGTTGTGTATCAAAATACAGTCCTGACGAACCTTGTGGAACCTGTTTCTCATACCATATTCAATAACAGGCACTGGGTATTCCAACAAGATTCGGCGCCAGCTCATAGAGCGAAGAGCACACAAGACTGGCTGGCGGCGCGTGAAATCGACTTCATTCGGCACGAAGACTGGCCCTCCTCCAGTCCAGATTTGAATCCGTTAGATTACAAGATATGGCAACACTTAGAGGAAAAGGCGTGCTCAAAGCCTCATCCCAATTTGGAGTCACTCAAGACATCCTTGATTAAGGCAGCAGCCGATATTGACATGGACCTCGTTCGTGCAGCGATAGACAACTGGCCGCGCAGATTGAAGGCCTGTATTCAAAATCACGGAGGTCATTTTGAATAAACTTTAGTGTCATAAGAATCTATGTTTTGTTAAGTTCATTTTGGTATATAAATAGTTACATAATGAATAAACTTGTTTCAATTATCTTATATTAAACATGTGACAGAATTTATGACCTGACTAGGTATATAGAGATACAGTTCGTATGAAATTTGTCAAGGCGCCATATGGTTTAGACGCCATTAGGTTTCAGTGGTTTAAGGCAAACTCGGTCAAGAATGGTGTAAGCCTGGATGTCATTTTCTACCTACTACAATATCATCAAGCGTTACTTAGCATCTTGCGGCGTACCCTGCGACTGCTGGGAAGAACTTTCGTGTGACTAGACCGAATGGCGTGGCTCAGTACGAAAATCATGTGCACATTTTGAGGAAACATGTATGAATCCAATGCCTTGACGCCCAGCGTGAGCTATAAATAAGACCTAAAACTGTGTACACTTAGGGTTGGCCCTAAGTGTACACGACGCGCGTCGCCATGCACTGTAGTTAAAAAATAGTGACGCGACGTTTCGACTCTACGCCAGTTTGAGTTGACTCTTACAGCTACTCTTCTAGACAACTGTTCTGTACGTCCTGTGACAGGGCTTTTAAAACAAAATTAGGGCTAGCTAGTCACATATGCTCACATTGGCGAAAAAAACTTATTCCAAAAGTGCAAGGTTCGCCGTCGAAGGATACTTCTTGGAGGACATCATTATCAAGTTAGGACACAATATTGGATGGTTCGAATTCGAGATGTACGTCTCGGACGGTCTGTACCAGTCGAAGCAGTTCGAGCGATAACCTTCGAGAAATGTTCGAATGGTAATTTTCAGAATAGCTCAAATATTTTGATTTCTATTCTATTTTTAAAATACAGTGTAAACTCTATATAGCGACACTGAAGGGACTGTGCATTTTATGGCGTTATAGAGAGTTGTCGTTAAATGGAGAGAAGAAACATCAGAATTAGAAAAATAAAAAGTTTATTTCTGACTATTGTTAGTAGTTATGTGCATAAAAAAGAATGTTATTTGAACGCTATTGAGTATAGTCTGTTATTTTTGTCTGACGTCTTTTGCTGCACCAGTAATTTTGTTGTATTTTTTTAGTTATTTTATTAATATCTAGCAATACTGAGGCATCTTGGTTATAAAGGAAATATTTTTCCAATAATTTTGCTGCTTCCAGAGCTTCTTTAATGCTCGGCGGAAGCTCAGGCTCATCCGTCTCATCTTCTTCATCACCTTGTTCTTGATCCTCAGTTTTTCTCACTGAATCCAAAATTTCTTCGTCTGTGAGTGAAGCCGTTGTAAGCAGGCGGTCGTCCACTTCAATGTAGGTTTGAAGATTTACCGTATTTCCTGCCACATTTGTATCAACACTTCGTGCTTCCCCACTTATTTTACCATAGTTGATATGATGACGCTGCTTGAATTTTCCGAGCCATCCTTCTGATGCTTTGAAAGAAGTTAAACCAAGTTCAGCAGCAAAATTCTCCGCCTTAGCTTTCACGAGCGGCCCCGAGATAGGCATATTATTCTGGCGCTGTCGATGAAACCATGATAGTACAGCTTTATCCAAATCTTCGTATATAGGTTTCTTTAATTTTTTGGAAGATTTTCCCTCGCCCGCAGCGTGGAGGATTTTTTCTTTATTTTTCCATATTGTGGACACGGTAGAGCGACTAAATCCAAAGCGTTTGCCAACATCACTTATCTTCTCTCCCGTTTCTATTGCGCGTATCAGTAAAACTTTTTCGTCAATACACAGTGATTTTCTTTTAGTAGCCATGTTTACAGTTTGCAAGTTTGTGAGCAACTAAGAATATGATAAGGTATAGATAATCCATGACTCCTAGTTATGAATCATGGTCAATAACAGTCTACACGTGCAAGCAATCCCAATTTGTAAACAAAAGAATGAATTTCTTAGAAAGTTCGGTATGCATGATGCCGACAGTCGAGTTTATTGCGGGCTAGGATAATAAAGCGACAATAGATCGTACACAGCTGCGCAGTTTTTACTAATTTTAGCAACTTAATTGTTGTCGTTATTGAGAGTGGGTGTAATGCTATATAGAGTGAAACATTGTATGAAAAACAAGCTAAACCAACCAAAGCCAATTGATTTCGACGCTTAAGAGAGTTTGTCGTTAAATAGAGTGACGTTACATGGAGTTTACACTGTAATGTATTTATGAACACTTGACATTGTACACTGACAATCAAAACCTTCGAGAAACACCGGACTCGACATTTCGAGAATAGCTTAACTTTACATTCACTCGAAAAAAGTTCGAATTTGAATTATTTTTCGTATACGAAGTTGATTCGAGTGCGTGAGAATTTTCTCCCTGAGTTCTAACATCTCATCTTGGTAATAAGCAACATTAAAATAGTTATTTACCAAAAATAAATTGACTTTACTTGACATTTGATATTTTGACAGTTGTTATGTAAACAATAAAACAAAAATGAATGAAAATCTGCGGCAGATTTTCATCCATCCAAAGTCCAAATCCAAATAGCAAGTAGCAATTTTTTATTAACTAGCGTTTTCCCATTCTATGTTTAAGTAATTTCTAAATAACTATGATTTGAGCGGTTAGATTTTTAGCTTTTACCCGTGGACCCCCCCCCCATGTAAAAGCTATAGCTACGTCACTGCGTATTGTATATATAGGTCCGCTACGTATACTCCTTATAATACCCCGGGATCGCTCCGTAAGCGCCGAAGAAGAAGGCCACCGCGGGGTTGTAGCTGGTAGTGTTGGGTAAATAGGAGTCAGGGAATCGGCCCAGCGGCTGCCCGGATAGCCATCATTCGGGCGAGGGGGTGCTGGGTCGTAAGACCGGCTAGTCCAGCAAAACTGTTTTATTCTCAGTCCGCTTCCCCCCGGAGCGGGCGGCAGTAATATAATTCTTTCCCGCGACAACAATAAAAGGTCCGCTACGTATATATATATTCGCGGTAAACCGTACTGATAAAATTTTACCAAACATGATTTATGTTTTAACATTTTCTCTATATAAAAAAATATCGGCACGTCGAGCTTAGAATCTCGAGGATGGAAACAAGACCTCCAGTTTGAATAAATTGTCATCAGAATAATTTAAACGAATGTTTAACCGATAGTGAAAACTTAAGCACGGCCTAAGGTTGTTGCATATATAGAATAATTAATACACCCAACAGTCACACAAATAGTTCTGACCCTACACTAGGTCAAACAGGTGTCGTGGGTACCAAGAACTACCCGAAACAAATATCTGTGGATCAAACAAACAATTGTCTCTGTGCGGGAATCGAATCGGCCTACTGTTTAACAGCTGGCTCCTGACCCACTGCGCCACGGATATATAAATAACACCCAACAGTCACACACATAGCCACACATCGAGAAGATACTTGACAGCCTCCGTTGCGCAGTTGGCGAGTAGCTGGCTGTGAAACGAGAGGCCGTGGGTTCGATTCCCACACCGGGACAAATGTTTGTGTGAAAGACAGATATTTGTGTCCGGGGTCTAGGTGTTGTGAGACCGAAAGTCTCTCGTAGTCCCTAATACCCACAAGTCACAACACAAGACTCGTATCTTGGCGTGGGGTCGAGGCTATTTGTGTGACTGTTGGGTGTTATTTATTTATTTATATTTATTTATACTTTGTTTTTCTTTAATCTGATACGACAAAGTGACCACATTGCACCTGCTTCAGTGCGCAGTGTCGTCCAGTTAGAGTATCAAGTAGCGAGAGACAATCTATCCCTTGCTACTCAACACAATCATGCCGGTATGCTGGCCGTTTATGGCCGTTCTTCCCATAAATGATACAATCTACACCGAGTTCCAAGAAATTCCTGAGTAGGCTCCTGAACCAATCGCTATAAATAAATAAATAAATAAATAACACCCAACAGTCACACACATAGCCCCGACCCCACACTAAGATACGAGTCTTGTGTTGTGGGTATCTGGGGCTACGAGAGACTTTCGGTCTCACAACAACCAGACTCCGGACACAACACACACACACACATTTGTCCCGATATGGGAATCGAACTCACGGCCTCTCGTTTCACAGCCGGCTACTCGCCAACTGCGCCATGGACGCTGTCAATGTCAATCAAAATATATAGATCAATTAATAAAAATATCGAATGAAACCATTGCATATAATCTAGCTATGAGGTAAAATGTAATGGTTCTGATAAAAATGTACTATATGATAAGCTATAAACGCATTTGTGTAAAGCAGTGATAGCGATCATTGTGTTTGAATCTGTTTATTTTTAGACTCAAAGTGGTTTCGTCAGTTTTTCCAGAATAGAATTAATTATACTCAAGCGTCCATCACATTTTAAAGCTTTTGACGCTACAGCAATCAGTGGTCCAATGTTTTTTTTGTTTTAATTAAGAGTAATTTTTGCACTTTTAATTTGTATTTTTGGTTACTTCTGGTTAACGGTTTAATAGTAGGCAGCGGCTTTGCTGTGCCCTGGCATTGCAGACGTCTATAGGCGGCGGTGACTACTTACCAAGTGGCCCGTCTGCTCTCGCTATCGGGGCACTAAAAAAATAAAAAAATTACTTGTGTTAAAAAAACAAGTTCATTTTTTCTAGTTTGTTTAAAAACCACGATGGATGGTAGAGATTCTGAAGAATCTGACGACAAAACAATTATAATAAGAACAGTTTGGGTGAAATTGGTGATGACGCCAATAGTTATAATTGTGTTTATTCTAATGTGCTGTGTTTACTGTACAACTGCTACAAAACTAACAAAGAAATGTAAGTAATAATTGATACATTTTTTTTATACTGGCGCGGCAAAGTGACCACACTGCACCTAATGGTAAGCGCAGTGCCGTCCAGATAGAGTATCAAGTAGCGAGAGACAGTCTATCCCCCGCTACTCAACACAATCATGCCGGCCTTTTGTTTAGTTTCTTCACATTACGTCTGAAGGACCCAGGATCATAGGAGGGAGGGAACACGGTAGCTTGATGGTGCGGCAAAAATACGAATTTGCTCTGCTCTTGGTTCGGGCCGGGGTAGTAGACACCACGAAGCTGTGGCTCCGCAGGCCAGTACGCGTGGTTCTGGTATGGAAGGGATAGGATCGCATGGTAGTCGAAATTTAACAGTAAGACATTAAATATGTAACTTTGAACATTATTGAACCTCTATAATCATTGCATTGACTGCCTCGGTGGCGCAGTTGTAATTGCGCATGCATTACGACTGCTGTGCTGAGGTCTCGGGTTCCATACCGGGTCGGGTATAGTGTTATTAGGTTTTTCTATTAACAAATACTCAGTATCAGCCCGGAGTCTGGAATTGTGCCCGGTATGGCGATAGGCTCACCTCCTACCACATTATGGAACCGTAATAAATTCGGCGAAAAGTGAGTGTACTGGTTACGCCTCTGCCTACCCCTTCGGGGATTACAGGCGTGAGTGTATATGTAACTGCCTTGACCTAGGAGTCGAATTCAGGTCGTCACAATTTTTACGCTAATATTGCATTGTGTTAAAGAATTCGCGTTGAAATTTATCGAAAAAATGTTTATCACAAAGAATTAAATAATGTAAATACACGCACGACGCTAAAGTACATAATGTTTTGATAATATTACTTCTTAGAATACATTCACGCGATAAACACCGTTCAACTTTGTAAAATAATTTATTAATTTGAATTAAATAACTAATACTCGTATATATAAACAAGACATTACTTTGTCTCAAACAATTTGTCAGCATTGAAAATACACTGCAAATTGTGGTCATCCTGTTAGACAATAGCTTAAAAAATCATATTTCACTCAATTTTAAACAAAATAATGTATATTTTTTGCAAATTAAACGAAATAAAATACAACATTTTTTTTTTATTTTATCTGTGATGTGAACACTCTGTGATTGGGGACAACTCTGGTGACGTCACACGCAAGTAAACATAGTTTCTTCGAGTGATTTTAGTACGCGTTTTATGTTTTCTGGGTGATAAATTCTATTGTTGATCTATTTTTGAAGAAACAATTATCATAAAACTTAGCTTTGCTTATCATTGTTAGCTTGTTTACTTGCATGTGACGTCACACGTGTCATATGATCAGCGCCATTACAGAAATAGCGTTTTTGCCGCGGTTTTGGAGATTTAAACTTTAACATTTTATTGTATTTTTATTAAAAATACAGTAGATTTCCCGGAAATATCAATATAGTGTGCTTATTATGTAATAAATAATAGTTTTAAATCATTTTCGAAAATTAGTCAAATAGCCTATTACTTAAGTAAGTCATTTCGTTACTCAAGCATCGGACATCGCTGCTAATGCTTTGCCTAGCAATCTTACGTCAAACGATTCTTACGTGGATAAGAATTCTTAACTGTAAAATAGAATAATTGCAAGTAATTACTTTTACTCAAGTAAAATGTCTTTCTCGATTATAAATACGAGTGTTAGTCTTAAATGACGTAAAATAAGTAAACAACTATAATTATTTACAAAATAAATATTAATGTTCAGATAATTAAAAAGAATTCAATCATGAGAAACATAATGTTGGAGCTATTTTGTGTCTTATCAGTGCCTATTTTAAGTTGTTTATTGTATGTGATTTTTATGTTCGTGCTTTATTTGAAGAAACACTGCGATGCCAGTAAGTAAATTCATTTATCTCATGATATTTTTTATTGACAATCATCACTTGCATAATCAGTGAAGGAAAACATCGTGAGGATATTCATACCAGAGAGTTTTAATAATTAATAAAGTTTTTTTTATCGTATTTGCACTACAAGTGTATAATAACAATACCTCATATTACAATCCTATTATGATAATAAAACATAATAATGACGACATAATGAATGCCAGATCTATTGACTTATATTCTACTAGCTGTTGCTCACGGCTCCGCCTGCGTGGAGGTTATATTCGGGAGCAGAAGTATACAATCCAAGGAGTTTTCTTCTGCACTGACGACCTGTAGCGATTGTCCAGCCTCTCAGGTGTTGTGCCTGAATCTTGAGATTGCATCTAAAGAATACCCCATAAGTTTAACCTCACTTTGCCCCTTTTAGGGATGATTTTTCAAAAACGATGAAACACTTATTTCTTTATTTCCTACCAAAAGCCTAAATATGAATTTACAGATCCCTAAGTTGAAATTCCAAATTTTGAACTCCAATTTGACCCCTTTCAAGGTTGTTTTTTAAGAAAAAAGATAGCCTATGTCCTTCTCCAGGATATAACCTATTCCCTTACCAAATTTCATTACAATCCCTTAAGCCGTTTAGTCGTGAAGAGGTAACAAACAAACAGAGTTACTTTTGCATTTATAGTATTAGTATGGATAGACACGAACTGTCGAACAAAAAAGATGTTCCGAAAATCTTGTCCGCCCACTAATACCATTTATCATTTTACTAAGAACTATTTGGAAGTTATAACTCCCGTCACTGTCTTTCGAAAGGAACTTTCCGCGCGCTAAAACGGGACAAACTATATAATGCATTTGTTGTGAAATATAGACTTCCCGTATTCAGAATTGTAATTAATTAATATTTATTGATATTACGTTCTAAACGTTATGAAATTATGTTATTTACCTTATATATGTACTATTAACAGTTTCACTGTAAATCAATTTAAGGCAGATTTGTTCGGGAATGTCGCTACAAATAACTCGAATTAACTGGTGTTCGTAGGTGGCATGAAGCAAACTAACGTCGGTGTGGAGTATACACCTCAACTCGGTGGAACATAACGTTTGTTCTGGTCGCCGCAACTAGTACGTAGTACATATAGATCGCTGGCCAGATCTGAATCTTTCTGTAGGTGTATAAGAAACCTAATGTTTAATTTCAATATGTAAGGGTCTTATTTTAATTTTTTTTGATTCCAAATTTTTATTTTTGTTTTTGCTTAGATATCCGGGCTGTTTTTATTTGTTCTTGTTATTAAACTTAGTATCTTAGTTCGCACATTAATATAACTTGTAAAGGATGCATGTTTTTGATTACTATCTAGTCCTAGATTTCTTAATTCTAATATTGTGAACTGTTATGATCGTAATCTGTTATGCATCTTAAATAAATAATAAGAACCCGCATTCGCCTTTCGATCGATCGATTCGATTCTGACTTGGTGCCAATGGGACCACCTGGGAAGTATACCCTTTTAAATAAAAAATAGTTTCTTGAATCGGTCGAGTAATCGGGGAACATACATAAAAAAAAAGATTCTGACGAATTGAGAACCTCCTCCTTTTTTGAAGTCGGTTAAAAACACAAAAAATGTTTCTACCTATGTCCGTTAGAGACTTTGAAACCACTCAACCGATTTCATTGAAATTTTGTCTATATGTGTGGTTGGGTCCAACTTAAAAGATAGGGTAGTTTTAGATCCGGTAGGTGGCGCTGTTGTCGAGATCTGAATTTCTTATGTTTTCAACGAAAATTCGGTCCACAGAAAAGGTGGTTTATGGCAGGACAACGTCTTCCCGGGACCACTAGTATTCGAAATATATTAAAAGCACAAAGTAATTGTAACTCCGGTTATTATTAAAAAAATTGTATTTGTTGGTAGGTGTGTCGTCACTTAATTTTAAGTAGTCAGCTCGACTGGCTTATTACCACTGTCTCACGGAAAACCATCCTTGAGCAATATATTGATATTTTTTCGTACGGCAAATGCGAATTTTGGAAGTCCACTCCTTCCTTTCTTTTAAGGTCCACAACACACCCATGATTTATTATTTTAAGAAATCTTACAATAAGACAATAATTATAAAACTATGTATACCCACTGGCCGAACTTCGACCACAATTCTTAAAAAATTATGTTCGAAAGTTATTCATATTTTTTAAATTTTGTTCTATTATGCTGAGACATATGTGTAGGTACACATATGTCATTAGCGTGTGTTGTTTGACATTGACAGTCGGAATGTAAACAATTAATGTTTAATTTTATTATATTTTAATTTATTTGTAACCAATGATATTATATTCTTAAAATAATATCATTGTTTGTAACCCATCTTAATATATATAATTATGTACGTGTGTTTGTCAGCTAACTCCTCTTAAACGGCTGGACCGAATTGGATGAAATAATGTGTGCATAATGCATATTTCAATGAGTTCCTGGATGGATATTCCGAAATTTGTTAATTACTGTCACTTTATTTCATTACCATCTATTTGATATATGTAGTAGTTCAGATCGTGAAAACTAAATTGATACTTATATCTATCTCATTAAGAATGACAATTCATTGTATTCCTTTGCTGGTTTAACCTTCCAGTGCGTTATCTATTGTATATTTTCACTTGAAAATACCACAAGGCTAAGTTGACACGTAATTTAGGAAATTATCGCGTCACAATGACAAACTTTTTAACACACTTACACACTCTTATTTCATTTTCACCAACCTTTGACTAACTTTAGTTGACCGCTATCGTACACGTCAAAGTGATGTGAATAATGATGCAAAAATATGGCTGTTAATGTACAATGTGGCATTTCTTGTTTTGTGAGTTCTTCCAGAACCGTGTTTACATTAACCGTCATAATGTTGGCCTAGTTATCAAAAATCTTAACTCCTAGGATTTTTTACAAGAAATAGAATATACTGTTTGTTCATTTTTAAATATAGAATAAGGATCGACGTATTTTTTATTATAAAGGATATAGTCAATTTTTTGTTACGTTATGTTGAAATGTGCACTGATGGCATTAAAAACTATTTTTTTTTATTTACTTTTGATATTTAGGCCAACGATATGTTACAATTAATCCTACTATAATATTATAAATTAATTCTACTATCCTACTAATATTATAAATGCGAATGTTTAGATGGATGGATGGATGTGTGTTACTCAAACACGCTACAACGGCTGAACGGATATGGTTGAAATTTGGCACAAATAGATTGTACAGTTCCCCTGGGATAGCAAAATATAGAAAGGTGTTATATCTTAAGATGCCTTCATTGATTGGATACCTTTTCTTCCAAAAATAACCACGCGGGCGGAGCCGCGGGCAACATCTAGTAGCGATATACGCATTCACGATATATTACTCTGTAGTATATAGATCCATACTAATACTATAAATGCGAAAGTAACTCTTGTTTGTTTGTTTGTTACCTCTTCACGACTAAACGGCAGAACGGATTGTTATGAAATTTGGTAAGAGAATAGATTATATACTGGAGAAGGACATAGGCTATATTTTTTCTCAAAAGACAACTTAGAAAGGGGTCAAACTAGAGTTCAATATTTGTATGGGAAATCTATCCTTCCTCAAGTTAGGGATCTGAAAATTCATATTAAGGCTTTTGGTAGGAGATAGAGAAATTCGTGTTTTGAAAAATCATCCCTGAAAGGGGCAAAGTGAGGTTAAACTTATAAGGTATTCATTAGATGCAATCTCAAGATTCAGGCACAACAACTGAGAGGCTGGATAATCGCTACAGGTGCCTCAGTGCAGAGGACAACTCCTTGGATTGTATACTTCTGCTCCCGAAAATAACCTCCTCGCGAGCGGAGCCGAGAGTAACAGCTAGTCTTGTATATGTGTTGATTAAACATTACATCACGCATATTTACTCCACATAGTTAATTACCTATTACATTCGTTTACACAGTTTTACCTAGATAAGAGGCAACCGTTCCAAAACCATTATCTTTTACCAATGTCACGTATCAATGGCATGCCGGCGAACCAAAAATATTGGCTACACTCGCCGTTCTTACATGCTATTTTTTACTTTAATGTTATGAATATAAAATTTATTTTTGCTTATATTTGCAGACTCTACTTATTACCTTTTTGAACTGCGGTGTCCTTGTGATTCGAGAGTGGTTAAAGCGGGCGATAGCCTTGTTGGTAGTGATACGGATTGTCGAAACTAAAGTCGTATATTCGAAACCAGCCCAAATTACACTTCTGACTTTTAAAGATAAGTGTATTGTTAATTATCGCTTGTTTAACGGTTAAGGAAGATATTGTGAGAAAATCTACGTTCTCATACGAATTTCAAACGTATATGAAGTCTACCAATCCCGATTAGGCCAGCGTGGTGGACTAAGGCCTAACCCCTCTCGTTAGTAGAGGAGGCCCGTGCCCAGCAGTGGGACAATGTGTAATACAGGGCTAGTATTATTATTTCAGGCGTCGGAGATTCAATGATTTTGTTGTTTTTCATTGTTATTTTTTGGTTGGCAAAGGCGATATTGTGTCTAGACCCGTTTAGCAGGATGCCATGACACTTTTAGTATAAGATACACGAGGATTCTTAGTAGATTTTAAGATGATCTGTAAAAATCAGTACCTACTTTTCTAGTTTTTTTTTTATTCTGGCGCGGCGTAGTGTCCACACTGCACCTGATGGTAAGCGCAGTGCCGTCCAGATAGAGTAAGTAGCGAGAGATAGTGTATTTCTCGCTACTCAACACATTTATGCCGGCCTGCTGTATAGCTTCTACACTACACCTAAAGGACCCAGGATCATAGGAAGGAGGGAACACGGTAGCTGGCAAACTGTTCCACAGCTTGATGGTGGTAGGATATTCATATCCGCCCGGATAGCGACCACCGTACACAGGGCGAAAAACCCGCCATAGTGGCACACGCAAGTGTGTCGCGTTCCGGGATAAGCCAGTGTACATCCGGTTTTTGTCGGGGGTCTGGAGTTGGGGTACAATAGCCATTTTGCGGCCTTCTTAGTACTCTGACACTAGACCCTCGACCCCTTCTTCACCTTCTTGCTCCTGGCGCAGTGTGTAGAAGTAGGCATGAGTGTGTTGAGTAGCGGGGATAGATCGTCTCTCGCTACTCAGTACTCTATTTGAACCGCACTGCGCTTACCATCAGGTACAGTGCGGTCACTTTGCCGTGCCAGGATAAAAAAAAAAGAATAAATGGTGCAGTTGACAGCTTTTTTGTACATTACTTGAAAACCTAGAAATACTTTTGAGTCAGAAAGTTTTGAAATGAAGCCGTATTTACCATATAGGTCTATAGCTCAGCAGCCTTATCAGGAATAGAGTAGTCGACACGATTTCTTTTGTATTTTAATCAACAAGTTACATTACCTAAAACATATTATCAAAAGAGTTTTATGAATCCGAACAAAAACAAGTAAATTAGACGCTATTCAAATCTGCTGGAAGGGGTAATTGTCAAATGACAATAAAAAGGATGCATTTTTTTTTTTTTTTTTATTCTGGCGCGGCAAAGTGACCACACTGCACCTGATGGTAAGCGCAGTGCCGTCCAGATAGAGTATCAAGTAGCAAGAGACAGTCTATCCCTCGCTACTCAACACAATCATGCCGGCCTGCTGTTTAGCTTCTTCACACTACGCCTAAAGGACCCAGGATCATAGGAAGGAGGGAACACGGTAGCTGGCAAACTGTTCCACAGCTTGATGGTGCGGCAAAAATACGAGTTTGCGAACCTCTTGGTTCGGGCCGGGGTAGTAGATACCACGAAGCTGTGGCTCCGCAATCCAGTACGCGTGGTTCTGGTATGGAAGGGAGAGGATGGGATAAGATCAAACAATTCTTCAGAGCATTCGCCATGATACAGACGGTAGAACACGCTAAGCGAGGAAATATCCCTACGCAGCTGTAGCGGCTCCAGGCTGTTACTCACGTCTGCATCATTCACAATGCGGATGGCCCGCCGCTGCAACCCATCCAAGGCATCGAGAAGGTATTTTGCGGAACCGTCCCAGAGGTGCGAGCAGTATTCCATTCCCGGTCGCACTTGCGCTTTATATAAGCGGTAGAGCTGACCGGGCGTGAAAAACCGCCGCACCCTGTTCAGGATTCCTACTCTGCGGGAAGTGGCGGATATTACGCCCTCGATGTGACTCCTTGGATTAAGATCGCAGCGGATATCCATACCTAGGACACTAAGGTCATTCCGCATTGCGAGTGGAACACCCTGAAGAACGGGGATGGGAGAAAACGGGGATTTCTTGCACGAAAACGCGCACACCTGGGTTTTCTTGGCATTAAACTCAACCCGATTCCTGGTACCCCATGATGATATGAGATCCAAGGCCTGGTTGAGCTCAATGACAAGATCCTCGCGTCTCCTTTCAGTATCCGCCCGCATGATATGAGCCGTGACGTCACCTCTCAGAATAACCATTACTGTGCCGTTGTGCGAGAGAGATAGTGAGATGTTCCCAATACGCACCCATTTTTGCCCAACCAATATTTAAAATAAATATTGTGACCTCTTTTTTTCGCAAATAAGCAAAAGGGTTTCTTTTGCGTATTTTATTCGATTGCATGTCGAATAATACATACTTATACACTCACGCCTATAATCCCCGAAGGGGTAGGCAGAGGTGTAACCAGTACACCCACTTTTCGCCGAATTTCGGTCCCATAATGTGAAAGGGGGCGAGCCTATCGCCATACCGGGCACAGGTTCCAGACTCCGGGCTAATACTGAGAATTTCTAGATAGAAAACCCCAATATCACTTTACCCGACCCGGGGATCGAACCCGAATCCTCAGCACAGCGGTTGTAACGCATGCGCAATTACAACTGCGCCACCAAGGCAGTCGATGCATGTCGAATAATGTACAAAATTAAACACGGGAAACATTATTTCTTGGTTTTAAAAAAATAGCAACCCTTATAAATTTGCAAATCTTAACGATTATGGTGGTAGAAACAAGATACGGCCAACTTGGATAGCAAATAACTTACACACGGCCTTATAATCATTAGGACATTATCTGTACAGCTTATTTTGTTAACACTTCCTGCCTAGGGTTCGTCAGCATAAGGCAGGTTGCAAACTACACAAGCGAGGCTTGATGACAAACAACGGTAGGCAGCGGCTTTGCTGTGCTCTGATATTGCAGAAGTCTATGGGCGACGGTGACTACTTACCATCAGGTGGCCCGTCTGCTCGTCTGGCTATCGAGGCACTAAAAAAACACTGCTGGTGATAGGATATTCATATCCACCCGGATAGCGACCACCGTACACGGGAGTAAAACGAGCCATTGTGCACACAAGTGTGTCGCGTTCCGGGATCAGCCAGTGTACATCCGGTTTTTGTCGGAGGTCTAGAGTTGGGGTATGATGTTTGGCAGTTTTGCGGCCTTCTGAGTACTCTAACACTAGATCCTCGACCGCTTCTTCACCTTGCCCATGGCGTAGTGTGAAGAAGCAGGCCGGCATGATTGTGTTGAGTAGCGGGGGATAGATTGTCTGTAGCCACACAATCCTCTAATTGGACAACACTGCACTTACCATCAGGTGCTATTGACATATTTGTCTACAGCATGAATGGGCCGGCTCGACCGGGGTAGTACCACTGTCTCACAGAAAACTAACGTGAAGTGACAGTTCACTGTCGCGTTTCGTATGGTAAGTGAGATATCCGGAGACCCAGATTCCCCCTTCCCTTCCCTAATCCCTATTCCTGTCCTTTAAGGCCGACAGCGCATACATGACACTTTCGGTATTGTGGATGTTCATGGGCGGTGGAGATCACTTAACATCAGGTGACCCACTGGCTCGTTTGTCGGACTATGATATAAAAAAAACAAATACTTCGTGTTTGTGCCAAGCCAGTAGTATGTCAAGATCTTATCTATAATTTGTGTCGATAAATCAATTTAGAATTTTAATTAAGGAAATAACAATATTATTTGCGATCGCGAATGGTGATCATCTTTTGTGGAATATCAGTGATATATTTTTCTTTAATTAAATAATGCAAATACCACTGATTATATTTATTATGTTGCTAGTGTTTGTGACTTTATATATTATCGAGATCATTTGGGGTGGCAGTAAGTATATTCGTCTTTAATATTTTGTTGTTGTAATGTTGGTATTTTCTTGTCCAATTTCATTTTTAACCGACTTCAAAAAAGGATGAGGTTAACAATTCGTCGGAATCTTTTTGTTTTATGTATGTTACCCGATTACTCGAAGACGCCTGGACCGATTCGAGAAATTCTTTTTTTGTTTCAAGGGTATACTTCCCATGTGGTCCCATTGGCACCAAATCAGGATCTGATAATGGGATCTCATAAAAATCGAGGACAACCCTCAAATTTTAAAGGGATGCATGATTTGTTTTTTATTGAAGGCGGTGTACTTTTTATGAATAAAAAACTTTTATTTGATAGGTATAGCTGTTGCTCGCGGCTCCACCCGCGTGGATGTTATTTTCGAGAGCAGTTATTTTTTTCTTGCAATTAAAATAGCCTATATTAATCAGTGATAATGTAGCATTCAAATGGTGAAAGAATTTTTAAAATCGGTCCAGTACTTTTTGAGCCAATTCGTTACAAACATACTTACATACAAATCTTTCCTCTTTATAATATTAGTATAGACTGCCATAAACCGCCTTCTATGTGGACCGAATTTTCGATGAAAAATAAATTTACCTCGACAACAGCGCCACCTCTCGGATTTAAAACTAGCCTATATTTCCTAAATTACAAAGAAAACAAAAGTAAACTGTGCCATAAAATTTATAACTTCGCTTTAAAAAATTAATGTATTTTACCTACGCTACTAATATACTGTTTATTGAGTAATTTAAATTAAGAAACAAATGCTTGAATTTTTTAGGTGTTCTGTTTTTAATCTGATATAATATTGACCTCCTTATGCGCCATACGCTTCCGTATGAATTATAAAATTTATATTAATCATTTAAATGTGGCCAGTACGTTATGGTGTTATGAAAGTCCGAACTAGTATTAAGTAATATTATTTAGGTCTTTCATGATACCATAAAGAATTGGCCTTAAAATTATTTTGTTGTTATTCTTTTTTATTATTTAGGTCTTTCATGATACCATAAAGTACAGGCCATTCAAATTATTTTGTTGTTATTCTTTTTTATTATTTCGGTCTTTCTTACTTTCACATGCTGGCCATAATATTTTAAAATATATGTGTTCCATTGTTTTCATTACACTTACGTCATTGGCATTTTTAATGACCACATTGTATAATTCGCGCCTAAAGGGTATTGAATACATTCGTGCCCATTTTATAACTGTGGCCATTTTTAGACGAAAATCATTATGACTTTTTTAACATATTCTATTATAACTGAATTAAAAAATTAAATCACATCTTATAAAAACTTCTTTAATTGATATTGTGTACTAATTTTCTATCGCAAAATTAATCTGATAACAAAATGTAGATGTCTCACACCAATGTGATACAATACATGTTTCTAAATATACTATCACGTTGACACAAACTCTGATAATTATAAATAATCTAATAAGGTTATTAATACAGTCTAGGGTCCTTCAAGAAGGGAGTAAATAGGTTCATGAAGTGTTTTTTTTTTATCCTAGCACGGCAAAGTGACTGCACTGTACCTGATGGTAAGCGCAGTGCGGTCCAATTAGAGTATCGAGTAGCGAGAGACGATCTGTCCCCTGCTACTCAACACAATCATGCCGGCCTGCTCCTTCACACTACGCCATGGGCAAGAAGGTGAATAAGCGGTCGAGGGTCTATTGTCACAGTACTCAGAAGGCCGCAAAATGGCCAAACATAGTACCCTAACTCTAGACCCCCGAGAAAAATCGAATGTACACTGGCTGATCCCGGAACGCGACACACTTGCGTGTGCAACTATGGCGGGTTTTTCACCCTGTGTACGGTGGTCGCTATCCGGCGGATATGAATATCCTACCACCAGCAGTTGGCAACGCGCATTTGATGCTTGTCGCATTGCAAGCGTCCATAGGCTACGATAACCGCTTACCATCAGGCGGGCCGTAGGCTTGTTTGCTTCCACCGTGGTATAAAAAAATAATAATTAAATATTTTGTAAATCATATTTACACATATTTAGTAACATGCCTCGGTGGCACAGATGTAATTGCGCAAGCGTTACGACTGCTGTGCTGAGGTCTCGGATTCGATCCCCGTATTTAGAAATACTGAGTATCAGCCCGGAGTGTGGAATTGTGCCCGGTATGGCGATATTATTGCCCCCTATCGCATTATGGGACCAAAAATTTGGCGAAAAGTGGGTGTACTGTTACCTCTGCCTACCCCTTCGGGGATTACAGTCATGAATGCATATGTATATCTAGTAATATTATATCTTTTTTTATTATTTAGATATAGTACATAATTTTTGACTCTACCGCCAGGTCTGTTTGGAATGTCGTTTTTCTGGAGATTAACGGGCCAGAAACTCTAGCGTTTCTCTGATCTACCACTGGTTAACGATATTTGGATACACCTTTAGACAATTTCAATTTGACTGCATTAGATAAGAGTTAATAATAATAATAATACTAGCCCTGTATTAAACACTGTCCCACTACTGGGCACGGGCCTCCTCTACTAATGAGAGGGGTTAGGCCTTAGTCCACCACGCTGGCCTAATGCGGGTTGGCAGACTTCTCATACCTTCGAAAAACTCGCAGATATGCAGGTTTCCTCACGATGTTTTCCTTCACCGTTAAAGCAAGCGATAATTAACATTTTAATACACACATAACTTTTAGAAAAGTCAGAGGTGTATGCCACTTGGGTTTCGAACCTACGACTTTCGTCTTGACAGTCCGTACCGCAACCAACTAGGCTATCGCTGCAAATTATAAGAGATAAGAGTTGCTCAATATAAAGTTAATTAAGTTCCCTTTTTGATATTTATTTATTTATTATGGACCATCAACGTAGATTACAATATTAACCTTATAGGTAAACATTTGTAGTGCATTTAACTTATTGCATCCTTAATAACAGATGGTCTCAGCATGACTAAAAAAAAAACACAGAAATATTTAAAAAATACCTAAACTTAAAAATAATTTCAATTTACATAACTGTACCTACATAATTAAGGTGATGTGTCCAATTCGAAAAGTTATTTCAATATTTTTTGACATTTTTAAATATAAAAAAAATTACATCTATTGCCGTATGACCCTCATGGAATCATGAGCGTGATGATGATCACGACTGCTTTTTTTTTTAGTGCCTCGATAGGCAGACGAGCAGACGGGCCACCTGATGGTAAGTAGTCACCGCCGCCCATAGACTTCTGCAATACCAGGGCACAGAAAAGCCGCTGCCTACCGTTAGAGAGTCTTAGAGTAGTAAAACGTAAAAAAAATACATGGGATGTTTTTGTGTATAATATTCAAAGACTGTTTTTCTATTAATTACAACAATTTTTATTACAATTAAGTTGACATAAAAAAGAATAGAAAATCAGGGCATTAGGTACTGCTTGCTAAATTTATTGTTTTTATATAAAAGCAATATAGTGCCATCTAGTTGGAGCCTATGGTACTATAGCGTTTAACAATAAAAATAGCTCTAAAGTAATTTTCATATAAATGAATAGATGGCGCTGCCTACATTATTGAACCGAAACACATCACTCAACGATAACAAATCATATGGTGGAATGGCAACCAAACAGTGATAATATGTTGTTTTATTTAATTTAATGGTCAATAATTGCGTTGTTAATTATGAATACTTTCTCCAAAATATTATTTTGAGATTTCATTAGACATTTATTTATATCAAATAATGTCTAATGAATGCGATAGCATGGCTATAAGAATCTCTTAATATAAGTTTTAGCGCCTACAAAACTATTAAAAGCAATGTACAATACATACGTCAAAGATTATTAGCGATTGTAGGTATCAATCAATATCAGATAATGGACTTTAACCATTGACTTATATTCTACAGACACGAACTGTCGAAGAAAAAAGATGTTCCGAAAACCTTGTCGGCCCACTAATGCCATCTGTCATTTTACTAAGAACTATTGGGAAGTTATAACGGGACTTTCCGCGCGCTAAAACGGGACAAACTATATAATGTATTTTGTTTTGAAATATAGAATTCCCGTATTCGAAATTAAAAATAATTAATACTTATTGATATTACGTTCTAAACGTTATGAAATTATGTTATTTACCTTATATACTATTAACAGTTTCACTGTAAATCAATTTAAGGCAGATTTGTTCGGGAATGTCGCTACAAATAACTAAAATTAACTGGTGTTCATTCGTAGGTGGCATAAAGCAAACTAACATCGGTGTGGAGTATACACCTCAACTCGGTGGAACATAATGTTTGTTCTGGTCGCCGCATCTAGTACGTAGTACATATAGATCGGTTTTCGGAACATCTTTTTTCTTCGACAGTTCGTGTCTATAGAATATAAGTCAATGATTACAAGACATAGTGCCGCACATGACCGTGCGTCGTGAGAGCGATGAAAATTGATTTCTGAAAGCAGTTAGTCCTCACTGAAGTAGGTAGCAACACATATTAATCATGACTAATGTGACAAGTTTATTGACGTCGCAGATATTAAAACTGATTGTATAAGCACATATTTCGATTACTCCGCTTCAAGTTTCGTAAAATAATACCCCAAAAGTGTCACATCTATAAATATAATATTTTTTGTCAACTAAACATAAGCAAAGAATGCTTCTCATGCGTAAATTATAATCAAAAACATCTATATATATGAAAATGAATCCCTATTTCCCTTGGTCACGGCATCACGCGTGAACAGCTGGACCGATTTCGATAATAATTTTTTTGTTGTGTTTGTTATTGTCAGGAGAAGGTTCTTATGACAATTAGAAAACTTAATGACCACATTAACTTTTCTAATGTAACCTTAGCGCGTTTGACATAACTGTCAATAGTTTAACAGATCACAAAATATAGAAACATGTAATAGCTTAAGATGACTCCATGGATTTAATACCTCCTCTTTCAAAAATAACTACTACGGAGCCGCGGGCAAAAGCTAGTTTATTAAAAAACATGATAAGTCTATCCTTGTCACACTTCAATGTAAGCAAAAAAGCGCACTTTAATATACTGTATATAGCACTATTGGTAGTATACGCACTCTCGCCTTAATTCCCGAAAGGGTAGGCAGAGTATAACCAGTACAGCCACTTTTTGCTTATTATCCCATAATGTGATAGGAGGCGAGCCTATCGCTATACCGTACACAATTCCAGACTCCGGACTAATACGGAATTTTTGCGATAGAAAAACCTAATATTATTTTTACCCGTCCCGGGGATCGAACCCGAGATCTCAGCACAGCAGACGTACCGCGTACGCAATTACAAATTACAACAGGAATGTTTTTTTTGCAGTTAATTTCAACACAATTTCAAACACTTTTTTGATTAGTCGGTTAAAGGTCGGTAGCTTGATCTACTGACGTCACAGAGTGGTCCATATCTCACATATAGATTAGATATCATTGAAAGGCTTTTATATTAACAACAGGGGCGAATTTAAGGGATAGTGAGAGATTTCCATCGGGAATCAAATTAAACTGAAGAACGGTAACTCCTGCTGTACTTTGGACTAGTGGTCCCTGGCAGTCCTGCCATAAACCAACTTCTCTATGGAATTTTCGTTAAAAAAATGAAATACAGATCTTGACAACAGCGCCACCTATTGGATCTAAAACTATCCTATATTTTAAGTTGGACCCAACCACACACATACACAAAATTTCATTGAGCTCGGCTGCGTGGTTTCATAGGTAGAATCATTTTTTGTATTTATATAGATTGTATTTTATTATACTAAACAGTTTAAACAATAAGGTTTTAATACTATAGTAAAAAAGTACACCGACTTCAATAAAAAACAAATTATGAGTCACTATAAAGTTTGAGGGTTTCCCTTGATTTTCTGTGATCCCAACATCAGATCCTGACTTGGTGCCAATGGGACCACCTGGGAAGTATACCCTTTTAAACAAAAAAATAATTTCTCGAATCGGTCCAGGCGTCTTCGAGTAATCGGGTAACATACATAAAAAAAACCGACGAATTGTTAACCTCCTCCTTTTTTGAAGTCGGTTAAAAGGCTAAATTACATTGCAATATTTCAACAAAATGAAACATTGTCATCATCTTATACTTTCGATTCTAATGCTAATCAATTTCTAATTGTTTAAAAAGAATTTCTAGTTTAGATCACTGGTTAACGTATTTCGAAATCATTTTATCTACTATTTTTGATGGTTGTAGGATACTCATATCCGCCCGTACACAGGCTGTAAAACCCGCCATAGTGGCATATGCAAGTGTGTTACGTTTCGGAATCAGCCAGTGTACATCCGGTTTTTGTCGGGGTCTAGAGTTGGGGTACGATGTTTGGCCGTTTTGCCTACTGAGTACTCTGACACTAGACCCTCGACCGCTTCTTCACCTTCTTGCCCATGATGTAGTGTGAAGAAACAGGCCGCCATGATTGTGTTGAGTAGCGGGGAATAGATTGTCTCACGCTACTCTATACTCTAATTGGACGACACTGCGCTTACCATCAGGTGCAGGGTGGTCACTGCCGTGCCTGGATAAAAAAAAACTATACCCCCCTCTGAAATCCTGAATTCGTCCCTGATAAATACCACACGCAGGTATCCTTCCAATAATGACAAACGTAGCTTCGTTACTTAAACTAAAGCACATAATGTGATAAAATAGTAGTAAATAATGGTATCCTACACTATTACCGGATATTTAGTGTTGCCAGGTGTTTTATTGTTTTTAACTTTGCTTGGAATACTTGCGCGATACACAATAATTCAGCATTGCAGTAAGTAAATCTATATCATAATAAATACACCTCATAATAAAAACAGCCTCGGTGGCGCAGTTGTAATTGCGCATGCGACTGCTGTGCTGAGGTCTCGAGTTCGATCCCCGGGTCGGGTAAAGTGATATTGGGTTTTACTACCTAGAAATACTCAGTATTAACCCGGAGTCTGGAATGGTGCCCGGTGTGGCGGTAGGCTCGCCCCCTATCACATTTTGGGACCGAAATTCGGCGAAAAGTGGATGTACTGGTTACACCTCTGCCTACCCCTTCGGGGATTATAGGCGTGAGTGTATGTAGTGTATGTACACCCAACAGCTATGCTATGCTATCGCGGGGAAAGCATTTTATTACTGCCGCTCCGGGAGGAAACGGAATAAGAATAAAACGTTTATGCTGGACTAGCCGGTCTTACGACCCAACACCCCCTCACCCGGATGATGGCTATCCGGGCAGCCGCTGGGCCGAGACCCTACCCCCTATGTACACCCCACGCGACACTACCAGCCAAAACCCCGCGGTTGCCTTCTTCGGCGTTTACGGAGCGATCCCGGGGCATCCTAAAGTAGACTAGAATTACCGAAAACCGTGGCGCGTGTCTAGCCATCTCACACTCAGTCCTGACCCCACACTAGGTCAAAACTGTAAAGTGAGGATCGGGAACTATGAGCAACTATAAATTAGAATACCCAGACTCGAAACAAATGTCTGTCTGTTACATATACATTTGTCTCAGTACGGAATGCGAACCCACGGCAACGTTCAACAGCCAGCTACTCGCCCGCTACGCCCCGGAGGCTGTAGATAAACTTAATGACCTGTAAAAAGTGCCCCTAGTGGCCTAATTTACTAAGTAAACGATTTGATTTTATTTGATTTTGATTTGCTGTCATTATGACTATAATAATTACGTTACACATACATACTACACATATTGGTAGGTCATGCCTGTTATCCAATTGACATGTGACATGGCCGGTCGCCTCAGTCCATTACCCAATTGAATCATACGGGCATGCGAGCGTGCTAGCGGGATTTCCATATTGTAATATAAAATTGTCTTCAATGTTGCTTACATATAATATGACTAGGTCCGTAAATAGGGGAAAATATACAAAATTCCCGTGTCAAGATGTTAGTCCGTCAAAAAACACTCGATTTCAATTACATTTTGTGAATTTGTCTGGTTGGGTCCAACATAAAAATAAATAACACCCAACAGTCACACACATAGCCCCGACCCCACACTAAGATACGAGTCTTGTGTTGTGGGTATCAGGGACTACGAGAGACGCACGGTCTCACAACACCCAGACCCCGGACACAAATATCTGTCTCTCTCACAAACATTTGTCCCGGTGTGGGAATCGAACCCACGGCCTCTCGTTTCACAGTCCGCTACTCGCCAACTGCGCCACGGAGGCTGTAAAAGATAGGATAGTTCTAAATCTGATAGGTAGAAAGTTCTGTGACTATTGGGTGTTACTTTTTATCAGCTCTTATTTATAATGGCTCACGGCTGGGCACATACTGACGAAAGGGGATAGACTTTAGTCCAAAGCAATAGAATGTTGGTAGACTTCACATACCACAAAGCTTGAACGATATTTCCGTTCAGAAAACAATTTACATTACAATAAGAAAATTTACGTTTCATAAATCTAATTATAATTATAACAATTGACGTTAATTAGTAAGATAATTTAAAAACTTCATAATTAAAGTTTATGGTACCCTATACTAGGGTTACCAACCCCGAAATTCAAATATCAGGATTTTTATGTTTTTTTTTTAAAGTTCGAAAAACCAGAACAATTCAATTTAAAAACAGGACGCATCTTATGCGAGACACACCTCCCCCCCTCCCTCCCCAGGATTGTAAAAGTGGTGTGCTAATTTTAAAATACAGGACCTTATCAGGGCGCTTTAAAAACCCAGGACGCTGCCTAAAAACCCACGACGCTATTTAAAAACCCAGGACGCTGCTTAAAAACTATCCAGGACGTCTCAGGACATGTCCTGGGAAAACAGGACGGTTGGCAACTCTACCCTATACCATTGATATTTGTGAATATCATAGAAAAAACTACAGACGAATTAAAAGAACCTTTTGAAACCGGTTGAAAATAAATACCACTAAACATTTATTGAATAAAAGATAGTGGTGACATTTGTTGCGGTTTTGAGGTTATAATTATATTGACTTGTGATATTTCACTCAAAGACAAACATTATTATCAAGTTAGTGCAGTGGTTAGCGTCTAATTACTAATGAGGTTCGTTCCGTTATATATAACGACAGACAAAGCAATCAACCAGATACCCTTACCTACCGATTCCAATTTTTTTTATCCTGGCACGGCAAAGTGACCACACTGCACCTGATGGTAAGCGCAGTGCCGTCCAATTAGAGTATTGAGTAGCGAGAGACAATTTATCCCCCGCTACTCAATACTATTATGCCGACCTGCTTATTCACACTACGCCATGGGCAAGGAGGCGAAGAAGCAGTCGAGGGTCTAGTGTCAGAGTATTCAGAAGGCCGAAAATGGCCAAACATCGTACTCCAACTATAGACCCTCGACAAAAACCGATGTACAATGGCTGATCCCGGAACGCGACACACTTGCGTGTGCCACTATGGCGGGCTTTACACCCTGTGTACGGTGGTCGCTATCCGGGCGGATATGAATATCCTGCCATCATCATATTGTATGTACTTGTTCTTTTCTTTTATCCCGGCAAGACAGGCCATACTGCCCATGCAAAGTGCGCTTACCATGTGTGGTAAGCGCAGTTCAGGTAGAATATAATAATAGAAGCAGGCCGCCATGATTGTGTTGAGTAGCGGGGGATCCTGTCCCTTCCACACCAGAAGCACGCGTACTGGCTTGCAGAGCCACAGCTTCGTGGTGTCTACTACCCTGGCCCGAACCAAGACCAGAGCAAATTCGTATTTTTGCCGCACTATCAAGCTGTGGAACAGTTAGCTCCCGTGTTCCCTCCTTCCTATGATCCTGGGTCCATTAGGCGTAGTGTGAAGCTACACAGCAGGCCGGCATGATTGTGTTGAGTAGCGGGGGATAGATTGTCTCTAGCTACTTGACACTCTGATTAGTCGCCACTGCGCTTACCATCAGGTTCAGTGTGGTCCTTGCCGTCAAAATTTACTTAAAAACTAGCTGTTGGTTGCAGCTCCACTCTTGTGATAGTTTCTTTCAGATACATTGTATATTTTATAATCTTTAAGTTAACAATATACAATGTATCTGACTGCCTCGGTGGCGCAGTTGTAATTGCACATGCGTTTACGACTGCTATGCTGAGGTCTCGGGTTCGATCCCCGGGTCGGGTGAAG
The DNA here is from genome assembly GCA_905220505.1 of Laothoe populi. Taxonomy (NCBI): domain Eukaryota; kingdom Metazoa; phylum Arthropoda; class Insecta; order Lepidoptera; family Sphingidae; genus Laothoe; species Laothoe populi. The sequence continues at coordinate 2,608,216 of HG992170.1, forward strand.
TGATGTTGGGTTTTTCTATCCAGAAATTCCCAGTATTAGCCCGGAGTCTGGAATCTGTGCCCGGTATGGCGATAGGCTCGCCCCCTATCACATCATGGGACCGAAATTCGGCGAAAAGTGGGTGTACTAGTTACACCTCTGCCCACCCCTTCGGGGATTACAGGTGTGAGTGTATATGTATGTATTAAGTTAACTATGAAACTCGCATATTTTTTTAACCGTTTTAACTGTATAAGCATTCAAAATAACAGACAGACAGGCAGACGTCGCTGTTTAATTATACGTATAGATTAATTGATCAGCACTACACCTTTGCTCCCTACCTTTATTATGTTATCATGTAACGTAAAGTGTAGTGTCTTTAGGGTTATTGGTCTGCTGTCTAATTGAGACACATCGGGTCCGTTACAAATAGCTATGAGTCACCGGTGTTCTATGCGACGTCGTTAATGTTGCAAATATCTCTTATCACTGCAGTAGCGCGTTTTCCATTGTATACGACGCTTCCAAGGCGATTGGAAGTCATAGAAATATGCACTGAGCGTTCGGTAGAAAACTAAAGTATTCGAAATTCGAATGGAAATAATTTACTCAATAATATGCCACTAGGGGCGCGTTAAGATATAATTTTTCAAAATTTGCTCAATAGCTACCAGTGCTTCTGAAATGCTCACTAGTCTGAGAAAAAGCACGTGCCGTTGAACTCATTTCTTTAACAGATATAAAAATGAAGGTATTTCATTCGTATAGTATTTTTGACACTAAAAGTCCCCGCTAGTCTCCTACTGAGGAGACTTATCATATGTATCAGGCTGAATCGAGAAGACTGCTCAGTACATTGTATTTTATTTTGAGTGTTGCTACTGCCACAGCTAAGGAGCTAGTAAATAGACCCAAAAGTCATACACATCATCCAGATCCCACACTAGGTCAAACCTGTATCGTGGGTATCAGTTTGACGTGGTAGGAAAAATTATCGAACCCAAGGCCTCTCGTTTCACAGACGACTAGCTGCGCCATGAAGGCTGTCAAAAAGTGTCATTATTAACCGACTGCAAAAAAGGAGGAGGTTAACAATTCACCGTTTTTTTATTATTTATGTTCCCCGATTACTCGAAGACGCCTGGACCGATTCGAGAAATTCTTTTTTTGTTTAAAAGGGTATATTTCGCAGATGGTCTCATTGGCACCAAGTCAGGATCTGATGATGGGATCTCAGAAAAATTAAGGGCAACTCTTGTATTATATAGTGACGCATAATTTGTTTTTTATTGAAGTCGGTGTACTTGTTATGAATTAAAAACCTTTTACTTATTTAATTGTATAAAAACAACGATTCTGACATATCTTAATTCCAAGGCCTAAGATTTCCCTCATCGAACATTGCTTCCTATTAGTAGATTATTAAATAATGATAAATGTCTGATAAGCTGTAGCACGCATACATTGCTCATTGTATGCGCGAATTATTCAGTGCGATGGAATCGATTCTCGTTCTCATTTTAGTGACTACATTACCAGCTCTTATGATACTGACTGTGGTAGTGTTAGTGATGTCGTGTATATCTGTTATGTATTGGATAGGTAAGTGTTAATATCATGTTAAACTAGTATTATATATTGGCCCACTGTTGCGTATAACATTATTGAAGAAAGTGAAATTGGAAATAATAGATGTATATTCAAAATCGTCACTGAACTTTGTTGTGCGTTTATTTCTGTGTATGTGATTGGTGCGTTTGTGTTTAGCGCCAAAACGGACCAATCACATTGCAGAAACAACAAAAAGTTTTTTAATTCATAAAAAGTACACCGACTTCAATAAAAAACAAGCTATGCGTCACTATAAAATTTGAGGTTTGCCCTTGATTTTTCTAAGATCCCATCATCAGATTGTGACTTGGTGCCAATGAGACCACCTGGGAAGTATACCCTTTTAAACAAAAAAAGAATTTCTTGAATCGGTCCAGGCGTCTTCGAGTAATCGGGGAACAAACATAAAAAAAAGATTCCGCCGAATTGTTAACCTCCTCCTTTTTTGAAGTCGGTTAAAAGATCACTCAAGGGTCTCTCTTGCACACCAGTATTAAATTACAAAGTATACTTTGAGGTTAATAATAATTGGTGTTTCAATTGTTCATGTTTAGGCATGGACTTTATTGTCAGGCGAGCGATCAGCCTTGTGCATTTGTATAAAAACAACGTTGTGAGCTCTGCAATTTGTTTGATATTGAAAATGAGTTTGGTGTGTAATCTTAACAACTAACGAAATCCATTCTCAACTACTCGTCTAACTCGATTATGAATTATAAATCCTCCCTCTGATTCTATGTGATTAATAACACTGCAAAGTGACCACACTGCACCCGATAGTTAGCGCTGTGCATTCCAGTTGGAGTATCAAGTAGCGAGAAACAATCTATCCCTCGCTACTCAACACAATCATGCCGGCCTACTGTGTGGCTTCTTCACACTACGCCATGGGGCAAGGAGGTGAAGAAGCAGTCGAGGGTTTAGTATCAGAGTACTCAGAAGGCCGCAACACGGCCAAAAATTGTACCCCAACTCTAGACCCCCGACTAAAACCGGATGTACACTGGCCGACCCGGAACGTGACACACTTGCGTGTGCCACTATGGCGGCTTTTACACCCTGTGTACGGTGGTCGCTATCCGGTCGGATATGAATATCCTACCACCAGCTAGCAATTAATTAGGATGACCCAAATGCTGGCCTCTACTATAAAAAAACAGAAGGCGTTTCTTAAAGATATTTTTATTTAAATATGAAACCCTTATCACAAACCAAGATAAGATAAAACCTATATGAGTACCCTTGTCTTTACGGAAATCACCTTGCATTGCAATGCAATTAAGAGTTTTATCAGGACGATTCCATATCTATCATTCAATGTAAGTAACCAAGGAGTATACCAGTCCTGGATCCCAACCAGTGGCTTTACTCTTTAGGCCAGCGTGGTAGACCTAGGCCTAAACCCTCTGAATAGTTAGATTTATTTAACTCAAGTGTGACCACATTTAAACACACTTTAGCTAACGACTGGTTCGATTCGGTTCTTTGACTGTTTTTAATTAATTTCTTTGATATCTTGATTGTTTTTCATAATGTTGTCGATATACCAAATGTGATTGTATTATATTCCTTATTTAGTAGACTTAGGTAAAATTTTAACAAGTTTGTGTATTTTGTATTCAATGTATATTTATTAATATGTGAAAACATCTAACTGGTACTTAAACAACCATACTGTTAATTTCATAAGTTATTATTTTACTGTTTGTTTTCCAAATAAAATAAAATAGTGGATGAGGTCCGTACCCAGCAATGGAACATAGGCTAGTATTACTAGCTAATATTATAAATGTTAAAGTTTGTATACTTGGATATTTGTTTAAATCACGCAAAACGGCTGAACGGATTTGAATGATATTTGGCACACAGATAGCTTATTAGATGGATTATAAAATAGGTGTTATATTCCTAAAATATAACACCTATAGACAGAACAGCTACTTGGTGCGCGCAAGCAGATCTTACAATAATATATTATGTAAACATAATAATCTAGATCCCTTTATAACAAGTGTGTCCGTGGCGAGGAGGTGCTTAAGCCTTGATTTCTTTCGTTAAATAGTTTGTTTTCTTTTGTTATGTATGCTGTATTTTTAGTTTTGTTCGTTTATTGACTTTTTTTTTGAAAATTATTTTATATATTTTTTGTCTAAAGAATTTTGCTCATACTCAAATAACCTAATTTACTTCTATAAGTGAGAACTTGTTATTGGCTTTTTGTCACTTAAATTGATGCTATTTTTTATGTAACTATTAGCTGTAAGTTTTCCATGCTGTAAATAAATAAAAATAAATAAATAAATAAAATAACCTCCATGCGTGCGGAGCCGCGGGCAACATCTACGATATTATAGATCCTATCTGGGTATAACATAACAAAAGTGGCAATTTGTAGGTTTGCAATTTGGTTCCTATCTTATTTTTTTTAATCAGATTGCGATTGTGTCACTCATTGTGTTGTGATCTTATTATAATATACTAGATACCTCTCTCTGTCGCTTATCTCCATCCCATGGTAGTATATACATAAAATTCATCTTCGTTAATTTTAAGTGTACTCTGCATACAATGTTCTTGGAGTACTATAAACAATTTTTTTTCTGGCACAGCAAACTGGCCACACTGCACCTCGTCAGGTGGTCCTTAGGTCTTACCGTCGTAAGCGCAGTGTCGTCCAGTTAGTCCCTCGTTGCTCGACGTAATCATCCCAATCTGTTGTGTCGCTTCTTCACACTACGCCCAAAGGACCTAGGATCATAGGAAAGAGGGAACACTGACTGTTTGCACCTTCCCAAGTGACTGGTATTTCCGAACGATTAGAAAATAGCTAAATTAACTATCATCAGCACATAGACAGTTATAAGCGTCAGTGTGTTGTTCCGATCATGGGAACTTTGTTTGCCTCCTATGATGATATCTGCTAGATACCTATAGGGGCAAAACATATGTTTCCATACACATTATATTATTATGAAAGACCTAAATTATGGTCTCGAATCATGTTTTTTTTAAGGTCTGAATTTTTTGTTGTTCTGATAATAGTGTTACGTGGTTCCGACACAATATCTACATTCGTCATTCTGGCGAATTTAATTCCTTAAACGTAGATAAACTTTATTTTTGCCTATGTTTAACATCTGATTCTTATCTTTCAATGATCCCTAACGCTCAACACATCAAAACTGCATAACAATGATAAAATATAAGTGTGATATTACGGGTCAACTAAAGTTAAACATAGGTCGGTGAAACGGCCACGAGTCGATGTTTCCGACACGCAACTGCAATGGACAACATCCGTTGCCTTACGATGCGAGTAACTAAAGTTAATTCATTCCATTTCTTGTGTTTACTTCGCACACACAATGAAAGCGTCGCGTCACATATTTTATTTTCTGTATCGATGATAAGATTGTGGTAATTCGTCTTTTCGTGTTGTGTATGTTCATTGTGTGCCAAAATGGACACGGTAGCGTCGGTTATGATAGGCATATTTAGTTTGATGTGTGTTTATTTATTTTGGCTGTGGTTTTGTTTAGGACGGTGTTTTATATTACGTAAGTCTTTATTCTTTTATTTCTATGTGAATTATTGTGTAAACGTATATCTTTATGTGCATAAATAAGTAAGAAGATTCTAATATTTGATTGAAGAATGTGTTACATTAGTTTATGTAAAAGATAATTCCATATTTAAACTAATGTATGAGTACCAGAAAATAAAAGGCATTCAAATGCAATAGTTTCGATATTTAAAAAAGTTTTCACTACGCATTAATGTTCCATTTTTGAATTATGACCGGAGATATCATGTTAATTTATTAATAATGATTTTTTCTAATGGGTTCTACTTTTTAAAATCGTTTAGTAACTGATATTTTATTAATTTTTGTATACTTGAAAATACCACTTGAAATAAGGATGTATGACATATTTTCTCAATTTTTCAACGAGGGGTTTTTTTTTCAAAAAACGAGGGCTAAAGAGATGTCTTTCGTACAAGCAAACAGCATTAGAACGGGAGTTTTATTTTGTTTGTTTTTTCTACAGATCATAATAAAACTGCATTATCGGCACTAAAGATTAATAGCTAAAACATTTGTCGGACTACGGAGTAGCAGCTTTTATGATATTATGCCTACAAGTTAGATCCTCAAATTATAATTTTGCTATTGGTAGGATATTCATATCCGCCCGGATAGCGACCACCGTACTCAGGGTGTAAAACCCGCCATAGTCGAACACGCAATCACACGTTCCGGGATCAGCCAATGTACATCCGGTTTTGTCGGGGTCTAGAGTTGAGATACGATGTTCGGTGTTGCAGCCTTCTGAGTACTCTGACACTATACCCTCGACCACTTCTTCATCTTCTTACCCATGGCATAGTGTAAAGAAGCAGGCTGGCATGATTGTGTTAAGTAGCGGGGTATAGATCATCTCGCTACTCGATACTCTAATTGGATGGCACTGCGCTTAACATCAGGTTCAGTGTGGTCATTGTGCCGTGACAGGATAAAGAAAAACCATTGCAACCGGAACCGCCACTGCGTTGCACTGGTCAAGTATAAGACGCAGCTCATTGCAACCCCTTACTGCATTGCCAACATAACTATAATTATGTTTTCAAATTAAGGCTGCATCACGCGAAAATGACCTGTTTTTTTTAATTCTGGCACTGCAATGTGTTGTCCAGTTAGAGTATCAAGTATCAAGACCAATCGAAATTCTAAAAAAAGACAACAGCTGGCCGCACGTTCGCTTTATCTCTATCACGTTTTTCTGACAGTATTTACTTAATAGCTCAATATCTATGGTCCGAGCCAATGATACCCATTTTTTTATCCTCGCATGGCAATGTGATGACACTGCATCTGTTGTTAAACTCAGTTGCGTCCAGTTAAAGTATCAAGTAGCGAGGCACGACTATATCTTGCTACTCGACACAATCATGCCGGCCTGCTATGTAGCTTCTTCACATTACACATAATATGTTTTAGTTTTATTCTGGCACGGCAAAATGACCACACTGATGATAAGCGCAGTGCCGTCCAATTAGAGTATCGAACAGCGAGAAACAATCTATTCCTCGCTACCCAAAACCATCATGCCGGCCTGCTGTGTAGCTTCTTCACACTACGCCGTGGGGCAAGGAGGTGTAGAAGCGGTCGAGGGTCTAGTGTCGGAGTACTTACCTTCCCATGACGTGATTGGTTCTCCTATCACGTCATGGGAAGGTAAGTACTATCCTATAGAAGGTAAAGCCTATCGCCATATCCGACACAATCCCAGACTTCGGGGTTATACTGAATATTGCGTGATAGAAAAACCCAATATCACTTTTACCGACCCTGAGATTGAACCCGTGACCTCAGCACGGCTGTCGCATCGCGTACGCAATTAGAACTCCGCCACCGAGGCATTATTAGAGAACTCTTATAGAAATACTATTTAGACATATAGTTTCGTGATGAAGCCATATTTGACGTAGTTTTCTATATACATTTCTTGACAGCCTCCGTGGCGCAGTTGGCGCGTAGCCGGCTGTGAAACGAGAGTCCGTGGGTTCGACTCCCACACCGGGACAAATGTTTATGTGACAGACAGATATTTGTGCCCAGGGTCTAGGTGTTGTGAGACCGTGCGTCTCCCGTAGTCCCTGATCCCCACAACACAAGACTCGTATCTTAGTGTGGGGTCGGGGCTATGTATGTGACTGTTGGGTGTTATTTATTTATTTATAGCGATTGGTTCAGCAGGCTACTCAGAAATTTCTTGATCCTGAAGCTATGGGTTATCACTACAATACAATACCAACTAAATAATAAAAAATATTATAACAATATAATAAAAGAATAGCAGCGATAGCCTAGTTGGTTGCGGTACGGACTGTCAAGACGAAAGTCATAGGTTCGAAACCCAAGTGGCATACACCTCTGACTTTTCTAAAGTTATGTGTGTATTAAAATGTTAATTATCGCTTGCTTTAACGGTGAAGGAAAACATCGTGAGGAAACCTGCATATCTGAGAATTTTTCGAAGGTATGAGAAGTCTGCCAACCCGCATTAGGCCAGCGTGGTGGACTAAGGCCTGACCCCTCTCATTAGTAGAGGAGGCCCGTGCCCAGCAGTGGGACAATGTTTAATACAGGGCTATTATTAATAGTATTAAGACGACTCGGTAAATAATACTGATAATTATGTATGGGCTAGCACCATACATTTCATTGTCAGCATTTATTATAGCATTATTATTATTATTATTATAAAAGTATCTTTGTTACGCATATAATAAATTTATAGACAAAATTTTTTTTTTAGGATCTCCAACGTAGAATACACTTAACACGTTTAGTCATTGTACTATTGCAATTTTTGACTTGTGCTTCCTCAATTATAGGAGACCACATCATGCAATAGTACATCGCAAACGACAAACAAAAAAAACGCGGATTAAACTTAAAAAGTTAAAAAATAAATATACACTCACGCCTGTAATCCCGAAGGGGTAGACAGATGTGTAACTTGGTCGATTGTTGTCGATGGTCGAACAACCTCACGATGGTTTCCTTCATCGTTAAAGCAATTAATAACCGTGTGTTATTAACTTCGAGTCGTCAGAAATAAATACCGTTACTGGTTTTGAATCTATGACTTTCGTCTCGGAAGACTATACTCCCAACCAGGCTTACGCTTTTTTGAAATCTTTAACTAGTTACACACACACACACACACACACACACACACACACACACACACACACACACACACACACACACACACACACACACACATACACTCACGCCTGTATACCCTGAAGGGGTAGGCACTAGGCAGAGGTGTAACCAGTACACCCACTTTTCGGCGTATTTCCCAATGGTCCCATAATGTGATAGGGGGCGAGCCTATCACCATACTGAGCACAGGTTCCAGACTCCGGGATAATATTGAATTTCTAGATAGAAAAACCCAATATCATTCTACCCGACCCGGGGATCGAACCCGAGACAGCAGATGTAAACTTGCGCAATTACAACTGCGCCACCGAGGCAGTCTTTAACTAGTTGTAAAATTAAATCACCTGAGTTTTTGTCCCAAAATCTAAGGGAATTTCAATTACGTGGTATCATAACGACATGAAAATCATAATTATTAATATCCTTTATCAATAGATATTAAGCTTATCGTAAAAATGTGTTTCATATCACAAAATTACTTACGTGCCTAATATTAATCATTTGTTGTTATATTGTGGAATAACTAGGACGGAATAGTTTTTGTTTCTTTACATAAAAGTGAAATATGACGTCTAATTTGGCCGGTGTGTTGATATTTATGACCTTAAACATATTATTGTTTTGGGTTATTTACGCTATTGTCGTAAGATATTTGGGTGAGTTATATTTATACATATTTAGTTAATTAATCGAGTCAAATACATTATTATGGTAAAGGTGTGCAAAAAACTATTTTATCGATAACACGATATGAATACTATCGATGAAACGAGTACAACACAATTTGCTGTGGGCGGAGACGACGCCATGTTAGGGAAACATTTGGCTTCAGGTTACGTGATCTTGTGTGATATCCCCTCCTATATACAAACGACCTAATGTTAAACCCTGATTGACGGAGACACGGGGTTGCCCTACATAATTTAACAAAATTTCACTTCAACTACTTTAGTGTTCAAAAAGGTAAATTTGTATTTACCTAACGGTAGGCAGCGTCTTTGCTGTTTCCTGGCATTGCAGAAGTCTATGGGTCGAGGTGACTACTTACTATCAGGTGGCCCGTCTGCCTATCCAGGCACTAAAAAAAACCTTTAGAGAAAACTTTGTGCCTCTTTAGGCATATTGCGCGCACCGAGGTTTTAGCGTAGTTAAAGTTTATATTAACAAAACAACATAAATCTAAATTGTATTTATAATACGTGTAATAAAAACATTAAATAAATTAATACATTAATTGTTTACGTACATACTGCCATAGGAAAACAAAAAAAGAATCGCTAATTACTGTCTCCGGAGCGCAGTTGGCGAGTAGCCGGCTGTGAAACGAGAGGCCGTGGGTTCGATTCCCACACCGGGACAAATGTTTGTGTGTCAGTGTTGTGTCCGGAGTCTGGGTGTTGTGAGACCGTGCGTCTCTCGTAGTCCCTGATACCCACAACACAAGACTCGTATCTTAGAGTGGGGTCGGGGCTATGTGTGTGACAGTTGGTATTTTTTTTTTTTATCCTATCACGGCAAAGTGACCGCACTGTACCTGATGGTAAGCGCCGTGCGGTCCAGTTAGAGTATCGAGTAGCGAGAGACAATCGATCCCCTGCAACTCAACAAAATCATGCCGGCCTGCTTCTTCACACTACGCCAGGTTGTTAGTGGTATTTTAGGTGGTGGTAGGATATTCATATCCGCCCAGATAGCGACCACCCTACACATGGTGTAAAACCCACCATTGTGGCACACGCAAGTGTGACGCATTCCGGGATCAGCCAGTGTACATCCGGTAGAGGGTCTTTTTTTTTTTTTTTTTTTTTAATTCGAAATAGGCTTGCGTTTGACCACTATCTCGCCTGATGGAAAGTGATGATGTGGTCTACGATGGAGCACGCTTGCCTAGAAGATACCTATTCACTCTTGACTTGAAGATACCCATGTTATAATTTTCGGGAAATATAGATTCCGGCAAAGAGTTCCACTCTCTAGCGGTGCGCATGATAAATGTACTAGCAAAACGCTTCGTGCGCACTGGTGGAATATCAACCATGTATCGATGACGCTTCGCCGAGTCTCTTGTCGTCCGATGATGGAAAGGGGTTGGGGGAATTAAATTATGTAATTCCAAGGCACACTCGCCGAAATGTATCCGGTAAAATACCGATAAACTAGCAACTTTACGTCTGTGTTCAAGGCTTTGCAGCCTTGCCTCGACTATGGAATCGTTGCCTACGAGTCTCTTGGCGCGTCTCTCGATTGCCTCCAATGCCTCAAGCTGGTACTTGGCTGATCCATCCCAAAGATGAGAGCAGTACTCCATGCACGACCGGACTTGCGCTTGATACAGATCAAGGAGCTGTCCCGGCGTGAAGTACCGTCTCACCTTCGCAAGGATAGCCAGCTTTTTGGCAGCCAATTGAGCTTTATGCTCAATGTAGGAGCCAAAACTGAGAGTTGGAGACAAATTTACACCAAGAATCTCTAGGTGGTCAGTTATCGGTACGGACACATCTCTGAAAGTAGGAGTCATTTCGAAGGGACTCCGTTTAGCAGAGAATAGACAAGCCTGGGTCTTAGTGGCATTAAACTTGACCAGGTTGGCATCGCCCCAATCGGAGACTGCCTTTAAGGACAAGTTCAAGCGTTCTACCAAGGCCTCCCTGAGGGCCTGGACTTGCACTCCACTGGTTCGTGCATTAGACATGTAACTTTCTACCACTGTGCTGTCATCAGCGTACCCAAAAGTACCGGGCTTAAGCAGATCATTGATGTGCAGCAGGAATAGAGTCGCAGAAAGTACGGACCCCTGAGGTACCCCGGCATTGATAGCCAATAGATCGGAGGAGCAGCCATCAATGACCACTCGAATCAATCGTTCCCTCAAGAAGTCCGATATCCAAGCACATAACCCAGTGGGCAAGCCATATGATGGAAGCTTGCTTAAGAGGCTATCATGCCACACTCTGTCGAAGGCCTTCGAGATATCAAGTGAAACGGCAAGCGCTTCCCCATGCTTCTCGACGGCCTCGCTCCAGATGTGAGTGGCATACGCTAGAAGGTCTCCAGTTGACCGGTTTCGGCGAAATCCGTATTGTCGGTCACTTAGGAGGTCATTCGCTTCTAGGTATGCCATGAGCCTGCCATTCAGTACACGTTCCATACTTTTGCAAAGTATGGACGTAACCGAGATGGGCCTATAGTTGGCAGGCTCAGCATGACTACCTTTTTTGGGCACAGGTTGCACGTTAGCTTGCTTCCAGGCTTGAGGCACTTGTCCAGTGACCAGAGAGAGACGAAACAGGCGAGTCAAAATAGGAGAGAGAGAGGGTCTAGAGTTGGAGTACGATGTTTGGCCGATTTTCGGCCTTCTGAGTATTCTGACACTAGACCCTCAACCGCTTCTTCACCTTCTTGCCCATGGCGTAGTGTGAGTAAGCAGGCCGGCATGATTGTGTTGAGTAACGGGGGATAGTTTGTCTCTTGCTCTCTCGCTTACCATCAGGTGCAGTGTGGTCATAAAGACATCGGGCGCGCTGGTAATCCAGAATTGACAATGGCACCTTTTTTATGGCACAGTAACTCCTAGAGACTTTCGGTCTCATGACATCTAGATCCGATATAAATATTTATAAACCAGAGAACATTTGCCTTGTTACAGGGCTCAAATTCGCATACTTTTATTTTACGCGCCCATCTGTCATAGAAGTTAATTTAATTTCTATTAATATATTATTTTTCAATGCTGTTTTTTGTCTGAACGCCATTTTTTAATTCTTCATCAAATTTAATGATTCAAACACCATTTTGAACCTTATGTTTGCAGCTATTGACGAAAAATAGAATATATTTCTTTAATTCTTTAATAAAGAAGGGGCTTTAGGGTTTTTATCTACAAGGATATGCCACCTCCATCGTATATTGTCTATAGGCTAAAAGAAAAATTAAAGAGAATTATCGCTTAGGAGACTCATGAATATTTTAAAATTATGTTTTGTCAAAAATACGATGAAAAATTAACAGTGCCATCTATTGACAGTATAATCAACTAATTTATTTAGTATCGGTGTGAAGTATTCGTCATATAGTATCATGAATTTTTAATCACCACAAATGCACGAAATCCTGCTAGTGCTGTCGGACACGTCTATCAAAGTAAATCGATTACAAATTAATAATGATATCGATTAATCGAGCGGTGCAATGGCCTGAACATTTGTTATTCCCATTTTTATCTGTAATTTATAATTCTTGTTATTTGCTTATTTACGTATCGAACAAACACTGGATGGTATATTCTAAACATATTATTATTTGTACATTGCTTAAACAAAATCCTCTAGATAAATATTTATCTCTATAGTTGATTATGTTTTATGCAGTCAGGTTTTGTTTTTTATAATTCAGTTTCATTGAACTTTGTTATTTTATTAATTAACATGTTTTTACGTTAGAAAGAAGAACTTTTTTTTATACCCAACAGTCACAAACATAGTCCTGACAGACTAGGTCAAACCTATTTCGTGGGTGTCAAGAACTCCGAGGGAATACTATCCCACAACACCCAGAACCAAAATATATGTCTGCCACACAAACACTTGTTTTGTGCGGGAATCGAACTTATGGCTTCACGTTTCACGTTTCACGCGTCCACTGCGCCACGGAGGCTGCCATGTATATTATAGTTTCTGATTTAATGATAACAAAAATATGTATATTTTATTTGAAATTGGCCTTTCAATAGCTCTCATTTTGTTTTATCACTACATGATATAACAAAATAGTTTTAAATTCGAAACTGCCATATTTAAATAACTAATCTTAAGACACTTCATGTTATAATCTTACTAAAAATATCATGCTCCTGTTTTATCATGTGGTGATAAAACAAAATAATTTTACATCCCTCTTTTTTATTCGCAACTGCCATATTTAAATAACACATCTTAAGACACTTCATGTTATAATCTTACTAAAAATATCATTCTCCTGTTTTATCATGTGGTGATAAAACAAAATAATTTTACATCCCTCTTTTTTATTCGCAACTGCCATTTTTAATTACACATCGTAAGACACTTCGTGTTGTAATCTTACTTTATGTTACGAAAAATATCCGGCTTGTTTTGGAGCAATCGGATAAATAATTATAATTTTCATGGAAAAATACAACTATTGCAATATATATAAAACTGCTATTTTCCTTTTTTCACAAAGAGAACGTGCAAAATGGAGTCGTTGATAAGTAAAAAATCGATAAGACCCCATTATCCTTTTATCGATGCGATATAATAAAGACTTATCCACATTCTAATTAGTGTCGATCAATCAGTGCGGTTACGCGGTGTTACGGAGGATTTAAAGTGAAAATGTATTATCCATCACCAGCTTTCTTCTTTTGGATAACATTTCTTATTGTGATACTAGTTATTGCGAGCTACAGATCACTCAGTAAGTTTTTATTTTGTTTTACAAAGTTGTTTTGAATAAGCGCGCCATCTATTATTGAGTTTCCGAACTAAATGACAACTAGATAATCGAGAATTGTTTCTGTAGGTTTTTATTGTGTAGATGTTGTCTGGAAAGTTCCATCAGTGTGCGTACTTGACGCTCTCTATAAAGATTCGATTTTTAAATTATTATTGTAGCGTAGAATCACACATTTCTGTACTTCAGAGGTATAAGATAGCTAAGAAATTTTTAAAAATCATGATTTTAGCGTCAATGAAATCGCTAAATCATGTTCTATAATGGTATATAGACTATAATTCTACGATGCGTATGATTAGTTTACTGTAATCACTACTAAACAGCCTGTCAAATATTACCTATATTAAAAGTTTACGCGCATTTTTGCCTATAAAATTAGTGTTTTGGTGTTTGATGTTATACTTTCCTTATCGACGCCTTTGTTTATTGGCAGAACAGTGATCTATAGCGCAACCATGAGTTTTTACGTATATTCGCTAGCGACAACGTAAAATATTTATATGACAAAATATACAGCGCCTCCAGCGGTTACGTGAGAAACTAAATTCAGTACTGGTTGTAATTGCGCATGCGTTACGAACGCTGTGCTGAGTTCTCGGGTTCGATCCCCGGTTCGGGTTAAGTGATTTCGGGCTTTTCTATCTACAAATACTCAGTATCTGCCCGGAGTCTAGAATCTGTGTCCGGTATGGCCATAGGTTCGCCCCCTATCACATTATGGGACCAAAGTTCGGCAAAAAGTGGGTGTACTGGGTACACCTCTATCTACTCCTTCGGGGTGTTATACAGGCGTAAGTGTATATAGTATAAGAACGAAACATTCCATACATAAATACAACGCTGCAACGCTAGCGACTTCGTTTACCTATCGTAACTTTTTGACATAAACTCATGGTTGAACTAGCAGGTCGGTACAGTTTGATGCAATGACGAAAAAATGTATAGGTTTCTTTCGTCATTGGTTTAATGGAGTCGAACTGTATGAGTATGACGAAAAGCCTGAAATCACGCAGATATTTATTCTGTAGCATAATATTAATAGTAATACAATGTATATTACATTCAGTAAGTACATTAAGAAAGTAACGATACATCAAGTTCACGATAACAACGATTAGCGAATGATATACCTAACGAATGTATTTTCATAAAAACAAACGATTCAAAGCAATTTATACTAAAAGTGTCTTAAAAATACACAAATCTTATACATACATATACACTCACGCAAGCGAACCGAAGCGGTAGGCAGAGGTGTAACCCATCTTTTGCCGAATCTGTCACAGTCCCTAAATGTTATAGGGGGCGAGCGGGGCTGATAATGAGTATTTCTAAATAGAAAAACCCAATATCATTTTATGCGACCCGGGGATCGAACCCAAAATCTCAGCACACCAGTCGTAACGCATGCGCAATTACAACTGCGCCACCGAATCAGTCTTAACAAATCGTTTAAAAAAAATTAACGGTGGCAACACAAATATTATGTTCCTGGTATACAATAAAGACTTTAACTGAATAAAATACAATGATCGGTCTGTTGTTTTGAATAATAGTTGTTGCATAGAACCCCCCATCCCAACCTCTCATTAATAGAAGAGACTCATGCGTAGCAGCACGAAAGTGTATAATTTATATTTAATACGGACCTAAATTATTATTTATTATATCTGGCAATCGTGAGTCATGTCAGGTAGGATCTGCGATCATTCTGGATCCATGTAGATATTATTATGCTGTAATATCTGCTATAAAAATTTGATTCCAAAGAAAATTCTGAATAAATTTTTGCCCAATCATTAAAAAATATATGTGTTCTTAATTACGGGACTGAATTTTCTATGGTCCAAATTTCATAATTCATGTTGATATCTGAGCAATGTTTTCTGATTGAGCTATACAGATGACCAGTGCCCCCAACGTCCAACAAGAGCTGGGATCAGGCAGGGATTCCTATTATGAAATGTCGGATTCGTTTCCGAAATTCAAAAATAATAGGCATTGGAGAAAAGGTTTTGGTGGGATTACAACTTTACCACAGTCAGACGCTTTACACTAATAATTATCTAAAAGATTAAGAGACAGAGACAAAACATTATTTATCTGTAATTTTATCATTTATGATACATTTTTCGTTAATTTTAAGGCTGCTCGTCATAATTATAGTAGACGTAATTATTCCACTTCGATAAATGATAACGATTGTACACCCAAAGACAGTTTGTAAATAACAATTTTTAAAAGATTTTTATAGCAAAAGAATATGTCAAAAATATATTTTTTATAATAAGACTTTTTGCCTTGTTAAAACGAGTTACTATATATCAGCATTTTAATAATGATAAGTTCACGAAAAAGTTATTATTCTTTTTGTTTGCACTCAGAAAAATGTGAAGATCTGAAGATAAAAATGTCTAGTATTTTGAAGAAATAATGCATTATTTTACCTCACCTTTATTATGTCATGCGGTTGAAAGTCAACATCGCATGATCTGTACAAAAATAAAATAAATATGTCACGTATCGAAACTGTAATCTTTTAGATAAATCGGGAAATAGATTGATATTCTACTTCAGTCTAAAGTAACGTTTATCTCACCGACATAAAAACGAAATTCGAATACGCAAAAACATTTGAAAAGTAGCCTCAAAATTCATCTTGATTTATTACTTAAATAAACTCATTTTGAAGTAGCCTAACGTGTGTAAGTGAAGTGTCTCCAAAAATGTTGTGAAACCTTTAAAAAAACACTCAAAAAGATTACCGTGATGTTTGACAGCAAACACAACTGCGTGATCAAAAGAACATAAAAACGATTTGCTTTGACTCAAAACAATATCGTGATTAAAAAACTGCCGTTACAAAAACAGCAATATGCCTCCATCTTCGGTAGAAATCGAAAGGTCTCAAGAAACTGGGGTTTCCATAACGACTGTCACGTACATTTCTGTCCTGAGCACATTATTGGTGATGTCGTTTATTATTTTATGCATCAAGATGTCATACTTAGGTAATTATACTTTAACTACCGTGTTATATTTAGTTTATTCGTCATACTTCCATACAGAAATTTAGAAATACATTTTGAAGTCACATTAATAGGATTTCTAATTTATGTGATGTCACGTAATTAATTAAAAAATCCAAGACGTTAAATAGTGATTAACCACTGTTATATTCCATTAAATTGTTATCAACTATACGTAACCGTACAACTACTTACGGTCCAATATATCTAAAACAAGTATAAAATGTAGTTATGTTACCTGTATAGCGGAACAACGCCATCTAACATTGGCACTTATCAACTTATAATTTTCGATTATACTAATGATAATTGCAATGACAACACTTCTAATAATCAATTGATAACAAAACTATATACTATAAACTAGCAGGCCCGGCAGACGTCGTCTTGCCCGGAAAAGCAACGCCACATTAAATATGATATTTTAAAGATCACAATCTTTGGCAGTTCTCCCACAAATACCAGCAAATCAAATTTGGTTATATACCGAAAGCAGCACCACCTACCGGGTCCAATTTTGTTTTTAAACCTTCCCTGAACTTCCACAAATATTTCAAGATCAAAATTAGCCAAATCGGTCCAGCCATTCTCGAGTTTCAGCGAGTCAAACGAACAGCAATTGATTTTTATATATAAGAAAATTAAACATTATTTAATACTTTTAGTAGGTACCTGTTTACCAACGTTTGCTTGCTTGCTTAAATTAGTCCCGAACCCCCAACATGGAAGCAGAGGCACTTTAATATATTTTTTCCCTTTATTGTAGCTTTGAAATATATTATAAATATATTGGTTGTTAAAATGTAGCGTGTTCTTAAGGGTTGTATGGACCCGTGTACCTACCGTAGTGCCCTCAGGATACGCGGGTCCGACGAAACAAAGCGGTGTAATGTGGACTCTCAAATTAGAGACATAAAGAGCTAAATCCCATAACGACCTACCATGAGCATTGTTCGTGCGCATTCACAGCTAAAGGATGGTTGAATGTCATGCATATTCCGTATTTAATGCTTATCGTTGGTCGCGCAATTCATAAAAATTGCGTCGACTTCCAAAATATTTCCGAGTATGATGCCCTAATCGCTAAAAAAATATTTTCTACTAGCTGTTGCTCGTGGCTCCGCCTGCGTGGAGGTTATATTCGGGAGCAGAAGTATACAATCCAAGGAGTTGTCTTCTGCACTGAGGCACCTGTAGCGATTGTCCAGCCTCTCAGGTGTTGTGCCTGGGTCTTTAGATGCATCTAAAGAATACCCCATAAGTTTAACCTCACTTTGCCCCTTTTAGGGATGATTTTTCAAAAACGTTGAAACAAGTATTTCTTTATTTCCTACCAAAAGCCTTAATATGAATTTACAGATCCCTAAGTCGGGGAATTATGGATTTCCCATACAAATTTTGAACTCCTATTTGAACCCTTTCAGTGTTGTTTTTTGAGAAAAATTATAGCCTATGTCCTTCTCCAGGATAAAATTTATTCCCTTACCAAATTTCATTACAATCCGTTCAGCCGTTAAGTCGTGAAGAGGTAACAAATAAACAAACAAACAGAGTTACTTTCGCATTTATAGTAATAATATGGATAAGCATTCTCAAATAATGAATAAATACACTTTTTTATCCTGGTACGGCAAAGTGACCACACTGCACTCTGAAATGAACAGTATTACTACACTTAAAATCATAAAGCTCACCGAGCCTCATAAAATTAAATGTGGTGTGGAAAAAGACTCAACATGGAATACCAACATACGCCATCTTAGATTAATAGCACGATTGCTGTCATCGGTGAGTGGTGACATCGAGCAAATCTAATCTATATCCGGAGCGTTAATATACTTACCTTTGTTTCAAAAAATATGAAAAAAAAACAAAAACGCATGCAGCTGAAACGTCGCAGAAATAAAATAAGAACGAATGTTTGAATATTTATTTGTTTCTTATTTTAAACATTTTTCAGTTATCTCTTACTCCTGCATTTGACAACTACCCTTTCCAGCAGATCTGAATGGCGTCTAGTTTACTTATTTTTGTGCGGATTCTTACAATTCTTTTGATAATAGGTTTAAGGTAATCTTGTTGATTCAAATAATAAAGAAGTTAGTGTCAACTACCCTATTGCCTTCTAATCTATCTAATTTATCCAGCTATTGTGTATGCCAGCCCAATAATCGGCCCAATAAATAACAGTTCTTTTTGGATTATACAAATAATATGTTGTAATAATCCCGACCCGGCTTAAGTCAATTTCCTTGTTCGTAATTGTCTATCAAGGATATTGAATTTTGTAATAATTCAGGTCTATCAAGATAACCTACAATTTAAGGTTATTGAAGTTTTATTAGTGATATAATGTACAAAAAAGTCCTATCATTTTTGTTTTACCCAACATTTTTATCTAGACGACTGTCTGATATCGAATGATTTCGATATGATAACGGAAAAACTACACTTAAAATATTTTCGATCGACGTGCTAGTTGATTCGAATTTATGTCGCGTGCGTACAAAATGTGTAAGAGACACTCTGTATTTGTAATTCAGTGATTAATTCCTACTTCATTCTAATAATTTGTCCTTACAAGTTATTTAGAGTGCATTTGACAGAGGAGCGACATTCGACTCTTTTGGCGACAAAGGAGTAACGAGTGTCCTTGAAACGTCTATTCATTTGAAGACTTGGATTTTGTCTTGAATCATCAAAATGGCACCTATGTTTGGCCAACCTTATGACTTCGATAGATTTGAAGATAATTCCGTAGAAGAAGATGGATATGAAGAGAATAGGGATCAGACAAATCTGACCCACGTGGCTGTGTGGTACATGCTTGTGCTGATCTCTATGCTGCTCCTTTGGCTGGTTCTCTTCTTCTGCTTGCGGATTATAGCGCTAAGTAAATACTTTTCACTGTTTAATTCTTTAACGTTTGACTATACAAGAGTGAGTAAGCATCCTCATGTAAGTTATATTTGCTTTGAGAATGGATGATGTGGTCCCATCTCTCGTGGTTTATAGTCGATATTTACGACGATTTGCAGTGTCAGGATGTGTAACTCTTAAGCCTGTTTATTAATTACTAGCTTTTCTTGCATCTTCAATATAGTCAAAGTCTTTTTCAATAAGATAAGTAGGTTTTATACCTTACTTGTTTACTGTAACTACTTTATATTTTACTGAAGTCTCCATCGGAATGTCATTTATCTTTCTTATATCATCTACGAACAAATTAACAGACATCAAAAACTAAAGATATGTCTTGGATCAAATGTTTTCCATTCATTCATATTTAATAATGATTCGGCCTCGAGGCAGGTTTATTTACTCTACAGGTATATCATTCGTTGCACCTCTATTTTTTGCGCAATTTTGAAGTTGTGCGACGGAGCGTGTCACTGCAAATGACGTCGTTTAACCGTAGCTAGTTTCAGGGGTTCTGGCGAAGCTTTGCATTATCGCGATAAGTGTATCCAACACATTAGTCATTTAGTACGAAGTTTTTATTAATATCGATGACATAGGTGTGGGCAAACGTGGCCACAGGATTCGTATGTATTTAATTGTAATTCACCAAAGCCGAGAACTCCAAATTTGGACGTATATCTTGATTAGGATTAGGTTTTGGTATTTTATCGAAAATACCAAAACCGATGTAAGCTATGAATGAGTAGCATATTGTACATTCAGTAACGATATCTATTTAAATAACGTAACGAAAATTGCACAAGAATTGTTTAATCTTATCCTATTCCCTCCCTTCCATACCAGAATCACGCGTGCTGGTTTAAAGAGTAGCTTTGTAATTATAATCCTGGGTTGTTTAGGCGTAGTGTAAAGAAGCTCCTCAGCAGGCCGGCATGATTGTGTCAAGTCGCGAGGTATAGTTGTCTGTCGCTGCTTGATACTCTATCTCGACAGTCGACAGCACTACCTTATCAGGTGCAGTGAGGTCACTTTGCCTCACACTCGCGACTTTCCCGGGATCAAAGGCTGCTTGTGTCAATCTAGGACATGGTTATTTAGTATCTGGATTATGCGTGAAACGGTCTACGCGCGATTAGTCAACAAACATATCATATCTTTCACATTTATTATTATGACATTTGAAAAACTCTGAGACTATTCTTGCAAGTCATACATGTTATCGTACTTCCTACTAATATTATAAATGCGAATGTTTGGATGGATGTTTGTTACTCAATCACGCTACAACGGCTGGACGGATATGGTTGAAATTTGGCGCAGATAGAGATTATAGTCTGGAATAGCACTTTGGCTACTTTTTATCCCAAAAAAATGGACAGTTTCCGCGGGAGAGTTTAATTTTGCACAGAACAAGGGATTGACATGATTGCACAGTGGCAGTTTGATCTGAAAATGGCATAAGCTACTTTTTATCACGGTAAAATACACACTTCTTGTGGGATAGCAAAATATAGAAAGATGTAATAGCTTAAGATGCCTCCATGGATTGTATACCTATTCTTCTAAAAATAACCTCCACGCGGGTGGAGCCGCTGGCAACATCTACTATAATAATATACTCATAATTATTTCTTACGAGAGACTGCTAAGTACAGATAACTTAATGATTTAAACTCGTCAAAAAACGATTATATTGTGTTAATTGTATATATTAATAAAAGATAAATTAGGTCATTCAAACTTAGAGCACTCGTGGACGTCTTTAGTATATTATCGTCCTTTTGACCGGTACTGTTGTGTTATAAAATGCGTTCTACGGTTATATGAAATATAACGGTTGCAGATGTCATTAAAATTGATCCGTGTTAAAAGCTATAAAGATAAAAGGATACCAATTATTGTGAATTTATTCAACTCGAGACCGTTTGCGTCGTAGGTTGTGCTTCTTCGTGCAAGTGTTTAAATAGCGAAATAACGGTATTCAAAATGTTATAACTGTTTATGGTGATAAATAACGTTATGGAATCTCGTAATTCTTCGGACACTCAGATAGAAAGTTATGATGTGGTATATAAGAATTCGTTTCCAGAAGTGAATTGGTCCATTATTACCACAAGCACTACCTTTGTAGTTATAATTTTCATTGTAACTTGTATACGAGTGATATTAGGTACAGTATGTGTTTATTTTGTAGATAAAATTAAAGTGTAATATGAAATTTTATTTTGTTTGGTTTATCTGGAAATACTAAATAGGCTTGCGTTTGACCACTATATCGCCTGATGGTAAGTGATGATGTAGTCTACGGTGGAACACGCTTGCCTAGAAGACACCTATTCACTATTGACTTAAAGATACCCAGATAAAAATTTTCGGGAAATATAGACTCCGGCAAAGAGTTCCACTCTCTAGCGGTGCGCATGATAAATGTACTAGCAAAACGCTTCGTGCGCGCTGGTGGAATATCAACCATGTATCAATGACGCTTCGCCGAGTCTCTTGTCGTCCGATGATACAAAGGGGTTGGGGGAATTAAATTGTGTAATTCCAGGGCACAC
Organism: Laothoe populi; assembly: GCA_905220505.1. Lineage (NCBI taxonomy): Eukaryota > Metazoa > Arthropoda > Insecta > Lepidoptera > Sphingidae > Laothoe > Laothoe populi. The sequence continues at coordinate 2,630,529 of HG992170.1, forward strand.
TCGCCGAAATGTATCCGGTAGAAAACCGATAAACTGGCAACTTTGTTATTAACCGTTCTTACGGTTACATTATTAAATTAAATATCGCACGTGTGTTTAAATATTATGTTAATAATTATATTTTGAAATAGGTTTCATAAAGGTTTTCGTATTTACTTATCTATATACTTGGTAACTTTTAGCCTGTGAAAAAATTGGACAGCAATTTGTAATATAGTGTAAAATTCATCTTATTCATAAAGCAACTTTGTACAGAGAAATTTGTATAAAAATTAAGTAATTAAAATGAAAACGGTAGGCAGCACGTTTGCTGTGCCCTGGCATTGCAGAAGTCTATGGGCGGCGGTATCTACTTACCATCAGATGGTATGCTCGTCAGCCTATCCAGGCAGTAAAAAAAACATCATTGTCACCCTACTTTTTACGGAATGATCACGTAGATACTTAAAACTATTGAAATCAGCCTTACTTGTATATGAACGTACAGTGCATTGTTACTTGCCCTCTTGTTGAGTATTTCTACAAAAAAATTGACTGTCTGTCACACAAACTTTTGTGATGTTATACCCATATTGTGTAATTCTCCGAATGTTGAAAAGGTCACCTATAATGTTTATATTTAAATCGTATCATCAATGTTATAGCACAAAAATATTTTTAGAATGTTAAATATTTTTAATGTCCCGCATTATCAAAGTACTATATAACACCGTTATTAACTTCGTTATTTTCAGGACAAAAAACGCGCAATCCGCAGCAGAGGCGGATGTACATGGGGACTCGCGCCAGGCCGTCGTTGGGACCAACTGAGCCTACCATCTTCGTCAGCCCCAACAATATGCCACCGCCCCCTAAATATGGTAAATATTACACCAATCAATGATAAAAGTACGCCTTGACGGGATGTTATACAGATGCTATTTTTCTTTAGCGAATTCAGATTTTGATATATTTTAAAGTGGTTGATCTGCGTTTTATATAACCTTATCTATAGCATGTGTAGACCACCTAGGGTAGTACCGCTGTCTCACAAAAAACTAACACTTTATTTGCTCTTGCGTTTCGTACGGTGAGTACAATTTTCGGAGCTCCATTCCCTTTCTTTAACGCTAAACGAACTAATTTTCCTGATAATTGGTGGTGGAACCACTTACCATCACATGACGCGTACTGTGGGTTTGCAAGCCTGTGATATAGACAAATTTTAAATTCCGATGATGTTCATCCGAAGTCTCCCATGCAACCTCCTTGCCGCGTCTGAAATATTTTTTTAAAACACTGGCTGGTCAGGTCGGATATGAAAAGGTTTTAGCTCATTTTCTTAAAATGCTGCAAATCATATCTGGCACGGTATACAGACCAAAATCATTTTTATTTCCATAACATTAAAGTTAATAATAGCATGTAAGAACGGCCAGTGTTGCCAGTATTTGTGGCGCGCCGGCATACCATTTATACGAGACTGGTTAAATAATATTTTTGTTCCATTTTTGAAATTTCACTAGCCGCTAGCTACTCGTTATATTATTAAACGTTATTATAAAGACATCAAAATAAAGATAAATCAGTTGTAATTTAAATTAAACTTTTAAACATCTCTTCAGTTAAATCGTGTCACGAACACATAAAGATAGACTCATGTATTTACATTGTCAATTGAAGGTAACAGATGTACCATATTTATAGTTTTTAGTTATTTTTCTTATGGACATGTCCTTCGTTACAAAAAAAACCTTACAAAACACCTACTGTAGATGAAAACGTTGACTGAGGACATCCGTACCGAAATAATGTCGACAAAATTGTCGAATTCTTGGTATAAGACATGGTAGGACTACTAAACGTGAGTGCATGAGATTAATGAAAGTCATTTCTTTTATCCTGGCACGGCAAAGTGACCACACTGCACCTGATGGTAAGCGCAGTGCCATCTAACTAGAGTATCGAGTAGCGAAAGACAATGTATCCCCCGCTACTCAACACAATCATGCCGGCCTGCTTCTTCACACTACGCTATGGGCGAGAAGGTGAAGAAGCGGTCAAGAGTCTAGTGTCAAAGTACTCAGGCGGCCGCAAAACGGCAAACATCGCGCCCCAACTCCAAACCCCCGACATAAGATGAAGCTATGTGGTGTTAAGACCGTGCAAAGTGGAAATACAATGCCTTTATTCATATTTACGCACTCATGCCTGTAATCCCTGAAGGGGTAGACAGAGGTGTAACCAGTAAACCAATATTTCACCGAGTTTAATACCGTCCCATGATGTGATGGGGGGCGAACCTATCGCCATACCGGCACAATCTAGACTTCGGACTGAAATTAAATATTTCGTGATAGAAACACCCAATATCACTTTTACCCGACTCGGAGATCGAACCCGAGACCTCAGCACAGCAGTCGTACCGCTTGTCCTTGACAGTCCATATTCCATAGGAATAATGTGTATATCCGTTATATTCCAGAATGCATGGCACCGCCCAGCTACGAAGAAGTAGTTGGAGTTCATTACCCAAACTACCAGGTGCAGCCTATCACACAACCAATCGCAGCTGCAATGGCCCAGAGCTCAAGCCACGAAGCCGCTACCAGAAACGACTCCACTCCCAGAAATACCGAGACAAACAGAAACAACGAAGTCCCAGAAACTGTTATAACGGTAGCGACGGAGCCCAGAAGAACGTCCGTGACCGTTACGCGATCATAACGTGCTATTTTTAGCATTGTTATTTATTTAAGTCTTCCAGTTGAACTGGCGGGTAACCGGCTATGCATTTTTATTGTGTGAGATAATTACTAGTCCATCTATTGTTGTTGCTTGCAGTATTGTTATTTACCACTTGCATCGTTAAATTTAACCTTAATCTAGCTAATGATTTTAAAGTTGTGTTATTTTGTATGTTTGGAATTGACACAATTTTTAAACTTAGCCTAGAGTTACTGGTTGAGGATTCTCGTGCAAGTGATTAATTTAGCTACAAATGTAGCTTTTAATCGTTATTATAGTTAAATACCGATAACATGTAAAATAACGTTATCGACAGACATGAGTGATAAATATATTTTATCACTCATGCAAAACGTTAACAAAATAATTATATTTTTTAATGTTTTACCTTATAATCGGTCTTTGTATGAGGACGCAAGACTGATTTTATCGATTACAAAAAAGTTTTCGAACAAAACAATTGTAAAACTTATATTACAAAAACGACTGGTTTGGATCAAATGTTTGTTAAATAATACCAATGTATATTAAAAGACGAACGTTTGGTCAAACCAATGATAAAATGTATATATTTTCGATGTAACTTAAATACGTATTTAAATGTTTTTATTAAATAAATTTTATCTAGTTTAAGTAAGTTGTTATTTTATTTCACTGTATTCTTTTATCTCCTCGATTTAAGGGTGGCTACCAAACTATTGACATTACTTTAATAATTTATGATTTTTTAACATAAACATAGAATGACTGAGCGCTCTCTATCCAGCTATTAAGTGAATACTGACAGAAAAATGTAAGAGAGATAAAAGTCACAGCTCATTAGAGCCACCCGGCACCCGTCACGCACCGCCTCGCCTCGTGCGGTTAGTATTCTTTATAGGGACCTTTATGGATATTCGTTCACATTTTTTTTTAAATTGCCTCAATAGGCAGACGAACAAACAGGCCACCTGATGCTAAGTAGTCACCGCCGCCCATAGACTTCTGCAATGCCAGGGCACAGCAGAGCCGCTGCCTACCGTTGATAAACTCGATCCGGTGACGCTACGAGGCGAGGTGGTGCGGGTCGGGTGCCGGGTGGCTCTAATGAGCTGTGACCTTAAAGCGAACGTGCGGCCAGTTGTCTTTTTCTAGAATTTTGATTAGTCTACGTCACAGACTTGCAGGAGCGAAAAGAAATAAGTATTGGCCGCACAGTCGCTTTATCTCTTTCTACAAAGTGGTGAATTTTGTTAGCATATTGTTCAGTCCATTCTATATGGATTTTTACAAACAAATTATGGTAAATACTTCTTAGGAACTTCTTTCCTGAAAACGAATCTACTTTCGTGCACCTTTTTACCATAAGAATAAGAAAGTACACGTATGCCTCTTACCTCCTCTTACCCGCTAAACTAGGCCAGTTTGGTAGATTCTAAAGGCCAATCAAAGTATAATACAAGACTGATATTTTATATGATTATTTATGAGACAAAAATAATCAATACAATTGGCTATTTGACAACATTGAAAATACACTGCAAATTGTGGTCACCTGTTAGACAATAGCTTAAAAAACCATATTTCACTTAATTTTAAACAAAATAATGTATATTTTTTTGCAAATTAAACGAAATAAAATACAACATTTATTTAAAATTTTATCTGTGATGTGAACGCTCTGTGATTGGTTGCAACTCTGGTGACGTCACACGCAAGTAAACATAGTAGGGATGTGACATTGAGTGAAAAAAAATACGATTTTTCTCACTTGAATAATAATCGATTTTCTTAAATCGATTTTTTATAAGAAAAATAATCGATTTTTTTCTTAAAATTGTGCGTAATATGTTTTTCTCTGTAGTAAGAAATTAATATTAACAATTTATTAGGAGTCTTCAGTTGGCATTAGTCACCCATTTCACCGCTGTAGGAAGCCTTGGTACGAGACATAGCTTTCCCTATGTCTTCGTACGTTGGGGCGTACACTTATATAACCTTCAGAGTATATTTTTTAGATAAGGTACGCCACTCGAGCTGATACACTGCCAAATTTCCACAGCCGTGCTTTTTAGTGACTTGTGGATAATAAATCCGACGCCACCTTGGGATGGTTGGTGTCCTTCTCGGAAGTAGAGTAAGTGACCAGAATCTAGGGCCATCTTCTCCTCCCACTGTCTTCGGATATCGGATAGCCCTACGCTATGCCAGTTAATAGTTAATGTGACTTACCTCTTCTTCCAACTCAGCGATGTGCTCGTCCAACCGCAGAGAGCGTCCGTTGTACGTCGCCAAAAATAGCTTTTTGTGGTACCCTACCGTAGCCCGGGGATTGTAAGGGAGTGGCGTGTTGATTATGCTATATTAAGAGGTTAGGTATTAACAATATGATTTTATTTTATAAAGCCCGATATTTTTAGCTACTATATGGTATATATAAAATTATATATTACTTACATCAAAGTGATCTTCACACATAAACACATTTGAATCCGATAAAATGCTCCTTGGGTCTCTTCGAGCTAATTTTAACCACATTTCTCGTCTTTTGGGATTTGTTGGAACAGAAACAAACTGTTTCTGTGGACTCTTTATAGTCGTGTTTGTACATTGTGGCACTACACACCATTTATACACCATTCTATTTGCTATCTAATTAATTTAGAAGAAAATCTGAAATTCACTTAACGTTTTCGGAGGGTTATTAGTAGGTATGTTGATAATATATCGAAATATCGGTATTTTGTTTCGATTAATCAAACTCCGATATTGATATATTTAAAAATATCGGTATATCGAAAATCCGTCATTTTTTAAAATATCAACATCCCTAGTTATTAGCTTGTTTACTTGCATGTGACGTCACACCAGCGCCATTACAGAAATAGCGTTTTTGCCGCGGTTTTGGAGATTTAAACTTTAACATAATAATAATAATAAATAAACAACATAATATTTTCCTGAAATATCAATGTAGTGTACTTATTATGTAATAAAGAATAGTTTTAAATCATTATCGAAAATGAGTCAAATAGCCAATTCAACAACATTGCTATGTTAAAACGAGTAGGTAAAATAATAGTAACGCAAATTGGTGATCTGGAGGGTTACTCTTGACACTCGATTCCAATTTAAATTTGGGATTCGAAAACTGTACAATTGGCACTCTTGAACGCAACACCAGCGCACGATTTAACTGAATACGGCGGATTTTTTAGTAACTAAATGCAATAGAGTATTTACGATCGCTAGTTCGTAAATATTCTATTTCATGTAGTTGTGTGAATTAGAGTTCCAATATCTTCTAGATTGGAATTGAAACTGTATCGATTTCAAGACTGGAATAGGGTAGTTTCCTGTGTTCAATTTTGTACATTATTCTCTACGCAATCAAATATAATACGCAAAAGAAACTGTTTTGCGAAAACAGAATCCAAATTGCTTGAAAAATGAGGTCACAATATTTATTTAAATATTGGTATAAGCAAATACTCACAGGCATAAGCGAAAACGGTGGCGTATTGGGAATATATCGCTATCTCCTTCGCACAAGGGTACAGTACAGGCGATTCATAGTACCGTGACGTCACGGTATCAGATATGCATCCTTGTACTGTTATTTGACAACTACCCCTTCCAGCAGATTTGAGTGGTGTCTAATTTACTTATTTTTGTTCGGATTCATAAAATTATTTCGATAAGAGGTTTTAGGTAATGTAACTTGTTGATTAAATTAATAAAAAAATCGAGTCAACTACCCTATTGATTTTAAGGGTAGCCCTACAGATCTGTTTACAGATGTAAATAATATAAACAACCATAATTTCTGAGCAATAATGAATACTGCCTTTTTACATTTTAACGAAATAAAGGTGTTTTCAGCTTTCACCGTCAGTTCACGAAACACTATAGCAATGTTACCAATCCACGTTTTGTGTCTACATCGCCAGTCGAGTCGGCCAATTCCATAGACATAGACAACTGGACTGAGCAATATCCTCACGAAATTGACCACTATATAGAAAGATATGAAGCGACTGGGCAGCCAATGGCTATTTGATTTCGCTCGTGCAAGTCTATGACGTAGACCATCCAAAATTCTAGAAAAAGTCATTTTTCTGCCCGTATTCACTTTATTTATTTAGAACAACAAACAGTTATACAATGTGTCTTACATCTAGCATAGTTAAATCAAAGTAATAATTGTACAACCCACACCGTTGTCCCCATATAAACTAGTTATAAACTATTACAAAGAGACCAAAACTATATGTGCGTATTATATAGAATGACATTTAGAATTTTGGATATTTATGCAAATCAATGATGTGAAAACAAAATTAAAGAAAGAAAATAAAAGTTAACAAAGACCGAATTGAGTACATAAATAAACCCAAAATACATAAGAAAATTAGTTCTTATGTATTTTGAACCATTACAACTCCTTAGATATTTCCAGAACTAATTTCTTATATTCACGTGGCCGTAACACAAATAAATCTAAGTCATTGAAGTATTCATTGTACGACTTCATCAAGCGCCGTAGCGACGCACGTTCACCAGCATTACTCCGACAAAATTTAGGATGAAATAAGTGACGATAGTATTTATTACATGTACGTTGAGCATGCGAAGGAATTGTATAAGAGATCTCATTATTAAGGCTAGTACAATCAAATTTATTATGGCAAATGTTATACAACAACATTTGATCCAGGAGTAACCTTCTCGCTTTTAGGGAAAAAAGAGAAAACTTCTCTAATAAATGAATGTAAGAAGACCTTGCACGATAACATCTATAATTCATAGCTCGTAGATACTTGCGCTGGACCATTTCAATCTGGTCTGCATACTTGTCATAGTAGGGGTTCCATATAGCTGTGCCATACTCCAGCTGTGATCTTACCAACGACTTAAAAAGTAGTAAATAACTTTCTGGCCTCTTGAATTCAACACATGCTCTCATAATGAACCCATAAGTTTGATACGCTTTATTAGTGATGTGATCGACATGGATGTCCAGGTGTAATTTAGAATCTAAAAATACACCCAAGTCTCTAATGGCTAAAACATTACTCAATGGCGAATTGTATAAAGTATAAGTATGCTCACATACATTTTTCTTTTTAGTGAAAGTTATGGAATTACATTTAGCAGGATTAAGGATTAGTTTATTATGAGTACAGTACATTGAGAGACGGTTCAGATCATTCTGTAGCATAGTACAGTCATTAATTGTGTTTATTTTACTGTATACTTTAAAATCATCAGCATATAAAAGGAATCTACTATTAAGGAAACACTCACTGATGTCATTTATGAATAGTACAAACAATAATGGTCCCAAGATTGAGCCTTGCGGCACACCTGAAGTGACACTGAATGGTTTAGAAGAATAGCCATTAACCACGATTTTCTGGGTTCTGTTATGAATATAGGACAGAAACCAGCGTAATAGATCACCACGAATTCCATTATATGCGATTTTCTCGAGAAGGATGGTCTACTTTGTCGAAAGCCTTAGAAAAATCAGTATATACCGTGTCTATTTGACACCTATTATCCATGTTTTCAAACAAATAGTTCGTAAATAACAAAAGATTACTAGTAGTAGATCGACCTTTGACAAAACCATGTTGTTCAGGAATGATTATTGAATGTAGGTTCGGATAAATTACATTATGCACGAGTCTTTCAAGAACCTTCGACAATGTACACAGTATAGAGATAGGCCGATAATTTGTAGCGTCATTTCTAGATCCGCTTTTATAAACAGGAGTTATATTTGCTGTTTTCCAAATGTGAGGTACAATGCCTTGACACAAACTACTATTAAATAAGATAGCTATGGGCTTACAAATAGACTCAGCAGTATGTTTAAAGAAAATAGGTGGCAGGTTATCAGGGCCTGACCCTTTTTTAATATCCAAATGTTTTAACTCCTTTATAACTATGTCTTCAGATAAATAAATTTCATGTATATTGTTACAATTGGGATTATATTGTGAAAATGCGTCAAGATTGAGACCAGTAAGTTTACTGGGCTCATATACAGAACCAAAGAACCTAGCAAATAATTCGCAAATACTTTCTGGATTATCAGACTCGTCATTGTCATACGTTACTGTCACTTAATAGCTGTATACAGGTATCATATAGTATCTGACCTTTAACACTATTATCTGAAGTCCGTCTTTAAGTAAAATCCCGAACAAAGCTATATTAACTATACTAGCTAAAGATAGATATCAAAAGTTTCATTTTTAACCATTTTTCTAACAAAGATACATTGTCTGATTCGGAACTGGCTATTTCTCGATTACAAGTAAATTCATCATTCCATACACAAACTATGTGGTTGCCATCATACATTTGGGAATTATACTTAATATGGTATGTTTTCATTTCTTTTAATATATCCAACAAGCATGGGCAGTCAATAGGGTTGTCATCAAAATAAAAATGAGACAATGAGGACCCAAAAAAACTGAGTTGCGAAAAAAAATTGGTGTCTATAAAACGTATTCTATTACCTACCAAGTTTAGGGTTCTCAGCTCAGACCTTTGTGAAAAAGCGTTCACGGGCACCCACTCAATGAAATTGTATAGTATATCTAGTTTTTGTAAACTGGGTACGCTTCGAAATAGGTCTACTGGAATCTCCTTTATCCTGTTATATGACAATTCGAGGTACTGCAATTTTCTCAATGGTGTTAAAACACCAACATCTATGTTTTCAAGATCATTGAATGCTAGATCCAAGGAATTTAAATTTACCATTTTCGCGAACGTTGCTGTATCGTCTATTCTATTTATTTTGTTCGAAATTAACTTCAAATTTTTGATATTTTTTAGATTAGGCTTGGTCACAAATTCCGGAACTTTAGTCAAGGAGTTAGTATGTAAATCCAAAACCTCTAAAAATTCAAGAGGGCTCAAAATATTAACAGGGGATGTCGACATGCTATTCCCTGACAAACCTAAATACCTTATGTTTGGATTGTGGGCGAAAATTGAAGACTGCAACTCACTTCCTATAAGACCGTTATTTGACAAATCTAGTGATACCAAGGATGGTAGTGCATCAAATATACCTAACGGTAGTGATACAATATGGTTAGAACTTAAATCTAATGTTTGCAAATTAGACAAATCAGAAAAGAGTCTGGCTGGCAGTCCGTTCAAAAAGTTGTCTGACAGCCTTAAATATGTCAGTGTACGCATACCACTGAATACACCTAACTTCAGATGGTTTATTTTATTGTGTGACAGATCAATATGTATCAAGTTCAGATTACTTTTGAATGCGCTGACATCTACTTCCGTTAACTGACACTCTTTCAATTTGATCGATATGACGTTATTGCTGTTTGGAACAAGGCCTCTGCTCAGTACATTGTCGTTTGTTCCTGCATTACATGTGACTTCTGTCTTCTCAAAATTATTATACATCAACCTGCCTTTTATCGTTGTGACGTAAAAGACAAGGACCATGTGAATAATGTTCCAAACTTCCATTTCGCGATACCTGGAATTAAGCAAAAATGTCCTAGAATTATATACGGAAACAAATGATTTTCTGCAGCTGCGCATGCGTGGTTATATTAGTATCGTAGGAGGCTGATATCTCTCAGGAAAAAGCACTTTTAGTTATTTTCTAGTGTTCCAATTTTCCGGGCTATTTATCCCATTATTCTCTCCCTGGGAACGTTATTCAGACTTTTAGGAACAGTTAAACAAAAAAATACATCAGTCCAACTGTTCACAATTATACGATGGCCAACGGACATAATGGCACACGCATGTGTGTCGCGTTCCGGAGTCAGCTAGTGTACATCCTGTTTTTGTCGGAGGTATAGAGTTGGGGTACGATGTTTGCCGTGTTGCGGCCTTCTGAGTACTCTGACACTAGACCCTCGACCGCTTCTTCACCTTCTTGTGCATGACGTGGTGTGAAGAAGCAGGCCGGCATGATTGAGATTGTCTCCTGCTACTCGATACTCTAATTGGACGGCACTGCGTTTACCATCAGGTGCAGTGTGTTCACTTTGTCGTGCCAGAATAAACAAAGAAAACTTAAATTTCTTCTTAACCCAGCAGTTGTTGTTAACTAAGCCACCTTAGTTTTGTTCCCTGCATAATTCAATTGCGATATAACACATTATTAATTTAATTAGTTTATGTTACAACGTAATTTTTAAGCACGGAGAGTCAAGAGCCTAGACTCTGGGCTCATTCGTCATAGCTTCGAGCCTCAATCATGGACGTAGCATGGGGCAATTTCCACCATACAAATCTCATTGCTCATATATATATCAAACTATATACTGTCGAGGTTATAAACCGATATTTTTAAAAATAGCGGTGATGGTCCAACGATAAATAATAATACTAGCCCTGTATTAAACATTGTCTCACTGCTGGGCACGGGCCTCCTCTACTAATGAGAGGGGTTAGGAATTAGTCCACCACGCTAGCTTACCTACCTACCTTTTCCTCACGATGTTTGCCTTCACCGTTAAATTCAATGGTTCAACGATAAATGCTCTATCAAAATTTTATTATAATTACAAAGTTATTAGGGTTTATCTACCGCCTGCCCCTAATACCTGGCTAAGTCAAAGGCTACACCCTGCCTCGTGGATTCAGCAGTGCACGACCCATTTATCTTAGTATGACAAATGCCATTTTGGCCCAAATGAGATTTTAATAAAAATATTACATACCTTATCACAGTTCCAACTAGAAATAGATTTAATGCTTCAAAGTACACAAAATATTCTTCATCAACCAAGTTCACAAAGCGTGTGCATTTAGTATTACTTGATATTACAGTCTACAATTTCCTTATTTTGTATTATTATATTGATTGTGCGTTAACACAATGTTTCCGTGACGATTCACAGCCAAAACTGCAAAATGATGACCAGATGTTTGAAACCAGAGCAGATGTTACAAACTTAAACACTAGTGAAAAAAATATTTAGCATATTAGTCGAGATCCATAGAAGGTATATATTTTACATATATTTGGGCAATTTAAAAAAAACAATTTTTTGACGTAAGACAATTTTGCTCAATCTTTTATTTTAATCAGAATATATATTTGATTTAATCAATGGCAACAACAATGATAAAAATTAAGCATAACGGTGCAAAATCTGATTAAATTTTCTAGATTGCCGAGTTTGATCCCAACTAAGCTGTACTACTGCAAAGTTTCCCATTTTTGACTGTCACTAACTTCATGAGAATTAGGACTGTTGTCTCGACAGATGCTTCTGATTGGTTGATTGTAAAAGAGTGCCGAATTTGGTTCTAAAGCAACCTTTTTTTTTAATTCTGGCGCGGCAAAGTGACCACACTGCACCTGATGGTAAGCGCAGTGCCGTCCAGATAGAGTATCAAGTAGCGAGAGACAGTCTATCCCCCGCTAATCAACACAATCATGCCGGCCTGCTGTTTAGCTTCTTCACGTTACGCCTAAAGGACCCAGGATCATAGGAAGGAGGGAACACGGTAGCTGGCAAACTGTTCCACAGCTTGATGGTGCGGCAAAAATACGAGTTTGCGAACCTCTTGGTTCGGGCCGGGGTAGTAGATACCACGAAGCTGTGGCTCCGCAAGTCAGTACGCGTGGTTCTGGTATGGAAGGGAGAGGATGGGATAAGATCAAACAATTCTTCAGAGCATTCGCCATGATACAGACGGTAGAACACGCTAAGCGAGGAAATATCCCTACGCAGCTGTAGCGGCTCCAGGCTGTTACTCACGTCTGCATCATTCACAATGCGGATGGCCCGCCGCTGCAACCCATCCAAGGCATCGAGAAGGAACCTTGCGGAACCGTCCCAGAGGTGCGAGCAGTATTCCATTCCCCGCCGCACCTGCGCTTTATATAAGCGGTAGAGCTGACCAGGCGTGAAAAACCGCCGCACCCTGTTCAGGATTCCGACCCTGCGTGAAGTGGCGGATATTACGCCCTCGATGTGACTCCTTGGATTAAGATCGCAGCGGATATCCATACCTAGGACACTAAGGTCATTCCGCATTGCGAGTGGAACACCTTGAAGAACGGGGATTGGAGAAAACGGAGACTTCTTGCACGAGAACGCGCACACCTGGGTTTTCTTGGCATTAAACTCAACCCGATTCCTGGTACCCTATGATGAGATGAGATCCAAGGTCTGGTTGAGCCCAATGACAAGATCCTCTCGTCTCCTCTCAGTATCCGCCCGGCAACCAGGAGGCTTGCTGCTATAACGCCCATGAACCGTGCTGTCGTCTGCATAACAATGAATGTTGCCAAGCGACAACATATCATTGATATGCAGAAGAAACAAGGTGGGCGAAATCACAGAACCTTGTGGTACTCCGGCATTTACTGTCATGAGCTGCGAAGCGTGTCCATCAACGAGGACACGCATTCTACGCTCATGCAGAAAGCCGGAAATCCACTTGCACAGGTTGTCGGGCAGACCGTATGCTGGGAGCTTGGAGAGAAGGCCACGATGCCAGACCCTATCAAATGCCTTGGCCATGTCGAGACTCACAGCCAGAGCCTCGCCATGCTTGTCAATCGCTTCCCCCCAGTGATGTAATACGAACGCTAGAAGATCACCCGTTGATCGGTTATGACGGAAACCGTATTGGCGGTCATTGATCAACGAGTGATCCTCTAGGTAGCGAACTAATTGGCTGTTTATCAGTCGCTCCATGACTTTACACATCACTGAGGTTATGGCGATTGGGCGATAATTGTTAGGGTCTGACCTATCACCCTTTTTGGGGATCGGCTGCACATTAGCCTCCCTCCAAGATTCAGGCACAATACCTGAGAGGTAGGACGATCGGTATAGGCGCGTCAGTACAGGAGACAACTCCGCTGCACACTTTTTAAGTACAAGCGCTGGGATACCATCAGGACCACTAGCCTTCCCGACGTCGAGAGACTGCAGCTCACGCCGCACATAACAATGCCTGATACGGATATCAGGCATTGTGTGACCGCAACCGGGCAGCGTAGTTGGTAAATGAGCATTGCAGTCCTCGAGTCTCGAATTAGCCGCGAAGAGGTTTGCCATTAAATTGGCCTTCTCCTGCGAGCTATGGGCTAGTGTTCCATTTCGATATCTCAGCGGTGGCAGCGAAGGGCGACAGAAATTAGATTGGACGGCCTTAGCCAAGCGCCAATAAGCACGACTGCTTGTTGGGTTATCGGCCAAAGCACATCCAATCTTGGAGACGCGCTGGGCATCCGCTTTAACATACGCCCTCTTGCAGACCTTGGCAGCACGGTTATAGGCTGCTTTGAGTGACTTGAGGCTATATGAATAAGCTCGATACGCCGCCTGTTTCTTGCCAACAGCATCGGCGCATGCACGATTGAACCAGGAGCGTCCTCGGCCCTTGCCTGCGATCTCAGAGGAAGGAATGTATTTTTGTATTGTGTTTTAGGGTTTACAGCCGTCTTAAAAATTATAAAACAAGACTGCCTCGGTGGCGCAGTTGTAATTGCGCATGCGTTATGATTGCTGTGCTGAGGTCACGGGTTCGATTCCCGGGTAAAGTGATATTAGGTTTTTCTATTTAGAAATACTCAGTATTAGCCCGGAGTCTGGAGTTGTGCTGGGTTTGGTGATAGGCTCGCCCCTATCACATTAAGGGACTATAATAAATACTAACTGTTTGATGGTGGTAGGATATTCACATCCGCTTGGATAGCGACCACTGTACACAAGGTGTAGAAGCCTCCATAGTGGCAGACGCAAGTGTGTCGCGTTCCGGGATAAACCAGTGTGCATCCGGTTCTTGTCAGGGTTATAGAGTTGGGGTACGATGTTTGGCCGTATTGCGGCCTTCTGAGTACTCTGACACTAGACCCTCGACCGCTTCTTCACCTTTTTGCCCATGACGTGGTGTGAAGAAGCAGGCCGGCATTGAGATTGTCTCTCGCTACTCGATACTCTAATTGGACGGCACAGCTCTTACCATCAAGTGCAGAGTGGATACCTTTTTTTTTTTTTGTCGCGGGGAAAGCGCTTTATTACTGCCGCCCGCTCCGGAGGGAAGCGGATTAAGAATAAAACGGGTATGCTGGACTAGCCGACCCAGCATCCCCCTCGCACGGATGATGGCTATCCGTGCTGCCGCTGGGCCGAGTCCCTAACCCCTATGTACACCCCACCCGACACTACCAGCTAAAACCCCGCGGTGGCCTTCTTCGGCGCTTGCGGAGCGATTCCGGGGTATTCTAAGGAGTGCTAGAATTGCAGCCGGAATCGCCCCAGCGCAGTGCTGCGTAGCAGCCCATCTCCATGGAGGGCTAAGGAGCCCCCGCGCACCGAACAACGACAGCGAACGAGGCCTTACCACCTGCGCTGCCGTCCATCGAATTTGGGAGTGCAGCGATACGGGCTGACAGCCCTCCGCTGCGCGCCCGCGACCCCCGATGGCCCCAATTAGTCGCCTCGTACGACAGGCAGGGGTTACCGTGGTGAAATTCTCAAGACGCCCCCATTCCACAGGGCGGGAGACGCCGGTCAGTCGTCCACCCGGCGCCTCCTACGTCTCCTCCGACGACTGCTCTGAGAGCGCTGCGCTCTTCGTCCCAGGCTGGGCACTCCTCCAACGTATGTTGGGCCGTGTCCTCGCGGCAGTTGCCACAGTGGTGGCACACGGCGGACACCTCCTTTCCGATCCGACACAGGAACGAACCGAAACACCCATGGTCCGTTAATACCTGTGTCAGTCGGAACGTAGGCGCCCCGTGGCGCCTGCCTAGCCATCTCTTTAGGACAGGACGCACTGCTGCGACAGTCCTCAACCCCGCAGTCGGGCGCTCCAGCCTGGTATGCCACTCCTCCACGGCGGTTCTGCGAAACCGGGCCGCAATCTCCCTCGGGGCCAGCCTCTCCTGACGGCGGCTGGACGCCTCCTCCCGCCAGAGGAACGCTGACGAGAGGAGTTTGGCGTCCAACTCCCAAGGGAGTGTGCCGGCTAATACGCAGGCCGCCTCGTGAGAAACCGTGCGGTAGCCCCTGACTATTCGCTGCGCCATCAAACGCTGCGGTTTGCGCAGCAGGGCGACGCAGCGGGCGTTCAGGGACTCGGCCCATACGGGACATCCGTACAGTGCCATTGACCGCACGACTCCAGCGTATGAACTTCAGCAAGGGCTATTAGGTCCCTCCAGATTCGGCAGCAGGCGTCCGAGCGCGCCTGCCGCCCGCACCAATTTCGGCGACAACTCCTTGAAATGGGCACGGAAATCCCACCGGCTGTCCAGAATCAATCCCAAGTACTTCATTTTACAGCCGATGGGAATCCGCACCCCCTCCACACTTATGTGGGGCCCTAAAGGTGGCCGAATCCGAGGCCTGTGAAAACAAAGGGCCTCGGTTTTGTTGAGGGCCACCTTAAGGCCCAGTCGCCGAATCCTGCCCACCACCTGTTCGGTTGCGAACGAGGCGAGCAGAGTGGCCTCCTGGAAAGACCTGGCCGACGCTGTCACTAGTGTGTCGTCCGCGTAACAGACGACAGCGACACCTCGGGGGTTGGTAGCAGAGTGGTTTCCTTGCCGTGCAAGGATAAAAAAAAAAATATCGGCGAAAAGTGGGTGCACTGGTAGCACTTCTGCCTACCCCTTTACCTCTACAGGTGTGAGTGCATATGCATATGTATCATACATCGTACTTAGATGGAAAAGTAACACTCCTTGAGCAGCTGTATAAAAAATCCACTTCTAAGTCTCTAGGTATGTAATTCACGTCCACAGGTGGTGTATTAAAATACCGCGCATTCCTTGTTCTCACCCTGAACTCCTTAAATGTACCGGACAGGTTCATTAAAGGATGTCAGAGCGATTGATATATCATTAGTTGAAACGAGTTGAATATTTAATATATTTATACTAGCGGGCCCGGCAGACGTCGTCCTGCCCGTAAAAGTAGCGCCACACCGACAGCAGCGCCTACCGGGTCCAATTGTGAATCCAAAACCATCCAGGGCGCCACCCAAACGCATACAAAAAATTCATTCAAAATCGGTCCAGCCGTTTAGGAGGAGTTCAGTGACATACACACGTACAGTAGAATTATATATATAAAAATAGGCTTACGTTTCACCACTATCTCGCCTGATGGTAAGTGATGATTTGGTCTACGGTAGAGCACACTTGTCTAGAAGATACCTATTCACTTTTGACATATAGACTTGAAATATAGACTCCTGCAAAGAGCAGTGGTGCGCATGATAAATGTGATATCAAAACGCTTCGTGCGAACTGCGACTGGTGGAATATCAAGAATTGTTGTCCAATGGAAAGGGGTTGGAGGGAATAGTACCAGCCCTGTATTAAATATTGTCCCATTGCAGTGCACGGGCCTCCCCAATGAGAGGGGTCAGGCAGTAGTCCACCACGCTGCCCTACTGCGGGTTGGTAGACTTCACATACCTTTGAATTTTTATAAGAATTCCCAGACATGCAGGTATCCTCACGATGTTTTTCTTCGCCGTTAAAGCAGACGATAATTAATAATGAATACACACGTAACTTTAATAAAAAGTACACCGACTTCAATAAAAAACAAATTAAGCGTCACTATAAAATTTGATTTTCCTTGAATTTTCTGAGATCCCATCATCAGATCCTGACTTGGTGCCAATGGGACCAACTGGGAAGTATACCCTTTTAAACAAAAAAAGAATTTCTCGAATCGGTCCAGGCGTCTTCGAGTAATCGGGTAACATACATAAAAAAAAAAGATTCCGACGAATGGTTAACCTTCTCCTTTTTTGAAGTCGGTTAAAAAAGACAGGATGTATGCCATTCTGCTGACTACTATAGTTGCTTAGTCCAATCAAATCAAATCATATATTTCGTAAATTAGGCCACTGGGGCACTTTTTACATGTCATAATAATGTTTATAATAAGTCTACTGGTGCTTCAGAAATGCCCACTGGTCTGATTAGAAGCGCAAAGAAATTCAGCCGTGGGTCTTTTTTATTTTTCATTACATTATACAAAAATAATTCGTATATTATATAAACATCAGGCATGTGTAGCAAGTATGTTGTAGCAAGGTATAGATCTCGCGACTAGATACTCTACCTGGACGGCACTGTGCTTACCATCAGGTGCCGTGTGGTCAATTTGAGATGGCTAGACAGGCGTCACGGTGCGCCAACGTTCCACGTTCAACGTTTTGGGTTCGTTCCTGTGTCGGATCGGAAAGGAGGTGTCCGCCGTGTGCCACCACTGTGGCAACTGCCGCGAGGACACGGCCCAATACACGTTAGAGGAGTGCCCAGCCTGGGACGAAGAGCGCAGCACTTTCAGAGCAGTCGTCGGAGGAGACCTCTCGCTGCCGGCCGTGGTGTCGTCCATGGTCGCCAGCCGGAGGTCCTGGCGTGCGGTGGCCCACTTCTGTGAGAGCGTTATCTCGCAGAAGGAGAGTGCCGATAGGGATCGTGAACGATTTAATTCCTCCCGCCGCCAGAGAAGACGTAGGAAGCGCTGGGTGGACGAAAATGATGTACCATTACAAACAGATTGTATTGTGTGCACGGATATTTGGCATAGTTCAAATGCATATGAAAGTTAAACATTATATTTAATGTATTACAAATAAACTAACCAATACCAAACACTTATGTACACACACACGCTAATGACGGTATTTGAACACGCTCACAGCTGACGGAATAGAAAAAAAAAAAAAATATATGCGATGAATACAGGGGTTTCCTCTATGACAACAGAACCTTCATAATGCTCAAATCTCAGAAAAAAAATTAAGTTTGAATTTCGAACATTGCGCGACCATATTTATGAAATTATTATTTGGATTTGCGCCACTTTGTAGCATGAATGCTCTAAACCGTAGTAATAAAGAACCGCCACAGTAATAAAGAAAAATCTTAAATACATGAACATGACGACTTTTACATAAAAAAAGGCAGAAGTTTATTTTTGAAGCCGGTTAAAAAGAGGTGGTTAGGTGACAACGGTCTACTAGCGTGAGCAACTCTATTCATATCAGTTTCCTTATATTTTTATGTTCCGCTTCCTTACTTATTCTTATGTGAATGCCGTGCTATTTATTCATAGTTTGTATTAACAGTAATTGTAATAATTACAGATAATTATATCTTAGGGACGTAAAGTTTCTGGTACAAAGGTGCCAACTCCCTAGGATGTTTTTTTAATTTAAAGTTAACAGCCCTGGAATCAAGTCCTTTAAGCCAACTCGGATGGTTGCGCAACCAGAGTTGCCAACAAGAAACATATCGTTTACCAGTTGTAATATTGCTCATTATAAAGACCCATTAGCATTAAATTGTATTTGGCCACTAGATCAAGGATGTATGGTCGCATTTATCGAGAAAACTCGCTAATGGATTTTATTAATATTTTAACACATTTGGTGATACGGTTTAATATCAACATTATAAATCAAGGTTTGTCGACTATGTTAAACTCTGTTAACCGACTTTAAAAAAATGAGTTTTTTACAATTATTCATGTATCTTCTATAGCTCTGGTAAATATGAACAAAAATTTATAATATTCGTAATAGGGTATTTATTTATTAGTAAATAAATTATTAACCTTTATTTTGTAATTTTTTTTTGTTACGCAACCGAAAATAATATGATCGAGTACATTACACAACTGTATTGTATTGGCCATACCGTGATGTGATGTCATGATTATCAAATCAAAATCATATATTTATTGAATCCATAAAATGTTAAACATCATTTAGATTCAGTAAATTTTTCACTCTACCGCCATATAGTGCATACTTTTCTGTCATTTGACAATTACCTTTTCTACTAGATTTGAATGGCTTGTAACTTAAATGTTGAGCAGATTGATAAAATTCTTTGAAGAATTTTACAATGCTTATTTTATCCTTTTTTACGATGTCACACTTCTTTTAGTATGGGATACACGTTAATAGAATTCGTAGGATTCCAGAAATTTATTAAATATAATATTAAGAATAGAATGATGTGGTGACTAAAACAGAAAGAGGTATGCTGAGATGGTTTGGCCATGAGAGGATGGATGAAAGGCAATTTAAGTATTTATCGTGCGAATGTGACTGGAAGCCGATCAAATAGATGATCTCCTCCTAAAAGGGCAAATCAGAAGTACCTCCAACCGTCGAAAATGTATGAATGTGGAAGAGGCGAAAGAAGTGTGTCAGGGTAGCTTGTGGCACTCAATAGTCTCTGCCTACCCCCATGGGGTACAGGCGAGAGTGTATATGTATGAAGAATATTTCTTCTTCTTCTTCATGTGCCTCTTCAGTCTTGAAGGTTGGCCGTCAGCTTCTTATACTCCACCCTGTCATTGGCCAGGTGGAACAGCTGTTCAACGGAGGTGATACCGGTCCACTCCCGGATATTTCGTAGCCACGATTTTTTCCTAAAAAATAATAAGATGAAGAATATTTGCAGGAACTTTATTAAGATAGAAAGTTTCGTAATAAATCCATTTCCCACATATGTGTATAACTATTGGTACAGAAGACTTCGCAGGCATTTCTTGGAACTCTAAGAAATTTTCATTTTTGCGTGGAAAATAGCCTTACCAACAAAACACACTAATGATTATAACCTGTTTAATAACCTGTGGCCCAGTGATGACAGTATATCATTATTATATAAGATGATAAAAAACAAGGAGAAAACAAGGCACGCTGCATTGCACGCGGAAACACATTACGATCAACTTTCACTAGACTCGGCCCGCGGTGTTACAGTAGGAAATTCATATGATCGGATATATCGGACTTGGCAGGATTAGGGTTACCAACCCCGGAATTCAAATACTAGGATTTTAAGTTAGAAAGACCAAGACTAAAAAACAGGACGCATCTTTGTTTTAAAATAGCGTAAAAAAAATTGCGAGCTGAGATGCCGCCCCTAAAGTAAGGACTGCAAAAGTGGTGTGCGAATTTTAAAATACAGGACCTTATCAGGGCGCTTTAAAAACCCAGGAAGCTGCTTAAAAACTATCCAGGACACTAAAAACCAGGACCTGTCCTGAGAAAACGGGACGGTTGGCAACTCTAGGTAGGATATATTCAACATCATTCATATATCATCCCACAGATGTGTTTTCAATTTTATATCCGTAATTTCCCTTATGTGCAATAGAAGCCTATCACATTTATATGAGACATTAAAATATACGTAATACGGGAGTAAATCGCATAGGCTTGTTTCATAAACAGAAATCAGAAATGAATCGCTAACTTTCGATTTGGTGAGACGATAAACCAACAGGCAGACCCGAAACAAATATCGATCTGTCACACAAACATGCGTTTCGGTGAATCGAACCCACGGCCTCACGCACAACGGACTCTCCAGCTGCATGTAGGCTGAGAAACTATCTGCAAGTTTTTTTTTATACTAGCACGGCTAAATTACCACACTGCACCTGATGGTAAGCGCAGTGCGGTCCAATTAGAGTATCGAGTAGCGAGAGACAATCTATCCCCTACTACTCTACACAATCATGCCGGCCTGCTTCTTCACACTACGCCATGGGCAAGAAGGTGAAGAAGCGGTCGAGAGTCTATTGTCAGAGTACTCAGAAGGCCGCAAAACGGCCATACTTCGTACCCCAACTCTAGACCCTCGACAAAAACCGGATGTACACTGGCTGATCCCGGAATACGACACACTTGCACGTGCCACTATGGCGGGTTTTTCACCCTGTGTACGGTGGTTGCTATCCGGGCGGATATGAATATCCTACCACCAGCAGACAAATAGTAAAATAATAGACAGTATTTTTTTTATCCTGGCACGGTACCGTACCGTTATCTTTTTGCGGCGGTAGTTGTTTGAAATAGGACGTGCTTTTAAGCTCTTATTTAAAAAAAGAAAAGAAATCATTTATTATAGTTTTTATTGTATATTAATGCAACATAACTTAAATTAAAACACCACCTACCATCTGTGTAAGTCCTATACAATCACTGCACGACAACTAAAGTTTTTCACTACTTTGTTCTACACTGGGTACTGCGAAAATTTGTAATGGATGCCATTATTATTAAACAATCACTCGATGAACTCATGGCGACCTTCTATGAGCGGATGAATAGCTTTGAAGGTAAGCTTCAAAGCACTTCGACCACCTCGACCACGGAAGCACTAGCAGCTGAGTTTGTCACCTTCAAGTCTTTCGTATTAACATCTATGAAGGCACTGCAGGAACAAATCGAGTGGCTTGCTAATGTGACGGATCAGATGCAGATGCGCAGTAGACGTAAGATTTTACTGTTTCATGGTATACCGGAGAATCCCCAAAAAGTCACTGCCGAAGTCGTCACTAAATCGGTTGTTGCAGAGTTGAAGCAATCAAATTTTGCGGCAACTGATATCAGCCGGTGTCATAGGATGGGACGTGCAGCGAGTTCTCATAAGCCGCGTCCAATTCTCTGCAAGTTTCGTGATGTTACCGTGCGGGATAAGATTTGGTCATCCAAAACCTGTCTCAAGGGGACTGGAGTGACTATTTCCGAATTTCTGACGAAAACTCGTCATAGTCTGTTTATGGCAGCACGGGAGCGGTTTGGCGTCGCAAAATGTTGGACAAGGGAAGGAATTGTCTTCATCCACAGTTCTGAGGGAAATCGTCATCGTATCAGCAGCCAAAGTGACCTCGACGCAATATCGCAAAAGGTAGTGGAGAAATCTTCTGCAGCGGTGAAGGTGGCTCCTGTACCAGTCAAGGCGAAACGCTCCACCCGTAAATAGCAATAAATAATGTTGTCTGATACTCGATTCGCTATTTTAATGTTAATGCCAATTAGCGTTTGAAAAAGGTATTATAATTTTTTTATCTATTTTGTTGTAAACACTTTTTTTTTAATAGTTACCGTCAATTTTTTTTTTTTTGTGTTCTTTCTCTTTCGTTGTTATGCGTTATGAATATAGTATTCGTGTTTATAAAACGTACGATTAAGTACTTTAAGCATAACTAAATCATCGTTATCCGTTCTGTTATTGCTACTCATATGTTCTTTTTAAGAAACTACCTCTATATTTTGGCATTATTAAATACATTTTTAGCTTTATTTCATTTTTTTATTCAAAATTTTATTAGCGAATCGGAAATGTACTGTAATTGAAATCTTAATTTAATTATTTTAATTACCTTCTTGCATTGTTTTAAATTGTAGTGTATTTTTGTAAAATATTATATTAGATATACACAGCTGGCAGATGGACTGCTACTCATAATATTACGTTTTGTATTTATTTTTAACATATTAAAATTATTATTATAAACGTTTATATTTATATATAAGTATATATTTTTTATCTATTTTTTTTTTTGTAGTGTATTGTAAACGTAATAATGTATAGTGACAGTAGTAACACTGATGATTTTCAATCCGCTTGCTCCTCGGACAACAGTCTTGATAGTTATCTTAGCATTCCAAGCCTGGAAAGTATGATTGATTCCTTTTTGTTTGATGTCCCAAAAAACTTCAATGCTATTCATATTAACGCCCAAAGCATTCCGGCTCATTGTACTGATATGATGGCGTCTTTTCAGCATAGTAATATTCATGCTATACTGGTTTCTGAGTCTTGGTTAAAACCTTGTCTTCCATCTTCCCTGTACTCATTACCAGGTTTTCAACTAATTCGAAATGACCGTATTGGATATGGTGGTGGTGGTGTTGCTATTTACCTTCGTTCTCATATTCCTTTCACTGTGGTGAGTATGTCAGCACAGCCACCGCCTTCTAATGCCGGTGAACATCTCTTTATTGAAATTCAACTTCTTCACACCAAAGTGTTACTTGGCGTTTATTACTGTCCTTCTCTTCGAATTAACTTCTTTTCAGCCTTTGAGAAACTATTGGAAGATTTATCTCCCTCTTTTAATAACACTATCATCATGGGTGATTTTAATACTTGCCTACTTAAGCAAGATTTTCGCTCATCAACTCTTAAATCTCTTATCAGGGCCAGCAACCTGACCATTCTGCCTCTAAATGCTACGCATAATTTTCCGAATTCTACACCTTCCCTTCTCGACTTGATGCTTGTATCGTCTTTATCTCAAGTTGCAAAACACGGTCAGTGTGCGGCGGATGCTTTTTCTTTTCATGATCTTATATACCTTTCCTACAAAATTCATCCGCCTAAAGCTAAGCCTAAAGTTTTTCTGCAGCGCAATTTTGGTGGCATCGACATAGAGAATTTACGAAAAGATGCTCGTAATCTAGACTGGTCTGATGTTATCAATGCTCAACTTATTGATTATAAAATTAACCACTTTAACTCTGTCTTAACTAAATTATACGACGCGCATGCTCCACTACGACCAGTGAAGATGAAACATTTACCTGCACCGTGGCTTACAGATGAAATTAGAACAATTAGAAACAGAAAACTTTCTGCGAAGGCGAGGTATAAATGTAAACCAAATGAGCATAATAAACGTAAATATCTGGAACTCCGAAATCAATGCAATAGGGTGTGTAGGGACGCACAACGCCGGCATATTCATACTTCTATAGAAAATGAAGATCCTTCCAAAGTTTGGAAGTTTCTTAGGTCACTGGGGATTGGGAAGTCTCGCCAAGATAATATCCCTAACGATGTAAATATCGATCAGCTTAATCAGCATTTCTCCTCTTCTGCCAAATTTGATGGTCCTACTAAAGCTTCTACTTTACGCTATCTTTCATCGATTCCCAAGCCTGACCATCCTTTATTTTCATTTAATCAATTTACAGATTGTGATGTTAAGAAAAACGTAGAAGCCATCTCATCCAACGCTGTCGGCAGTGACTGCATCAGCCGTAAAATGATTATTTTGATACTCGACGAAGTCTTGCCTATTCTCCAACACGTCCTCAATCATTCTATTAATTGTGGTATGTTTCCTTCCATTTGGAAGGAAGCCCAAATCACGCCTATCCCTAAAAAACCTAATCCCTTATCTGTTTCTGACTACCGTCCTATCTCTATTCTTCCTTTTCTATCAAAACTACTTGAACGTCTTGTACATAAGCAACTTTCTACCTTCCTTATCAGTAATGATTTGTTCAACCCTCTTCAGTCTGGCTTTCGTCCTGGACACAGTACTGCTACAGCGTTAGTAAAAATAACAGATGATATTCGATGTGGTATGGATGAAGGCAAAGTTACGGTGCTGACACTGCTAGACTTTAGCAATGCGTTTAACAATGTAGATTTTGATGTTTTATTAGCGCTTTTACGGTCTCTTAACATATCTCCAACGGTAATTGATTGGTTTCATAGTTACCTGTATGGTCGCCGTCAGCGTGTTCGCATCGATGAGAATTTCTCACCGTGGTGTACTACGTCTGCTGGTGTGCCTCAGGGCGGCGTTTTATCACCTTTACTTTTCTCAATTTTTATTAATTCAATTTCCCGAAAGCTTACTTCTTCCTACCACCTTTATGCTGATGACTTACAAATTTACACTCAGTCATCAATTGAGAATTTACCCAAGACTATGCATACAACCAACTGTGATCTAAGTGAAATTGCTGGATGGAGTAAATCGTATGGTCTCCGGGTTAATCCCCTAAAAACACAAACCATTGTTATAGGTAGTTCACGGATGATATCCAAAATTGACTGGTTTCACTTGCCTCAAATTATTTTCGACGGAACATGTATTCCAATTAGTGATACCGTCAAGAATCTTGGAATAACTCTGGACAGAAAGTTGACGTGGGTCCCACAGGTAGCAGAAACGAGCCGAAAACTGTACGCTTCAGCGTATTCTTTAAAAAGACTACGTAATTTTCTGCCGACTTCCACCAAAACTGTACTTGCACAGTCTCTTTTACTCCCAATTTTAGACTATGCTGACGCCTCATACGCAGATTTAACCGAAGAACAGCTTAATAAACTTGAACGTCTCCAAAATTTCTGCATTAGATTTATCTTTGGTCTTCGTAAATACGATCATATTACGGAATACCGAAAAAAGCTGAAATGGTTACCAATCCGTTTTCGCCGGAATGTGCACATCCTAACTCTCTTGCACAATATTCTTTTTAACCCCAATACTCCTTTATATCTCAAAGAACGTTTTGAATTTTTACACTCTACGCATTCCCGGTCCCTACGCTCCTCTCAAACTCTCCAACTTAAAACTCCATCCCATACATCCCAGTTCTATGATCTGTCCTTTACTGTCCAAGCTGTACGGCTTTGGAATGCACTGCCTACGGAAATCAGACAAGCTAAATCCCTACCAATATTTAAAAACACTGTCAAAAATTTCTATATGTCAAGTTTGTAACACTAATAATATGTATATATGTATATGTGTATATTTATGTATGTGTACGGATATATGTATGTGTACGTATATGTATATATTTTTACATAATATGTGTCTATAATATGTACTAGTGTATGTTTAACTATATAAGTAATAATATTTCAGTTTATTTTATTTTGTAATTATTTTAATGTGTTTCTTTTTGTTCTCTTTATTGTACACCACCGTCTACTTCTTCTACTTCAATCTCTGTCCATCCAAAGGTTGTCTGGTAGAGATCGCTTTTAGCGATAAGACCGCCCATTGTAGGACCATTTAGTAATTAAGTTATATGTATGCTATGTTACTATATTTTATGGTCATACAATAAAGAGTTGTTGTATTGTATTGTATTGTAAATTGACCACACTGCATCTGATGGTAAGCGCAGTGCCGTCCAGTTAGAGTATCAAGTAGCGAGAAACAATTTATCGCTTGCTACTCAACACATGCCGGGCTGCTGTGTTGCTTCTTTACACTACGTAATGGGGCAAGAAGGTGAAGAAGCGGTCGAGTGTCTAGTGTCAGAGTGCTCAGAAGGCCGCAACACGGCTAAACATATTATTCCAACTCTAGACCCCTGTACAGTCATGGGGACTACCAACAGAAATGAAAACTTTAAACTGTGGAATTACTGTGTTCTTTTTTGAAACAGCGTCCATGAAGTAGTGACATTTATTGATTTATGAATGTTTGTCAATCCTACTAATATTATAAATGCGAAAGTTTGGATGGATGGATGTTTGTTACTCAATCACGCTACAACGGCTGGACGGATCTGGATGAAATTTGGCACAGAGATTGATTATAGTTTGATATAGCACATAGGCCACTTTTTATCCCGGAAAAATGTACAGTTCCCGTGGGATAGTTTAGTTTTCCACAGAGCAAGGGATCGACATGATTTTTTGCATAGTTTAGGGATCAGAAAATGTCATAGGCCACTTTTTATTCCGGAAAAATTCACGCATCCTATGAGATAGCAAAATATAGAAAGGTGTAATAGCTTAAGATGCCTCCATGGATTGTACACCTTTCCTTCCAAAAATAACCTCCACGCGGGCGGAGCCGCGAGCAACATCTAGTAATTAAGTACATAAATTCATAGTCATGCTTCTGTTAAAAGTAAACTAATCTGAGCATGACGGTCACACAATTTTAGTGCTTTTTCCCAAAAGTGCCCAACGTGCCTAAAATATTCACTTAAAAAATGTTTGCATTAATCAATGATAAATCACGTGACGTTAATGATGAAAAGCGTTTACAACTGAAGGCCATTCGTCACGCAAGACGTAAAAATTCTGTCAAGATCCAAGAGATTCCTGAGAAGTCTAATGACCCAATGGCTGTATCAAAATATTTGTGGTTAGTGGTAGGATATTCCTTTTCGGCCCGATAGCGACCACCGTGTGACGCTTTCTGGATCAGCCATTATGCATCCGGTTTTTGTCGGGGGTATAGAGTTGGGGTACTATGTTTGGCCGTTTTACGGCCTTCTGAGTACTCTGACACTAGACCCTCGACCGCTTCTTCACCTTCTTACCCATGGCGTGTAAAGAAGCAGGACGACATGATCGCGTTGAGTAACGGGGGATAAATTGCCTCTCGCTACTCGATACTCTAATTGGACGGCACTGCATTTATCATCAGATCCATCACACTGCGGTCACTTTACCGTGCCAGGATAAAATGTTAAATATGGGTTCATTATGAAACTTTCTGCCTCGATAGTGTTCCATAAGTGTGAGGTATTAAGGCGTCCATGAGGTTGATTAGTCTGCGAGATGACATCGTAATGATTGGTCATGGGACCAACTAATTGTGCCGACAAAAACACGCTTCTATCAGAACTAGTTGCTCTAAATTGTTTGAAGGTCACATTCAATTTGAATCTAATGTTGTTTATACACGCATATATATAAGTAGTAGTAATAAGAAGTACAAAAAGGTTTTACTTAAAAGACAGCTTGCAGCAGAAAACTTGACTCACCCACACTGGCAATTTTTGAGCCTATGTGACTATTTTAATTAATAGCCCATTTTGTATACTTATGTACGTACACACACACACACACACACTTCTTCTTCGTCGCCTCCTCATGGCTGAGGGTCGTGACTATATGAGGTCATCATTTTCTTCCCCAAGGCTCTCCAGGACGCACGGTCCTCGGCCATCCGGATGGAAGTCTGTATATTTCTTTTCGAGACTTCTTTCACGGTGTCGGTCCATCTGGTCGGTGCTCTTCCGCGGCTCCTCTTTCCTTCCACGTGTCCTACCACAATAAGTTTTTCAAGATTATCGGGTTCTCGTCTGACTACGTGTCCGAAGTACTTGAGGACCCGTTGGAGGCATATGGTCGATAGGCGGCACTTGATCTTCAATTCGGAAAGAATTGACACATTGGTGCGGCGAGCTGTCCACGGAATACCCAACATTTTGCGCCAGCACCACATTTCGAATGCGTCAATCCTGCTCCGAATGCGTGCCTTCAGAGTCCAGGTTTCCGAAGCGTAGAGGAATATAGAGAAGATCAAAGTTCTCATCAGTTTGCATTTAGTGCTCTTACTGATTCCTCTATTCCTCCAGATCTTCTCAAGTCTCTTCACCGCTGTTTTTCACACACACACTAGAGTTCCGTTATTTGACAAAGACACAGGTGTTGAGAATTACTGCTTTTTGCAACAGCAAGTGCCTCGAGGGATTGATGTATCGATTTCTGAGACTGGGTTGTTATTAAATATTAAAAAAACACTACTAACGGCGCCAATTTAAACGTATTTTACATACGGTAGGCAGCGGCTTTGCTGTGCCCTGGCATTGCAGAAGTCTATGGGCGGCGGTGACTACTTACCATCAGGTGGCCCGTCTGCCTATCGAGGTACAAAAAAACATATAAAACTGTAAAATTTCGACTAGTATCAAATCCTTTTGGATAATTTTATTATTTATTTTTTTATAAGTGTTTAAATTTCAGCATCATACATCAGTATGATGAAATATATCGATATTTATTTGTTGCATTAAAAAATGGCAGTGTGTTTGTGAATGAAGTAGTAATTTGAAAATTGTAATGTTTTTAAAACGTGCTCAAACTGTTTTATGTTATCTTTATAACCATTTTTTATTTATATATACCATTTGAAGACGCAAATGCATTAGTACTACTTAGACAAGTTTTTAAATGACTTTAAAAAGAAGTCTCTTATTCGATTTACTTTTTTTTTGTTATGGCACGGCAAATAATCTTTTCTAAGCATACTAGAATAAGTATTTGTAGCTAAATGTCACAACAATATATTACATACATACATATACACTCACGCCTGTAATCCCCGAAGGGGTAGGCAGAGGTGTAACCAGTACACCCACTTTTCGCCGAATTTCGGTCCCATAATGTGATAGAGGGCGAGCCTATCGCCATACCGGGCACAGGTTCCAGACTCCGGGCTAATACTGAGAATTTCTAGATAGAAAAACCCAATATCACTTTACCTGACCCGGGGATCGAACCCGAGACCTCAGCACAGCAGTCGTAACGCATGCGCAATTACAACTGCGCCACCGAGGCAGTCAATATATTATTTATTATCTTTATGTAAAACCTTTGCATGCAAAACCGTTCTGCCCATTATATGAACTAAAACTTTATACTTGCCATTATTCAGATATAATATATATATATATATATATATTTCGCAAAAGTGTTTTTGTCCGTATGCGATAACTTCTATAATTGCTCATCCAATTTAATGATTCAAACACCAGCTAAAAGCTTAAAGCTTATTGGGTTTTTCTATCTACAAATTCTTAGTATCGGTATGGCGATAGGCATGCCCCCATCAAAATCAAATCAAAAACACGCTCTAAAAAGTATGAAACAAGATATAATAAATATTTCATTGTATCCTCATACATACAATAAAATATTTTTTTGAACGTGTTTTTCCAGTACTCGGGTTTTAGTTTTTTACTTTAGACTTCACTTTCTCATATGTTTGTGGCATCAGTGATATTCTAAAATGTTTTACTGACTTCATGATATATTTATGAACCGCGTAGGGATTAGTGAAATTGAGTCGTCGGAACGATTCGTCTTCTACTAAAGTATACGGTATGTCCACAATTATGAGGTCAATTATTGCTTTGTCACACACGATACACGAACTCTCCCCATTTATATATAAATATTGATATTTCTTGATGCAACCGAGCGACGCGCGATAATTCACTAATGCAGTTTCGATTTTGCCGAAGGTTCGGCAGGTTTTCTGCCGAAACCGAAACTAGTACCGAAACTCGATTTTTTTGCCGAAACTTGCCGAAACCGAACCTTCGGTCGATCACTACTTATTTTTACTTCATTATATTATTACGTAACTGACATCCATCGGTGCATAGTTTCATATATTCTTGTACGTTTTATTAAAATAATGTTCCGTGTATTAAAGATCAAGTGAAGACAAAATTCATTTTGAAATTATCCCATAATACTTTTAATCTATATATATAAAAGAAGAAACTGACTGACTGACTGACTGACTGACTGACTGACTGACTGACTGATCGATCAACGCACAGCCAAAACGGCTGGGGTTAGAGACTTGAAATTTTGACAGTAGGTACCTTTTATGACGTAGGCATCCACTAAGGAAGGGTTTTTGGAAATACCACCCCTAAGGGGGTAAAATAGGGGATGAAAGTTTGTATGTAAATCCGTCATTTTTGAAGTTAAATTCATGAAAATTAGTATTTGCATTTTAGTTAAAAATAAAAAATACATGTTACAGGATTTTTGGAAATTCCGCCCCTAAGGGGGTAAAATAGGGAATGAAAGTTTGTATGAAAATCCGTCATTTTTAAGTTAAACGCATGAATATTGGTATTTAGTATTGTATACTTTTTCTCCCAAACATGACCTCCACGCGGGCGGAGCCGCGAGCAACAGCTAGTTATTTAATACAATAAAAGGCAGGCAATACAAAATTAATTGTTATAAACAAAGAATGCTACTCTACAACAAATTATCATAAAAAGTACTATTGAAACTACAGATAAGCGTAAAAACCCAGAGTCTTTGTGGCTGAGTCACGACCGACTGATGTATTATCATTCCAAACATTGGGCCGTCTAACGTTATTTAATTGTTAGACTCATTACAGGACATGCCTGATGTCATGGCTGGAATTGCTGAGAAAACTGTCTCAACTCCATATATAAAGGCAAATAAAATGTCTTCGGTTTGGTAAAATCAAATTTTTAATGCCTCGATAGGCAGACGACCAGACGGACCACCTGGTGGTAAGTAGTCACCGCCGCCCATAGACTTCTGCAATGCCAGGGCACAGCAAACCCGCTGCCTACCGTTACATGGCCAAGCATTCTCAAGACCATGGACAAATCCGAGGAAACAATAAAATATAATAATAAATCTACTTGCGAATCTTCTAGCAGTGTACTTAGGCTGTAAAACTGGCGATATA
This sequence comes from Laothoe populi, assembly GCA_905220505.1. NCBI lineage: Eukaryota > Metazoa > Arthropoda > Insecta > Lepidoptera > Sphingidae > Laothoe > Laothoe populi. The sequence continues at coordinate 2,662,064 of HG992170.1, forward strand.
TTGGTTATCTTTCCTACAAAATATGTACCTCCTTTGAAGCTAATTATGAACTGTGCCGCTGCAATTTTTCGAGGCTTTTTTATGGGCGCATAGAACTTAAACGATCTAGGTAAGGGGCGTGGATAAAAACCATAAATATTATAAACTGTCTCGATTATGTAGCCTTCGAAAAATTTATGACACTGATTGTGGTCACCCATGGACATTGGCCATGCTAGGGGCTTCCCAGTTTTTTCCGACTTACAAAGACGTTTGTATTAGGGAAACCTGGTTTTTTATAGGAGGTCCTTGAATTATTACGTAAGCACCAACTGAGGTTGGGGGGTCTTTGCTTTGTTTTTTTTGTGACATGGAGCATGGCGGGTCTGAATTGCGATTATTTCGACAGCGTCCTTGGCGCAATAGGCGAGTAGCCGACTGTGAACCGAGAGGCCGTGGGTTCGATTCCCACACCGGGACAGATGTTTGTGTGACAGACAGATATTTGTGTCCGGGGTCTAGGTGTTGTGAGACCGTGCGTCTCTCGTAGTCCCTGATACACACGACACAAGATTCGTATAATGGTGTGTGATTCCCTCTCCGTGAAGCAAATCTAACCAATCATGAAACAAAACCTGACCACATCTTCATAAATACAACCCTATGACGTCTACACAGCAACTAAGATCGTACATCCATCTCAATTAATCATACATACATATACACTCACGCCTGTAATCCCCGAAGGGGTAGGCAGAGGTGTAACCAGTATACCCACTTATCGCCGAATTTCGGTCCCATAATGTGATAGGGGGCGAGCCTATCGCTATACCGGGCTCTACAGGCTAATACTGAGAATTTCTAGACAGAAAAACCCAATATCACTTTACCGACCCGGGGATCGAGCCCGCGACCTCAAATCAGGCAAAATGTGAACACAAAATGGGATAACCATACGTTGTTGTTTGTTTGAACGCACTTATATCTGAAGCTTCCAATCAGATTTGACAAAGTACCTATAGATATGCATTTTATAGCCTACTAGCCTTTGCTCGCGGCTTCACCCGCGTTGTAGTTATTTTTGAAACAAAAGGTATAAAATCTATGGAGACATCTTAATATTACATTACATACTATTACATCTTTCTAAATGTTGCTATGCTATAGGAACATTATTAGAGGAATGTTATAACTTAAGATTTCCAACTGGATTTTATACTTCTTCTTTTAAAAATAAGCCTTGAACATCGACGTAAAGTTGCCAGTTTATCGTTTTTTTACCGGATACATTTCGGCGATTGTGCCTTGGAATTACACAATTTAATTCCCCCAACCCCTTTCTATCATCGGATGACAAGAGACTCGGCGAAGCGTCATCGATACATGGTTGATATTCCACCAGTGTGCACGAAGCGTTTTGTTAGTACATTTATCATGCGCACTGCTAGAGAGTGGAACTCTTTGCCGGATTCTATATTTTCCGAAACTTATAACCTAGGTATCTTTAAGTCAAGAGTGAATAGGTATCTTCTAGGCAAGCGTGCTCCACCGTAGACCACATCATCACTTACCATCAGGCGAGATAGTGGTCAAACGCAAGGCTATTTATAGTAAAAAAAAAACTACCACGCGGGCGGAACCGCAGGCAAAAGCTAGTAGCTTTAATAAATCAAAATGAGTGACGTAGTTACACCTTGCCCTACATAGTTTTTGCCACACGTCCTCGCCTTATCATTTTAATTAATAAATATTATCGGATATTAATCTTGTATCGTATGTGGTGCAACACTTGTAGATTGGGATGTTTGCTCAATATTTAATCTGTTAATCATGTCTTCGATTGAAACATACTCGGAGGTTCTTATTTGGGCCGATTTTTTTTAACCTGGCACGGTGACCATACTGCACGTGATGGTAAGCGCAGTGCCGTCCAATTAGAGTATCAAGTAGCTGGAGACAATCTATCCCTCGCTACTCAACACAATCATGCCGGCCTGTACCTTCTTCACACTACGCCATGGGGCAAGAAGGCGAAGGAGCGGTCGAGGGTATAGTGCCAGAGTATTCAGAAGGCCGTAACACGGCCAAATATCGTACCCTAACTCTAAACCCCCAGTTATGCTAAAATGTACCAACTGCATAAAATTGGTTTCGAGAAAATGGCGTTTAAAGTTTGAGTTGTTGCTCACACTGGTTTTAGGGTATTTACTATTATTAGAAATACTGAAGGGATAACTGAGGTATTTAGGAGACTAGTTGGGGGTAGTTAATAATGACAACCAAAGTGGGAGTAGTAAATGTTTAATATAAAACAGAGTGCCTTCCGCGCTCCGGAGTTCAGTTGGTTCAGTTCAGTTTAGTTGAGTGGAAGACAAGACGATAGCCAGTATATTCGTGGTTCGGTGTAGTAAGTGTAAATAGTCAGTTCAATGGCGTTGTTCAGTTTAAAAGGGTAATGCTGGTAGATTAATTATAAATAGAAGCCTTAAAGTGAATCCTGACATGCGTGTGTGTTGATATTAAGCACTGAGATGTGTAACAGTGTCGTGTAAATTAATCAATAAATTATAAACATTGTATTTGTGCCTTTTAAATATACATCTTGCATAGTTTTGTTGATGTTCCTAACACTTGTTGCTCACGGTTCAACTATCGGAATACATTTTTAGTGCCAGTTTGTGGCTTTTGTTTCATCTTGGATTTAAGTTGTTTCTGTATTGATTTAGATTTTTTAAATTAAAGTTTGTAGAACATTATAGCAGAATAGGCAGCGGCTTTGCTGTGCCCCTTTTTTTTGCAGTCGCGGGGAAAGCGTTTTATTACTACCGCCCGCTCCGGGGGTAGGCGGAATAAGAACAAAACGGGCATGCTGGACTAGCCGGTCTTACAACCCACCATCCCCCTCGCCCGGATTATGATGACTAATCCTGCTGCCGCTTGGCCGAGTCCCTACCCCCTATGTACACCCCACCTGAGACTACCAGCTAAAACCACGGTGGCCTTCTTCGGCGCTTACGGAGCGATCCCGGGGTATTTTAAGGAGTGCTAGAATTGCTGCCGGAACCGCCCCTGCGCGGTGCATTGCAGAACTCTATGGGCAGCGGTGTCCATTTACCATCAGGTGGCCTGTCTGCTCGTTTGTCTATCTAGGTAGTAAAAAAAATATATACATATTTTTCAATGTCAGGTGTGAATAAAATTTGGGCTGTTTTTGTGAGTAGTAATATATCACGTTTTAGTAAATTAAAATCATTCTTTTAATTTGTGGGTTGGTACATTTTGGCATAACTGAGTCCTATAACTGACTAGATAACGACCAGTGTACATATGCCAGCCGGTGTCATTTAATCGGTCATAATTCTAGTGACCGTAAGTAGACAATTTAATGTCCAAATGATCTTGTTTTATAAAACGAAGCTTTATGCTTAAATTTTGATGTGATTAAAATACTTTTTTAATAAAAAAACTAATTTATTTGGCTTCGGTGACGCAGTTATTTTTTAATTGCACATGTGTTACGACTGCTGTGCTGAGGTCTCGGGTTCGAACCCCGGGTCGGGTAAAGTGATATTGCGTTCTTCTATTTAGAAATACTCAGTATCAGCCCGGAGTCTGGAATTGTACCCGGTTTGGCGATAAGCTTGCCCCCTATCACATTATGGGACCATAATAAATTTGACGAAAAGTGTACTGGTTACACCGCTGCCTACCCATTGGCGGATTACAGGCGTGAGCAATATGTATGTAATAATTTAATTTACTTGAATTTTGTTTGAGAGCCTTCATGACATAGTGGGCGCGTAGCTGTGAGAGGCCACAGGACCAAATCCCGGACCAAGACTTATGTTTGAGTGATCCAAGTATATATGTTACGGCTCTGGGTTTCCTGAGGACGAAAGTCTATCGTATTTCTGGAACACAATAGGGTAGTTTCCTGTGTTTAATTTTGTACATTATTCGATATTCAACCGAATATAACACGCAAAAAAAGGTTTTTGCGAAAATCAAACTTACTTACAAAATTAAATTGGTATGAGCAAAAACGGGTGCGTTGTGGAACATCTCACTATCTCCCTCGCACAAAAACACAGTAATGGCCATTCTGAAAGGTGACGTCACGGCTCATATCATGCATCCTTTTACTGTCATTTGACAATTACCCCTTCCAGCAGATTTGAATGGCGTCTAATTTACTTATTTTTGTTCGGATTCATATTTTTTTCGAAAATAGGTTTTAGTTAATGTAACTTGTTGATTAAATTAATAAAAAAAAACGTGTCAACTGGTAAGCGCAGTGCCGTCCAGATAGAGTATCAAGTAGCGAGAGACAGTCTATCCCTCACTACTCAACACAATCATGCCGGTCTGATGTTTAGCTTCTTCACATTACGCCTAAAGGACCCAGGATCATAGGAAGGAGGGAACACGGTAGCTGACAAACTGTTCCACAGCTTGATGGTGCGGCAAAAATACGAGTTTGCGAACCTCTTGGTTCGGGCCGGGGTAGGATACCACGAAGCTGTGGCTGTTGAGTATTATTATAATCAGAATCTTTATAAGTTTCGCAAGAAATAACTAAGTATTTTGCCTAGGTGTCTATGAGATACTAGACCTTAAATTAATTGATTTAATGCGCATTTTAGTATGAATAGTTGGCATGATGTTGTAATATCTAGTTAATTGGATAATGTATTGCGAGATTTAATATTATAAATTATTAATGAGTATCATAGTAGGGTCAACTTGTTAATTGCAACTTATATTCTTACGTAACCCTTTCAGCTTAATAGTAGCCAATGGGGATTGTGATCAAGGCGGGTTTGGGTTTTTTCTTACGTAACCCTTTCAGCTTAATAGTAGCCAATGGGGATTGTGATCTAGGAAGGTTTGGGGTTTTTCTTACGTAACCCTTTCAGCTTAATAGTAGCCAATGGGGATTGTGATCTAGGAAGGTTTGGGGTTTTTCTTACGTAACCCTTTCAGCTTAATAGTAGCCAATGGGGATTGTGATCTAGGAAGATTTGGGGTTTTTCTTACGTAACCCTTTCAGCTTAATAGTAGCCAATGGGGATTGTGATCTAGGAAGATTTGGGGATTTTCTTACGTAACCCTTTCAGCTTAATAGTAGCCAATGGGGATTGTGATCTAGGAGGGTTTGGGTTTTTTCTTACGTAACCCTTTCAGCTTAATAGTAGCCAATGGGGATTGTGATCTAGGAAGGTTTGGGGTTTTTCTTACGTAACCCTTTCAGCTTAATAGTAGCCAATGGGGATTGTGATCTAGGAAGGTTTGGGGTTTTTCTTACGTAACCCTTTCAGCTTAATAGTAGCCAATGGGGATTGTGATCTAGGAAGATTTGGGGTTTTTCTTACGTAACCCTTTCAGCTTAATAGTAGCCAATGGGGATTGTGATCTAGGAGGGTTTGGGTTTTTTCTTACGTAACCCTTTCAGCTTAATAGTAGCCAATGGGGATTGTGATCTAGGAGGGTTTGGGTTTTTTCTTACGTAACCCTTTCAGCTTAATAGTAGCCAATGGGGATTGTGATCTAGGAAGGTTTGGGTTTTTTCTTACGTAACCCTTTCAGCTTAATAGTAGCCAATGGGGATTGTGATCTAGGAGGGTTTGGGTTTTTTCTTACGTTACCCTTTCAGCTTAATAGTAGCCAATGGGGATTGTGATCTAGGAGGGTTTGGGTTTTTTCTTACGTAACCCTTTCAGCTTAATAGTAGCCAATGGGGATTGTGATGTGATCTAGGAAGGTTTGGGTTTTTGTTTGGATTATAACATTTTAGGAGGAATGTTGGTTACAATTTCCAACTATTTCACTCATGAAACACTACATAAAATGTTAATTTATTTGCACTAAGACTGTGGTGCTACTCCAGTTTGCTATTATATATATTCAGGATATTCATATCGACCCGAATAGCATCGTAAATCCACCGTACACATGGTAAAACCCGCCATAGTGGCACACGCACTTGCGTGAACAGGACAGGACACACTTGTGTCGCGTTCCGGGATTAGCCAGTGTACATTCGGTTTTTGTCGGGGGTCTAGAATTGGGGTACGATGTTTGGCTGTTTTGCTCTTCTGAGTACTCTGACAGTAGACCCTCGACCGCTTCTTCACCTCCTTGCCCATGGCGTATTGTGATGAAGCAGGCCGCCATAATTGTGTTGAATAATAGGGGATAGATTGTCTCTCGCTACTCGATACTCTAATTGGACGGCACCACGCTTACCATCACGTGCAGTGTGGTCACTTTATGATAGATATTTGTGTCCGGGGTCTGGGTGTTGTGAGACCGTGCGTCTCTCGTAGTCTCTGATACCCACAACACAAGACTCGTATCTTAGTGTGGGGTCGGGGCTATACAAACATACACATAGGTATGTATGTATAGCCCCTACACTTAGTCACACATAGGTGTGTGACTGTTGGGTGTTATTTATTTATACTAAAAAGCAACAATAAGTTTATGAAGTAATAGAGCAAGACTCATTAGGATTGCAACACACAATAGCCGTGCAATAGGAAATATTGCACATCGCATGTCGGCCTCGTAGCTTGTCATTGTAATTCCAGACATAACTTCCAGTATTATTGAGCAGTCTAGAATTATCTGTAATTATTCGTGAAGAAGAAACTTTGCACCCGCTTTGAAGCATTTGGATGGACTGTGAGATTTGAGACAATTAAAGTTTTGGAGAAGTATAGAAAGTTAAAATGTATGTATAATTTGTGTTACATCAACATAAAATTACATAAACAATAAAAAAAAACTTTTTTTTTTTCAAATAGACATAGGATTAGAAGTAATTGGTATAAGGAAATTAGTACCGAAGAAACAATCTAAATAGTAAAAATGCAATAAATTACTTATTTTAATTAATTTATTTATTTGAACATAAAATTTAATTTAATAAAACATAAATTATTTATGTTCATACTGCCAATGTCAAACACATTACACACGCTAATGACATATATGTACAAGCTCTGAGCTAACGTAATAGAACATTTAAAAAAATATAACATGCAATGATTTTAAAATTCTACTTTAAAAAAAGAACCTCATTAACTTCCAAATTCAAAATTGTTATGTTTTACAGTTGAATTTCAAAATTAATTTATAAATAAACAGCCTAATTAAAAGTGGTACAGACTTCCGAGATAAAAGCCGTAGCTTAGGAACCAGCTCGATCATGCACCTCCTTTGAAGTTACGTTTGTTATTTACTATACTATAAAAAAATGATTTTACTCCCTCCTTTATTTATTTTTAATTTCCTTCTGGACACGAGTGGCAAATCTCATTACATTTCATGGGAGCCTGGTACATAAAGTTAAAAAAGAATAACAACAAAATATTTTAATAGCCAGTACTTTTTACAGTATCATGAAATACCTAAATAATATGACTGTATAGTACTAATTTGGTCTTTCATAATACCATAACGTACTGGCCATATCTATATTCCGAATTTAAATTCCGAAGCTTTTAGCTCTTAAGGAAGTCGTTATTATATCAGTTGTATAAAAACGGTATCAAACGGTATCCTTACATTTCTGCTAGCCTGGTACTCAGGAAAAATTTTACTGTTACGAAACACGTGTTCTAAATATAAAAATACTTAGAATATAGATAGAACTTGAACGTAGTACATATCGATTTTCATGCCACCTAGAACTATATTTACGATGTCGATGTCGGTGTGCGCGCGCATCGTAAAAATTCGCTCTCATCATTTTTCTCCATCGCGCCATAAGAAGTATAACTTCAAAAAAATTATCGCATGTTTGAAGAAAAATATAGAAGAAACCAGCGAGCCCGAAATTTTAAACTAAGAATTTCGAAGTGTGAAGTCGACCAACTTGCATTATGCCAGCGTGATCGTATGCTCTCATGTGTAGAAGAGGCCCGTGCCCAGGGGGACAGTGTTTAATAGAGACCTGGTATTATTATTATAATAAATAAGCTACTCTAATTCAAGTCCCATAGTAAAGTATATGTAGCCGGAGCATTGACATAAGTACATATAGATCACTGCGCCGGAGTGGCAAAGTATTTTGTTTACATGAAGCTAATATTAAACCTATATGAATATGTAGCTTGTTGTTTTGTTTTATGGTGACTAAATTTTTTTGGTGCCTAAATAATAAATTTCGAAATCCCTATTTTTTATTCAGATCCACAATGCATCCATGATGATTTACAACACTACCTACTTAGAACTGAAACTGATGTGCCTCTTTGCCGGCCTCTATTAAACATTTTTTTCTTTATCCCTTATAATAGGAAGGCAAAGGATTCAAGCTCATACAGCCTCAATCAATTATAGTATAGCTAACCTGGAATTAAAAAAAAAACAAGAGTAAAGTTTGCAATTTGAAGTGCACGGGTCTTTGAGCAATCCACCAATGTTTACTATAGCGACCCTGAGGTCAATTTCCATATAAATTCGAGAGCGTGCATAAATAATTGAAACGGCACAGATAAAAAATACTATTGAACACCTTGTCCTTGAAACCAAAAACAATCAGTTTCAGCCACTAGACCGTTAAGCTTATGAATGGTGCGTGACCATAGATAATTTGGATAGAATAACATCTCTGTATTACGAAAGATCTAATCATAATTACACACAAATCCATTTTAAAGTACAAATATATTGACGGCCCGCTAGTAATTGATATTCCAGCAACGTCACACCGACTGCAGCGCCATCTGCCGAGCTGATTTGTGAATCTAAACCATCCAGGGCGCCACCCAAACGCATACAAAAAAAATCATTCAAATCGGTCCAGAAGTTTAGGAGGAGTTATGTGACAAACACACGTACAGAAGAATTATTTATATTAAGATAAGAAATCATATTATTGTATACTGCCAGGGGTCTGGGCTTGGTGTAGCATCCTATGTACTTGGATAAAAAATATATCTTCACGGTTGCTCGGCAAAATGTTGGTGTACTGGTTACACCTCTACCCACCTCTTCGGGGATTACAGGCGTGAATGTGTATCTATGTATATATATCGACGATTTGAGAATATTTTTCTTTATTCTCGGTTAAAAAAGACGTCCAAAAGTTACAAAAAAGAAACAAGTCTTTGAAAGTTATCATAGTGAACCTTATTTAAAACAATTATTGGACACCTCGTATAAAACGGAAAGACATGATTAAATGAAAATATAGTGCCAGTCATATTGGTTACACAATCATTAATCCATTACTTTTAATGTCAACTAATAAAATATACATAACACATACGGACAATTTAAATTGAATCTGATTGCAAAATAAGGAAAATTATCGTCTGTGAGTTATTGTACACGTCAAAGTCAAGGCTTAAGGTCGGCGCAGCCTTCGTTTACTACAGTAGTAAATTTAAAAAAGTTCATTACCACACATCGAGGCCGAATTTTTCAACACAACTTGAAAAGGATGTAAACAAACAGTCTAGAAATATTACGACGAAAATTCAAAATAATTAGAATTCGTTGATAAATAGATTCAATGGTGTTAGGATATTCATATCCGCCCGGATAGCGACCAAAAACCTGGTGTCAAACCCGCTATAGTGGCACACGCTAGTGTGTCGCGTTCCGGGATCAGCCAGTGTACATCCAGTTTTTGTCTAGAGTCTATGGGTCTAGAGTTTGGGTTCGATGTTTGTCTGTTTTGCGGCCTTCTGAGTACTCATTCAGAAAGTCCACAGCGTAGTGTGAAGAAGCAGGCCGGTATGATTGTGTTGAGTACCAGGGGATGGTTTTCTCTCGCTACTTGATACCTGGACGGTATTGTGCTGCCCATCAGGTGCAATGAAGTCACTTTGTCGTGCCTGGATACAAAAAAACCATAGCCAGTCATGGGGACTACCGACAGAAGTGAAATCTTAAAACTTTGAAATTGCTGTGTTCGGATATCCTGGAACCGTTGGGGCTGCGAAGAGTCTCTCTGCTTGTTCTATCGGTTGTTTCACGGGCAGTGCTCCGGGGAACTGTTCAAAATGATGATGATGGCACCATTGCAAGCTCTGGAATGAACTCCCTGCAGCGGTGTTCCCTGGGTGCTATAGCATGTCCTTCTTTAAACGAGGCTTAAGAAGAGTAGTCATTAAACGGTAGGCAGCGGCTTTGCTGTGCCCTGGCATTGCAAGTCTATGGACGGCAGTGTTTACTCACCTTCAGGTGTCCCGTTTGCTCGTCTGCTTATCCAGGTAGTAAAAAAAATGTCACGGAATAGGAAACGTTACTGCTTACCATTGTGAGCTACGGTTACATAATATAAAAAACCCGTACCCCAGTCCCGTAATGTTTCAAAATAATGCAACCGTATCAAAGGCCATCGACTCCGTATTTGTAGGGTTGCGAGAGATTTGTCAACCTTGGCGAATATACGTATCAGGATGGCGACATGGTGAATGAATGTGTAGCAAGCGTTTGTGCCACGTCCAGACCTACTCTGGAATCTTACTGGCCCACTTCTTACTTCCTAAACGTGTTGTGTGTTGTAAAAGGTGTTATCAATTAGAAGTTTTTTTTTATTCTGGCGCGGCAAAGTGACCACACTGCACCTTGATGGTAAGTGCAGTGCCGTCCTGATAGAGTATCAAGTAGCGAGTGGCAGTGTATTCATTTTGAAGATTTAATATTAAGTTTTATGTATGAAGCAATAATTAGAAGCATATCCCTATGTTTATCTTGTCTCAATGTACTCACTGCCACTTGGTCCGGAGACAATGGCCAAATAAAGTATTTCTTGCCTTATTCTTCTTTTTCTTTTTTAAAATTTATGGCTCCCACTTATACATGATTCTGCCAGTGTCAAGGTTGGATTACACTATATTTCTTGCCTTCTTTTATTTTTAATTTTATTGACATGTATATGAAAAGGTTGCATCGATCCCGCAGCTTCACATGCGATTACGTTTATCGGTGCCTTAAGAGCTGAACCCATAGAAGAATCACTATCAATTTATCGAAAAAAATGATTCTTGCTCTTACGAACATTTAATATAAGTTTTTTTTATTCATTAAAAGTACACCGACTTCTATAAAAAACAAATTATGCGTGCCTATACAATTTGAGGGTTGCCCTAGATTTTTATGAGATCCAATCATCAGATCGTGACTTGGTGCCAATGGGACCACCTACCCTTTTAAACAAAAAAAGAATTTCTAGAATCAGTCCAGGCGTCTTCGAGTAATCGGGGAACATACATAAAAAAAGATTCCGTCGAATTGAGAACCTCCTCCTTTTTTTGAAGTAGGTTAAAAAAAAACAAATAGGTCTAGGCGTCGAGCTTACCATGAAAATTATTTCATTTTTATTTAAACAGAATATATGGTAGAAGGAAAAACTATATTAGATAAGATCTGAATTATTCCTTTCTCTCATTCCTTTCTATGCTCACTTCTATAAACCCTTTGATAAAGTATCAGATATTTTGTCGCTCAGCTTGCGTGGGGCCGTCACTTGTCATTGCAATTCAATTCCGCAATAAATCGTGTTTGTCTAGATGTCATCGCTTCTGTCAAGTGGAAGCAACGTCATGCTATAATAAACTATGTATATTTACATTACGTTTCAAAATCAATCGTAATATTTGAAGTGTCATAGGAAATGACAATTGTTAGCTGTAAAGCAAACAAGCTATTGTTATTTGATAACATTATCTTTAAGGGTAGTGATAATCCGGTAAAAGATTCTAGAAGATAACTAACTTTTGCTTGCGGTTTCGCCCGGGCCACAGTTATTTACTTCTCTCCCATGGATCATTACTCAATGGCAGATTTGGCTGGTGGTAGCATATGGATATCCGCCCGGATAGCGACTACCGTACACAGGGTGTAAAACCCGCCATAGTGGCGCACAAAACGCAGTGTACATCCAGTTTTTGTCGGAGATCTAGAGTTTGGGTACGATGTCTGGCCGTTATACGGCCTGAATCCACGAATAAATGTACACGTATTGAAAATGTATTCAAAAAGGGTGACATAAGGGTTGAAAGTATTCTGTCTGTTACATTTTCTCGGCTAAACCATTCAACCGATTGACAGTGACGAACCCCGAGGGCGGACATATGTTAGTTTTTTTTAAATCATCCTTTAAAGAGGTCAAATAGGGGATGAAATTTTGTATGGTAATTCAGGAACCACAAAATGCCGGACATCATTGGGGATTTTAATCAACATCTTAGGGCCTCACTCCCCCTCTAACGGGATAAAAGTAATTCACTGAACCGATTTTAATAAAATTCAGTATGAAGATATTATGAACTTTGACGATGGACATATACATCCTATTTTTGAATCAATCTTAGAGGGTGAAATAAGGAATGAAATAAGCCATAATGTTTTAAGCTCACTAAGAGTGGTTCAGTATTAAAACTGAAGAAGTGTCTACTATTTTGTTTTACTAATGCAGTTTTGTTTCTATTAAAATATTTTATGTCCAATATTTGGACTGAACAGAAGAAAAAAATATTCCTCTACGGTCCAACAATTTTAGGCGAGCAAAGCCGGGAGTAAATGCTACTTATACCTATATAATCTGGTTTATTGTATAGTATTGTCAGATTTACGCCTACTAATCCACATTGTTGCCAGCACAAGGGCACGTAGATTTTCCGGACAAAACTGTATTACAACCTACGCTCATTGGATCTCATTTATGGCCTTAGTCAAACTTCCTTCCGGAATTTAATATTAATATATACATTACAATGTTTATTCATTTAAATTATATTTATTAAAGTCAGAAGGTTTAGTCAAGCGTTCTGACTCGAGTTCCAGTGATGCCTTGTCTAAGCGTTGATGTTTTTTTATCCTGGCATGGCAAAGTGACTACACTATACCTGATGGTAAGCGCAGTGCCGTCCAGTTAGAGTATCGAGTAGCGAGAACAATCTAACTACCGCTACTCAACACAATCATGCCGGCCTGCTTCTTCAAACTACGCCATGGGCAAGAAAGTGACGATGCGGTCGAGTGTCTTGTGTCAGAGTACTCCAAATCTACACCCACGAGCAAAACCGGTTGTACAGTGCCACTGTACAGGTGCCACTATGTGTATGGCGGGTTTTACACCCTGTCTATGGTGGTCGCTATCCGGGCGGATATGAATATCCTACCACCAGCACACTATACACTATCGTAGATATAATAATCTGTAGTGAAACGTATTGTTGGGAAACGGCTGTTCTGGGATCTACAAATAGGACAATCATAATTTGTGCCAGAAATTGAGATAGACTCTCCCATACATTATATAAAAACACACTACTTACTCCTTACTTTATGTGGCAAAAGCACGAGTTTAATATTTAAAAAAAAATGTAATTTTATCCGGCTCGAAGGACCATGGTACAATAGGGTAGTTTCCTGTGTATGATTTTATACATTATTCGATATGCAGTCGAATATAATACGCAATAGAAAAATGAGTTCATAATATTTAATTTAAATATCGATATGAGCAAATACTCAAAGGTATGAGCAAAATGGTTTCGTATTGGGAACGTATCGCTATCTCCCTCGCACAACGGCGCAGTTAAGGCGAATGTGAGAACCGTGACGTCACGGGACATATCATGCATCCTTTTACTGTCATTTGACAATTACCCCTTCCAGCATATCTGAATGGCGTCTAATTTACTTATTTTTGTTCGGATTCATAATATTATTTCGATAATAGGTTTTTGGTCATGTAACTTGTGAATTAAATAAATAAAAAATATCGAGTCAATCCTATTTTAAACAGTATCGTTCTCTTTGTAAAATTCTTATAAGTGAATATATCGTGCAAGCTGACCGCATTTACAAACGGTTGGCAAGCGGTAATTGTGTTGAATATTTATGAAGCTCTGTACTGATTGAGTTGTCTGCGACTGTTACTAGAACATTCTATTTATAACTTAGAGGCCTTTCTTTTCAATACGATGGCGTAGAATTCAGTAACTATTTTCTATGTTTTATCATTATTTGCTAATTACAGAATACAGATCAAAGGAGAATGCCCATTCTTGGTACTGCTTTTTCTCGCGCCTCAAGATAAAAATAATATTTAAATTAATTTCTTTATTTTTAAGTCGTCTGGCAAGCAGAATGTCAGTGTCGTATAGGAGATTTTGTTTAAAACTTAATCAGACATATTATTGATTAAAAATGACTACCAGTTTTCATTGACGTAATGATACCTATAGTTTTTTTTTATTCGTCCAAAGGACAGGCTATGGTCAATCGACCATACTGCCTAGTCTTATGTTTAAATCTTTATATACCTACAGTTTACACAAAAATTATTATTATTACACAAAAAATATTATTATTACACAAAAAATATTATTATTACACAAAAAACATGGAAACCCGCGTTCCAATTCCAAAAATGTAAACTTTAGATAGTATTTGGATACTTTATAGACTATTTAAAACATATATTCCTGGTCATTCTCCTTTCCTATGATCCTGGGTCCTTTAGGCTTAGTATGAAGCTCAGCAGACCTGCATGATAGTATCGAGTAGCGAGGTATTAACCCTCGCTACTTGACACTCTAACTTGACGGCACTGCGCTTACAATCAGGTGCAGTGTGGAAATACCACCCCTAAGGGGGTAAAATAGGGGATGAAAGTTTGTATTAAAATCCGTCATTTTTGAAGTTAAATTCATGAAAATTAGTATTTGGCATTTTAGTTAAAATTAAAAAATATATGTTTCAGGATTTTTGGAAATTCCGCCCCTAAGGGGAAAATAGGGAATGAAAGTTTGTATGAAAATCCGTCATTTTTAAGTTTAACGCATGAATATTGGTATTTTGTGTTGTATACTTTTTCTCCCAAACATGACATCCACGCGGGCGGAGCCCCGAGCAACAGCTATATAGCATATAGCTTTGTGGATCCTATAGAAAGGATTTGATAGAGGCCAGCGTATGGGCAAGTAACCTATTATATATATATATATGACGGGTCGTGCGGTCATCGGCCGAGGCAGTGAGAGGGCTTACACGACCCTCTCTGATCTCCAGGTATGGTCAGGACGCATAGCGTATGATAGTTCGGTAATAAAACACGAGATTAACACTTCAGAGTCTATTTAAGCTACCACCAGTTCGGAATGCAGTCATCCATGGGGAAGAGCTGGCAAGAAACCCTCATGGTTGCTCTTTTAAACACATCACAGTTTACATTACAATATTCGGTACACAATAACACTTTCACATTACGTTAACTTACTACATTAATAATATTTCGGCATTACGACCGACAAGTTACTAACTGTTTCAATGATTACACACGAATGGCGCACCAAAGAAGAGGTGCTCTTTTATATTGTGATTTTCGTTGTGACCCACTCCTCTGCGAGTGAGATCACTCGATAAACAAGTCGAAACCACCTTCAAAATAGCAAAACAAATGGCGGTATCCACAGTTTACAATAAATAAAGTTATTAGCAAGTTCAATTCAGCGTCCATATTCATCACGCTCCGACATATATATATAATAGGTTATTATTACATAGGTTTGTAGGTTGTTATAGGTTAGGTATTTTCACTACCAACGACCATACATCATCAGAAGAAACATTGATATGCTGTCCTTTGAAAGGGAGTAATGTAATGAAACTCAATCGTATGAACGGCAAAAACATGCCGCCTTATCTTGTCGTTTTAACCCACTTCAAAAAAAGGAGGAGGTTAACAATTCGTTGCAATCTTTTTTATTTTATGTATGTTCCCCGATTACTCGAAGACGCCTAGACCGATGCGAGAAATTATTTTTTTGTTTCAAAGGGTATACTTCCCAGGTGGTCCCATTGGCACCAAGTCAGGATCTGATGATGGGATCTTAGAAAAATCAAGGGCAACCCTCATATTTACGCATAATTTGAAGAGAATTGAGAATTCTGAATTTATTAAAGACGGTGTACTTTTTATGAATTAAAAAACTTTTACTCATTCTGCAAAACAGTGGTACTACCCCAGTGTGGCCAGATCAATCATAGACAAATCTGTCAACAGCTCTGCCGTTTTAAGTTTACTGATACTAAAGAGATACTTAAAGCTAACTTTTATTTGATAGATAAATAAGAGGTTTTTTATCCTGGCACGGAGAAATGCACACTACACTTGCCCAGGGCCTTTTTTTTTTTTTTTTTGTCGCGGGGAAAGCGTTTTATTACTACCGCCCGCTTCGGGGGGAAGCGGAATAAGAATAAAACGGTTATGCTGCACTAGCCGGTCTTACGACCCAGCATCCCCCTCGCCCGGATGATGGCTATCCGGGCAGCCGCTGGGCCGAGTCCCTACCCCCTATGTACACCCCACCCGACACTACCAGCTAAAACCCCGCGGTGGCCTTCTTCGGCGCTTACGGAGCGATCCCGGGGTATTCTAAGGAGTGCTAGAATTGCTGCCGGAACCGCCCCTGCGCGGTGCTGCGTAGCAGCCCATCTCCATGGGAGGGCTTAGGAGCCCCCGCGCACCGAACAACGACAGCGAACGAGGCCTTACCACACGCGCTGCCGTCCATCTCGGGGTCGCACGATGCTCCGAAACTGGGAGTGCATCGATTCGGGCTGACAGCCCCCCGCTGCGAGCCCGCGACCCCCGATGGCCCCAATTAGTCGCCTCGTACGACAGGCAGGGGTTACCGTGGTGGAATTCAAACACCCCCGTTCCACAGGGCGGGAGACGCCGGTCAGTCGTCCACCCGGCGCCTCCTACGTCTTCTCTGGCGGCGGGAGGGATCATTTCGTTCCCGATCCCTCTCGGCACTCTCCTTCTGCGAGATGACGCTCTCGCAGAAGTGGGCCACCGCACGCCAGGACCTCCGGCTGGCGACCATGGACGACACCACGGCCTGCAGTGAGAGGTCTCCTCCGACGACTGCTCTGAGAGCGCTGCGCTCTTCGTCCCAGGCTGGGCACTCCTCCAACGTGTGTTGGGCCGTGTCCTCGCGGCAGTTGCCACAATGGTGGCACACGGCAGACACCTCCTTTCCGATCCGACACAGGAACGAACCGAAACACCCGTGGTCCGTCAGTACCTGCGTCAGCCGGAAAGTTGGCGCACCGTGGCGCCTGTCTAGCCATCTCTTTAGGACAGGACGCACTGCCGCGACTGTCCTCAAGCCCGCACTTGGGCTTTCCAGCCTGGTATGCCACTCCTCCACAGCGGTTCTGCGAAACCGGGCTGCAATCTCCCTCGGGGCCAGTCTCACCTGACGGCGACTGGACGCCTCCTCCCGCCAGAAGAACGCGGACGAGAGGAGTTTTGCGTCCAACTCCCAAGGGAGGGTGCCGGCCAATACGCAACACTTGCCCAGGGCCTGCAGTCTCGATATTTTGATCGCTTATCAACCGATTGCGGTCGGTATGACATAATGACCTCATAACAATCTTTATAGTCTCGACGTTTTAAAATATAAATTATTAACGATATCATAACGCATTGACAATCAATACATCAATTACGGTCGATGTCTCTGTCTATGATGAGTTTGTTATGTCATACCGACCGCAATCGGTTGATAAGCGAGCGTAACGTTATTGCCGATACTGCAGGCCCAGGTAGAGTATTGAGTAGCGATACAAAAATCTCTCTATACTTGACACAATTATGCCCGCAGTAATAGCTTAAATACGTATTTTTTAATTGTATGAAACCAGGTGTTAATAATCTTTGTATTTATTTTTCTCTTATGTTTACTGTCAATTTACTGTAATAAATCCAACAAAAAGTTTTTTTTTTATTGCATAGTCCGGACAAACGAGCATGGGTATCACCTGATGTTAAGTGATCTCCACCGCCCATGAACATCCACAATACCGAAAGTGTCATGTATGCGCTGTCGGCCTTAAAGGACAGGAATAGGGATTAGGGAAGCGAAGGGGGAATCTGGGCCTCCGGATATCTCACTTACCATACGAAACGCGACAGTAAACTGTCACTTTACGTTGGTTTTCTGTGAGACAGTGGTATTACCCGGTCGAGCCGGCCCATTCATGCTGTAGACAAATATGTCTTCAGCGTGGCTCTACCACTTCTGAATTATTAATTATTTTTAATTGTATGAAACCAGGTGTTAATAATCTTTGTATTTATAGTTGTCTTATGTTTACTGTCAATTTACTGTAATAAATCCAACAAAAAAAGCATAGAAAAGGACAAAAAGTTACAATAGAAACAAAATCGTTTCTAGAATAATCTAGTATGTTCTATTTTTATTTCGTACTAATATTTTAGGCTATCGAGATTTGCAGATAAACAAAAGTCTTGACCCCTCACTAGGTCAAACCTATCGTGGGTATCAAGAACTTAGAGGACCTAAGGTCCCAAAATACCCACACTTAAAACAAATATATATCACACAAACATTTGTCTCAGTGCGGGAATCGAACCCACGGCCTCTCGTTTCACAGCCGGCTACTCGGCCGTTGCGTCACGGAGCTTGTCAGATCAATAATGCCGTAACCATAGCTAATTATAGTTTTGATATATCTTTGATAGGCATATATTATCGAGGTTAGTTAATTCAAAACATTTTTCTACATTTGATCAATATTTTTTTTCATAGAAATGATACGTCATTAGAAAACTGACCGTGAACGTTCTTACGTCACTATTATTATAAATTACTTATTTCTTTGACACAAGGTAAAAGCGTTCGCGATTGGACCACTGTAACGTTCGACGTATTTTCCGCGCGTATACTGTCAATGGTCAAAAGCAGCGATAGCCTAGTTGGTTGCGGTACGGACTGTCAAGACGGAAGTCGTATGTTCCAAACCCAAATGGCATACACCTCTGACTTTTCTAAAGTTACGTGTGTATTAAATGTTAATTATCGCTTGCTTTAACGGCTAAGGAAAACATCTTGAGGAAATCTACATACCTGAGAACTGTCATAAGAATTTCGAAGGTATGTGAAGTCTACCCGCATTAGGCCAGCGTGGTGGACTAAGGCCTAACCTCTCGTAAGTAGAGGAGGCCCGTGCCTAGCAGTGGGATAATGTTTAATTCAGGCCTAGTATAATAATATGGTTAATTCATGTATTGCTGTCTTGTGCATTCAAATTTACACGATACTGTTACAGCGTTTCGTAAATCAAGTATGTTAAATATTATTTTGACTGCCTCGGTGGCGCAGTTGTAATTGCGCATGCGTTACGATTGCTGTGCTGAGGTCTCGGGTTCGATCCCAGGGTCGGGTAAAGTGATATTGGGTGTTTCTACCTAGAAATACTCAGTATTAACCCGGAGTCTGGAATAGTGCCCGGTGTGGCGATAGGCTCGCCCCCTATCACATTATGGGACCGAAATTCGGCGAAAAGTGGGTGTACTGGTTACACCTCTGACTACCCCTTCGGGGATTACAGGTGTGAGTGTATATGTATGTATGTAAATATTATTTGTTTTTTAATTATAAGATTTAGGTATGTTTTGTGTATATAATTTTAGGTTTAAATTTCTAGACATAAAGTTTAACTGTAAGTTTTAAACTATTAAATTTAGGTACAAATCATTTTGAGTTTATACATAGGTATTACAAAAGTATGTTATGTGAATGAACATAAATAGATGTAGCTCCGCTACACACATTTACCTACTCATTTATACCCAATATCTTATTCCGATACAATGTTTTTTTTTGTAAAAAATGACTTAGCCATAAAGCCGCTACTTTCTTATTTACTACTAGCTGTTGCTCGCGGCTCCGCCCGCGTGGAGGTCATGTTTGGGAGAAAAAGTATACAATACAAAATACCAATATCAATGCGTTTAACTTAAAAATGACGGATTTTCATACAAACTTTAATTCCCTATTTTACCCCCTTAGGGGCGGAATTTCCAAAAATCCTGAAACATATATTTTTTATTTTTAACTAACATGCCAAATACAAATTTTCATGAATTTAACTTCAAAAATGACGGATTTTCATACAAACTTTCATCCCCTATTTTACCCCCTTAGGGGTGGTATTTCCAAAAACCCTTCCTTAGTGGATGCCTACGTGATAAAAGGTACCTACTGTCAAAATTTCAAGTCTCTAACCCCAGCCGTTTAGGCTGTGCGTTGATCGATCAGTCAGTCAGTCAGTCAGTCAGTCAGTCAGTCAGTCAGTCAGTTTCTTCTTTTATATATACAGATACTAATATATAAGTCTCTAATGTCTGTCTATATGTTTAAGTAATTTAACGGATTTTGCGTGACATATTCATTTTATATTTATATTTTTGATCCCAATTCTGCTACGTTTTGTCTGTCTGTATGTCCGGTTTTTACCCAAAAATTGCTTAGAAATTTAGAATACAGTTAGATCATGCGATAGCGCAAATGACTTCTTTTTATCCCGAAAAAATATACGTTGCTCGCGGAATAGTTTCTTGTTTTTCGCAGAGCAAGGGATTGGCTTGATTTTACATAGTTGTAGTTTAGGGAACGAAGAATGACATAGGCTATTTTTCATCCCGGAAAATGCACAGTTCCTATGGGATAGAAAAATATAGAAAGATGTAATAGGTAAGATGACTCCATGGATATTACACCTTTTCTCTTAAAAATAAATAACGCGGGCGGAGCCGCGGGCGACTTTATAATTATAATCTGTCCTAGTATATAATAAAGCTTAATAAATAAAATTGGCAAAAAAGCAGCGATAGCCTAGTTGGTTGCGGTACGGACTGCCAAGACGAAAGTCGTAGGTTCAAAACCCAAGTGGCATACACCTCTGACTCTCCTAAAGTTATGTGTGTATTAAAATGTTAATTATCGCTTGCTTTAACGGTGAAGGAAAACATCGTGAGAAAACCTGCGTCTCTGAGAATTTTTCGCAGGTATGAGAAGTCTGCCAACCTGCATTAGGCCAGCGTGGTGGACTAAGGCCTAACCTCTCTCATTAGTAGAGGAGGCCCGTGCCCAGCAGTGGGACAATGTTTAATACAGGGCTAGTATTATTATAAATAAAATTGGTGTGTAATGTGTATTCATTGAACACAGATTTTCAATATCCACAGTGTTCATTATATTTTTGCATGCATGCAATGTTTGCTGATGATTATATAGAATAAGCAAATATTTTTCATAGATTCACTATCACGAACTACTTTTAGACTTCATCATCAATAATACGTTATCATTGTATCAAGACTGCCTCGGTGGAGCAATTGTAATTGCGCATGCGTTACGACTGCTGTTCTGAGGTCTCGGGTTCGATTCCCGGGTAGGGCAAAGTGATATTGGGTTTTTCTATTTAGAAATTCTGTGTATTAGCTTGGAGTCTGGTATTGTACCCGGTATAGTAATAGGCTCGGTCCCTATCACATTATAGGACCGTGATAAATTCGGCGAAATGTGGGTGTATTGGTTACACTTCTGCCTACCTTTAGTGGGATTACAGGAGTGAGTGTATATGTGTAAGATATCATCCAATTCAGAATAACAATTACAGCATTATCTATCTCCCGCTACTTACATATCAAGCGACAGACGCTCTTTTTTCTTATCCTATTCTATTTTTAAATTTCCTCGCTCATTATTATGAAAAAAAACAATACAAACAGCCAGTCGTTCGGATTAATCCACTTGAAAAATAAGTTGACAATATTCATTTTAAATATTGATATGAGTAAAAAAGGGTGCGAAGCGGGAATATCTCACTATCTCCTTCGCACAACAGCACAGTTATGGCCAGTCTGAAAAGTGACGTCACGGCTCACATGCATTATTTTACTGTGATTTTACATTTACCCCCTCCAGATTTAAATATCTAATTTACTTATTTTGGTTCGGATACACAATATTTTTTTTAGCATAGTCCGACAAACGAGCCAGTGGGTCACCTGATGTTAAGTGATCTCCACCGCCCATGAACATCTACAATACCGAAAGTATCATGTATGCGCTGTCGGCCTTAAAGGACAGGAATAGCGATTAAGGAAGTGGAAAAAAAACCATACGAAACGCGACAGTAAACTGTCACTTTACGTTGGTTTTCTGTAAGACAGTGGTACTACCCCGGTCGAGCCGGCCCATTCATGCTGTAGACAAATATGTCTTCAGCGTTGCTCTACCACTATAATAGGGCTTAGGTAATTTAACTTTTTATTAAAAAAATGTGTCAACTACCTTATTACTACTATCTCTCATTCACCTACGTGTTCTACTGAACACTTAAATAGGTTCTCATATCGCTATCAGTCATGTATTGCGCCATTGGTCACCTGCGGTCCATCAATGAATCACTATTGGATAGTACGCGCCGCGGAACACGCATTTTAACATATAAAGTGTGGTATTCACTATACATACTCTAGCTTAGAGTTGCCAACCGTCGTGTATTCCCAGGACATGTCCTTTTTAGAGTGCCCTGGATAGTTTTTAAACAGCGTCCTGGGTTTTTAAAGCGCCCTGATAAGGTCTTGTATTTTAAAATTCGCATATCACTTTTGCAACATTAGGGGCGGCGTCTCGGCTCGCAAGTGTTTACGCTATTTTAAAACAAAGATGCGTCCTGTTTTTAAACTGAATTGTCCTGGTTTTTCTAACTTCAAATAATAGTATTTGAATTCCGGGGTTGGTAACCCTACTCTTACTGGCACTGCGCTTACCATCGGGTGCAGTGTGGTCACTTTGCCGTGCCAGGAATTAAAAAAAAAACAATGATGATGCCGTTCAAAACTACATTGTGACTAAGGAATTAACTGCATGAGTCGTTAGATTTCATAATGTTGTGCAGTATTGATATGTAGATCATATTGTCACATTTATCTCTAAACTAGACTAAAAATCACAAGAATGCTTGTCAAACGACGTTTCGCATTCTGACATTTATTGACAGGACAAAAGGTACTTTAGTTTGGCATAATAGTCATTCAATTTAGTTATTTCATGTATTTATTTTTATTGGTTTTTAAATTATTCAAGGACGTTGCCGCAAATTCACCATCACATATAAAAAAAATCGTTTTCAAACTCATTATGCAATAACAAACTTGTAGGAAAAGCGCGGGAAACTTCCGAGTTTTTTTTATATATATATGGCTACAAGCACTGTGTTGCTGTGCTACGCCAAAACTTCCGAGTTTGGCAGACTGAAACTTAAAATGACAATTACCTACTTGTCTTTGGGTATATACTAAATTTTTTTTTATATAAGAAGTGCGAAGCCACAATTGGAAAAATCAAGTACTTGTAACAGTATTGACTCAATTTTATAATGTGGGAGTCATAACTGTTAATGGAGTCAAAATTCAATCTAACAACAATAGAAAAGTTTATATGACATTTTTAAACTACAAAGAAGTTTTTTAAAGACATTTTCTTTTAACGAACTGATTTTATGACAATTATTAAACATTGTCCCACTGGGCACGGACCTCCCCTACTAATGAGAGGGGTTAGGCCTTAATCCACCACGCTGGCCTAATGCGGGTTGGCAGACTTCTCATACTTTCGAAAAATTCTCAGATATGTAGGTTTCGTCACGATATTTTCCTTCACCGTTAAAGCAAGCGATACTTAACATTTAATACACAAATAACTTTAGAATAGTCAAAGGTGTATGCCACGAACGTGGTGTATGTTTCGAACCTACGACTTTTGTCTTGGCAGTCCGTACTGCAACCAACTAGGCTATCGCCGCTATTTGTTATAAGCAAGCACAAAAGAAAATAAAATAATTTTAAACTAAACATTATACATAAAAATCAACGTGCTTATATCAAGACGTTTAAATACCCCACGTGCCTTCAAAATGGCTTTCTCAGCATACTGGCCGGTTGTAGCATCATTAATTCGTATCGTGTGTACCGGCCTTGTTATTCGCGGTAGTCGGCAGGGCTGCCAGATTATATGATTGGATACAAAATGTGTATAATTTAGATAGCCTGTGTATCCAGTGTGTATAGTAGACTGCCGTGTATAATTGGATACACAGGAAGTAAAGTACTGTCCACATGGCTTCGACCATTTTATTTAGAAACAAGAGAATAAGAAGGCTTTTCGAAAATGACAGACAAAAGAGGTGATCTTTTTTTGTTTAGGAGTTGGTTAGTAACGGCATGGTGCAGTGGTTGTATAATATAATACCTAGCCCTGTACTAGACATTGTTTCACTGCTGGGCACGGGCCCCCTCTACTAATGAGAGGGGTTAGGCCTTAGTCCACCACGCTGGCCTAATGGTAGACTTCACATATCTTCGACATTCTTATAAGTATTCTCAGGTATGCAGGTTTCCTCACGATGTTTTCCTTCACCGTAAAGCAAGCGATAATTAAGAATTAATATACATAACTTTAGAATAGTCAGAGGTAGGTTTAAAATAAGTTTCGATTCTGTATAACCACACTCGAATCACAAGTTCACCGTGGTTCGAAAAGGTAATAAGTAGAGTCTGTCCAAAATAAATTTTATTTCCATTATATTAAAATTAAAAATAGCATGAAGAACGGCGAGTGTGGCCAGTATGTTGTGCATGCCGGCATGCAATCGATACGTGACTGGATAATATCAGAGAGATGGTGGTATTAAAAAAGTTGTTGTATCTGGCAGCCCTGGAAGTCGGCCGTTGTGAGTTTTGAGTCGTCGGCCGGTCAGTTTCACCGTCCGCCTCTTAGTGAACAGTTGTGTCGTATTGTGTTGTGTTGAACGTACGCGAGTGCTGTGTTGTGTTGTGGATCTGTGTTGTTGAGGTTAGTGTGTTGTTATAAGGTAAAAAATATCCTAGTTCGTTTTTAATTCGAGATAGTAATTCAGTTTCGCGCCATTTTTGCGCGGAAGTCCAGGGTGAACTACCAGGAAGGACTCTGTTTTACATATTTCACTGCATCATATATACGGAATATAATTTTACAGACTGCAAATTAAACCTTGCAGATTATATATCAGGGTTCCAAAAACTCCAATTTTTTTGTTTTTTCTATTATTCACTGACTGTATTATTTGCAAAGTTCGTAGTGGAAATAAATAAAAAAACTTGAAACGGCTCTGATTAGACATTTCTTCAGACCTCGGTATACCGAGATATACCGGTGATTCTGCCAAATTACTTTCCAAGATAAGAAACAATTTCTAGACGATCTTTTCTATACATACGTTCAAAACCAAAGGAGTTGGTAATGGTAAGATCAATTAGTTTATCAATAGTTGACCTAGCTTATTTCTATCCATTATATTACTATTTTACCTTTAAGTGTTTGAGAATTCGCACGTATGCAGGTTTCCTCGCGTTGTTTCCAGCAAGCGATATTTAACAATGAATACACACGTAACTTTAAAAAGTTTTTGTCGGGGGTCTAGAGTTGGGGAACGATGTTTGACCGTTCCGCGGCCTTCTGAGTACTCTGACACAAGAACCTCGACCGCTTCTTCACCTTCTTGCCCATGGCGTAGTGTGAAGAAGCAGGCCGGCATGATTGTGTTGAGTAGCGGGGGATAGATAGTCTCTCGCTACTCGATACTCTAATCGTACCACACTGTGCTTACCATCAGGTGCAGTGTGGACGCTTTGCCGTGCCAGGATTAAAAAAAAAGTCGCTGTATGCTACCCAGTTTCGAACCTACGACTTCCGACTCAGCAGTTCGTATCACTCTCAACTGGGCTATCGGTGCTTAAGTCTCTTAATGCAATAATTTCACTTTAATGACTTCAAGTCAGAATATTTACTAAAATAATAATAATAAATAACACCCAACAGTCACACACATAGCCCCGATCCCACACTAAGATACGAGTCTTGTGTTGTGGGTATCAGGGACTACGAGAGACTT
This sequence comes from Laothoe populi, assembly GCA_905220505.1. Lineage (NCBI taxonomy): Eukaryota > Metazoa > Arthropoda > Insecta > Lepidoptera > Sphingidae > Laothoe > Laothoe populi. The sequence goes on from HG992170.1 coordinate 2,687,828, forward strand.
TCGGTCTCACAACACCCAGACTCCGGACACAACACTGACACACAAACATTTGACCCGGTGTGGGAATCGAACCCACGGCCTCTCGTTTCACAGCCGGCTACTCGCCAACTGCGCCACGGAGGCCGTGAAATATTCTTGAATTCCATAAAAAGAGCATTATTTAGATTCAGTCTATCTTTTCTACTCTACTTCTAACTCTGAATTAAGTTTATAAAAAATTACGAGAAACGTAGCGTTGCTCTTGTAAAAAGGTTTCAGATTAATTGAACTTCTTTAAATAGCTTCGATTTACGTAAAGTAAAGCAAGGTGAATAATAAAAATAGACAAGGCTGCATGGTGGAGAACCTTTGCCTTCTATTTTGTATAAAAAAAGATAATAAACAAAAAAAGTAAAGCAAGGTCCCTAAACTTTTTTGTTTCAACCTTTTGCCATTTTTATCAGTTTTAGATAGCGTTCTGCTTATATAATACAGATTTTTGCAAATTAGTCAATTCGAAATGTTTGACATAAAAATAATTCGACGATCGGCGAGCTACTTGATGTATGCGATATTGAGTCATTAGTATTCGGAATTAGCAATTTTTTCTAAATTTTTTGAGCCTTGATATTACTCTTTTGTGCACGTTTTTGGCGTTCAAATAAACTGGTAAAAAGGGCTCATTAATTTTAGAAAATAATGTTCATAAATGCATGTAAATAAGTAATATAGATGCAGTACGTGCTGACACAAAGTAATATATTATTTTATTAAATCCACGAAATAGTTTTTCATAGTGTTTTTTAATAAAATTTAAATAAAAAAAACTTTAATATTTTAACTGTAACTTTTCAAAAATGACGATTAAATCAAATAGTCTGCCAACTGTCGATTTAAAAATAACTTAAATTATCTGAAAATGTTATGTTTGTATAATATTTGGATACATTGCGACTTAGACTGCCTCGGTGGCGCAGTTGTTATTGCGCATGCGTTACGATTGCTGTACTGAGGTCTCGGGTTCGATCCCCGGGTCGGGTAAAGTGATATTGGGTTTGTCTACCTAGAAATACTCAGTATTAACCCGGAGTCTGGAATGGTGCCCGGTGTGGCGATAGGCTCGCCCCTATCACATTATGGGACCGAAATTCGGCGAAAAGTGGGTGTACTGGTTACACCTCTGCCTACCCCTTCGGGGATTACAGGCGTGAGTGTATATGTATATGTATGTACATTGCGACAGCTTGTCATGATGATCTTAATTCTATCTTAAACATCTTGCGTACATATTGCATACTTTTTATCTTTTTAGCTTAATTTTAACTTTTAGACAAGTAATTTAGAAAAATGTATCCTGTACGCGTCAAATTCTATTCTTGTAATTTGTAGATATTATGGCAGCCTAAGATATAAGCGTAGTTTATATAATTAATAATAATAAATATTGTAAAATGATTGTACATGTACTGTACTTGAATAAATTACATGTTCATACAAATAAAAATATCTTTATCTTCATGTCAAGCGCGAAAAACTCCACTGTGCATGGCCCGCAAATATTTGCTAGGTTTATTTAATAAAAAATTAGGCCAGCGTGGTGGACTAAGGCCTAACCCCTCTCATTAGTAGAGGAGGCCCGTGCCTGGGCACGGCCTCCTCTACTAATGAGAGCTACTTAACTACTAGGGACTACGGTCCCACAGCACCCAGATCCAAACAGTTATCTATCTGTCACACAAACATTTGTCATGGTTCGGGAATCGAACCCACGGCCTCTCATTTCACAGCCGGTTACTCGCCCACTGTGCCACAGAGGCTGACAATATTGTTTAGAATCACGGACAAGAACTCGCATAGTATAGGAACATTAAGGATTTGAATTTAGAGGCGCTACTTACGATCTGGCACCGACTAAACATTTTTATACAGCCGCCACTGGGTACTAGACAATCACATAGTTACAGCCTTAGATCAAAACGAATGTAAAAAAGATGACACTAACAAAAACTTGAAATGAATGGTTGGGATTCACATTTATAAACGAGTATCAAACAAGTTCGTGTTTATGTATTTGAAATATACTTCTTATTTTATTAAAATCTATTGTATTATATTTTAGAAGAATTAATATACATAGACAATTAAAAATCACACGACGACCTGTAATCTTTAGCAACGAAAATCTTTAAAAGATTATAAGAATTACAAAGGTATGTGAAGTCTACCAACTCGCATTGATTTGCACTAGCCTGGTAATCAGAGACCTAACCCCTCTCATTAGTAAGAAATGTCTGTGCCCAACTCTGTCCTTCAGTAAATTTTCAATATAATTAAATACCGAACCATCACAAAGTCCCACAAAACAGTTTGAACGCAAATTTAAAAACTGTAAAAATTTATAAATTTGACTTATCCTTGGTGTCTCGTCTTTAGACCTTAACGCCAAATTTTTACAAAGTCCCACACAACAGTGTGGTGGCAAATTTAAAAATTAATTACATAATGAATTTGATTTGTCTAGTGTCTCATCTTTAGATCTAACCAATGGGCCGCTCTCGAGATGAACAAAATGACTATCAAAATTTTATCATCGCACGGCAAAGTGACCAAACTGCACTGGGTAAGCGCAGTGCCGTCCAGTTAGAGTGAGAGAGTGACATCTGTCCCTCACTACTCGACACAATCATGCCGGCCTGTGTAACTTCTTCACAATACGTCTACAGGACCCAGTATAACATCGCGTAATACACCTAAAAGAGGACGTATTAAAAACCTTATTTTCAAGTCAGTTAACGGATAAGAAGTTCCCAATGTTTAGTCAACAGCTGTGTCGAATGTTACAACCGATATTTTATCGATTTAATCGATTCAAGACCTTGATCTTGACCTTTATTAATATGCACTTCTAAACCCTCGATAGACATTTTCTCTTGTTTAATTATACATCGACCACTATTCTAACAAAGTTTCTCATGTGATGAAGGACCTCATTATATCTTACACGATAGAAAACCTCTGATACCAAAGAATCTAAGGATACTTTGGTCATATTGCCAATTTCTTATATTAGGGTATTTCCTATTATTAGAAATACCGAAGGTATATCGAAGGTATTTAGGAGAGTAGTTGCGGGTACATTAATAATCAACCTAAGTGGGGAGTAGTAGATGTTTAGCATAAAACAGAGTGCCTTCCGCGCTCCGCTGTTCAGTGGTGTAGCAGTCGGGTCGATAGTGGGTACATTCGTGGTTCGTTCGCAGTGCAGTACCTAAGTGTAATCAGTTTAATTGGGCGCGTAGTTCAGCTTAGAGAGTAATGCCCGTATGTTTAATAGATTAATTATAAAGAGAAGCCTATAGTATATCCTGACATGCGGTTGTGTTAATATTAAGCACTGAGATCTGTAACAGTGTAATGTAAATCAGTTAATAAAATGGTAAACATTGCCTTTTTAAATGTCCATCTTGCATAGTTTTGTTGATGTTGCTATCACTTATGACTTAAGAAAGGGATAAACCCCGCGGACGTTCATCAAGCCGCTAATGTGACCAGTGACCAGATATCAACCCTGACTACTGGACTCGACGAAATGCAAAGAGCTAATATACTTAATGCAAGGCTTTTAAAGACACCTCAGTAATAAAAAAATTTACTTAGAATAATGTCCGAGACTTACTGCGAAATTCTAATGTATCGTGGATAAAGGGCATTAAAGCTTTGAATTTATGGAAAAGTAATGACGTCACAATCTATTAGGTCTTTGATAAACGTGGTATATGCCGAGAATGACAAATAGGTATAAGAAAGAAAGAAAATAAATTTTATTTGGTCACACAACAACACTTTAGATAACATACATATTAAAAAACAAAAGGAGTAATACAACAAAAAGAAAAAAACCAATTATAGACCCTAAGCACACCCGCTACTCCTCAATTAGGAACACCTGTGTCCAAAGTATGACCAAAAAGGCCATAGGCTCAGCATTTGCCAGGTAGTAAAGTATTGCCTGGCGCTGGTATTCTGCCTACACCTGAAGCTCAGCATTGTTGTGTGCAAACCATTTTACCATCCATCCATCATAGAAATCACGACAAAACCCAGCGATTGTTCGAGGTGTGATATCTACTAAGTTTTTTACTTAAATGGACATTATAGATGTGTGTGTACCCGCATTTAGAACTGGACTAGATCAAGGTTCCTACACCACCAGACACACATGACCCCTAGGTAAAAGCTGTATCATCGCTATCAAGAATAACGAGGGACTGCGGTCCTACAACACCGACTTGAAAAAAATATTTGTTGTTGGCTTGCTGCTGGAATCGAACCCACGGCCTCGCGTTTCACTAGTCAATGTGTAACCTGAGGCTGACGGCAATCGATATATTTTTTATAGTTTTGCTAATACATCATCATCTACCTGCTCTTATCCCACACTAAGTGGGGTCGGCACAAATGGTTTGAACTGTCCACGCAGCCCTATCATCCGTCAAATCTGCATTCACTCCTTTCATGCGCAATATAGTGTTGCTAACATGATAAAACAAAATAGTAATAAAAGATAAATATCATGACTTGTCTGACTAGATTTATAAACTTGAAATATCATAATTCTTAATACTGGCAGAGGCGCAAACAGTGTATTGTTAAAAAAAAGATACATAATAATAATACTAGCCCTGTATTAAACATTGTCCCACTGCTGGGCACGGGCCTCCTCTACTAATGAAAGGGGTTAGGCCTTAATCCACCACGGTGGCCTAATGCGGGTTGGTAGACTTCACATACTTTCGAAATTCTTATAAGAATTCTCATGTATGCAGGTTTCCTCACGATGTTTTCCTTCACCGTTAAAGCAAGCGATAATAAAAATTTAATACACACATAACTTTAGAAGAGTCAGAGGTGTATGCCTTTAGGTTTCTAACATACGACTTTCGTCTTGACAGTCCGTACCGCAACCAACTAGGCTATCGCTGCTAAAAAAAGATACATAAATAAAAAAAATATAATATATAATATTTGATTTAACGAGATCCGTGATACAAGGATAATGAGGTGTGACGTCATATCAGAGCTATTTATACCAAAATAGTTTTAGACGTTTGATAAAAGTAGCTAGGTAAGTAATCTATACGAATAAATAAAATTGCAATGTCGGTTTGTAATGTGGCAATAACAGCTTTTTACGAAATGCATATAAAAGTATATAAGATACTTATAATAAAGAACAAATTTTTTTGTTTAGCTGTTTGTTCCGGCTAATCTCCGAAACGGTTGGACCGATTTTGATAGAACTATCACTGGTAGATAGCTGATGTTATAAAGAGTAACTTAGACTAGCAGTGGATCATAATTATGATAAACTAGCTGTTGCTCGCGGCTCCGGCCGCGTGGATGTCATGTTTGAGACAAAAAGTATACACTACAAAATACCAATTTTCATGCATTTAACTTCAAAAATGAAGGATTCTCATACAAACTTTCTTACCCTATTTAACCCCCTTAGGGGTGGAATTTCCAAAAACCCTGAAATATGTGTTTTTTAATTTTTAACTACAGTTAAAAATTAAAAAACACATATTTAAGGCCAAATACCAAATTTCATGCGTTTAACTGCAAAAATGACAGATTTTCATACAAACTTTCTTCCCTTATTTTACCCCCTTCGGGGTGGAATTTCTAAAAATCCTGAAATATATATTCTTTATTTTTTACTAAAACGCCAAATACTAATTTTTATAAACTTAAATTCAAAAATGACGGATTTTCATACAAACTATAATCCCCTATTTCACCCCCTTAGGGGTGGTATTTCCAAAAACCCTTCCTTAGTGGATGCCTACGCCATAAAAGGTACCTACTGTCAAAATTTCAAGTCTCTAACCCCAGCCGTTATGGCTGTGCGTTGATCGATCAGTCAGTCAGTTTCTTCTTTTATATATACAGATAGTTGTTGCTCGCGGCTCCGCCCGCGTGGAGGTCATGTTTGGGAGAAAAAGTATACAATACAAAAATACCAATATTCATGCGTTTAACTTAAAAATGACGGATTTTCATACAAACTTTCATTCCCTATTTTACCCCCTTAGGGGCGGAATTTCCAAAAATCCTGAAACATATATTTTTTATTTTTAACTAAAATGCCAAATACTAAATTTCATGAATTTAACTTCAAAAATGACGGATTTTCATACAAACTTTCATCCCCTATTTTACCCCCTTAGGGGTGGTATTTCCAAAAACCCTTCCTTAGTGGATGCCTACGTGATAAAAGGTACCTACTGTCAAAATTTCAAGTCTCTAACCCCAGCCGTTTAGGCTGTGCGTTGATCGATCAGTCAGTCAGTCAGTCAGTCAGTTTCTTCTTTTATATATACAGACAGAAGATGTAACCACGCATGCAAAACTCCGGGCAAAGCTAGTTAATTCTAAAGTCGTATTGTGATCAAATTAAAAAACTATTTACATTAGGTGGAAGATCTCTTGTACGCGAGAATCCGTTCTAAATCTGTATATATAAAAGAAGAAGCTGACTGACTGACTGACTGACTGACTGACTGACTGACTGATCGATCAACGCACAGCCTAAACGGCTGGGGTTAGAGACTTGAAATTTTGACAGTAGGTACCTTTTATCACGTAGGCATCCACTAAGGAAGGGTTTTTGGAAATACCACCCCTAAGGGGGTAAAATAGGGGATGAAAGTTTGTATGAAACTCCGTCATTTTTGAAGATAAATTCATGAAAATTAATATTTGGCATTTTAGTTAAAAATAAAAAATATATGTTTCAGGATTTTTGGAAATTCCGCCCCTAAGGGGGTAAAATAGGGAATGAAAATCCGTCATTTTTAAGTTAAACGCATGAATATTGGTATTTTGTATTGTATACTTTTTCTCCCAAACATGACCACCACGCGGGCGGAGCCGCGAGCAACAGCTAGTGGTACGATAAAATAGCAGTGCAAACTCTCAGCCCGTGACCACGGCCGATACAACTCTGTTGAAATGTCATGAAATAATTTGGTATTTATCCTATTAAATATAGCGCGATTAAGAACAGTTCCTTAATTTTAAAAAACATTTAGTGCAAACTCTATTGTGGGTCAGTTGGAACAACATTGAAGACAGTGTATTTACCCTGGCCATCAAATACTTAACGTCTTGTTGTGGATGTCAATAAAAAAATTTAGAACCACTAAGCTAGTTTGATGATGGAATCAGGAGGTGAATATATACAAATCATGATTGATTATGTAGGCCTATAAAAGACAACGCGTATTTTTGAAGCTGTGGAACAGTTTGCCCGCTACCTTTCTATGATCCTGGGTCCTTTAGGTTTAGTGTGAAGAAACTACACAACAGGCCGGCATGGTAGTGTCAAGTAGCGAGGTATTGATTGTCTCTCGCTTCTTGATGCTCTAACTGGACGGTACTGCACTTACCATGAGGCCCATACCACTACTAAAAAAAAGCAAAACAAATATAACAGGTCAAAAAATAGATGGACATTCGACACATGGAATGAAAAATTATAGTTAACGGTGTTGGAACTTAGAAACCATCGTCAAGGGTTGGTAGGCAAGGATACAACGACGAGGCAGGGCTGAGAAAGGAGAAAAGAGAAGACCAAAAAATGCAAGAAGTGGAATCGTTATCTTCGGTAAAAGAAGTGAAGGATGATGATTATCTGGAGAAGTGGCAAGAATGGTAGAATGAAACTCTTCATTGACTAGTAAACCATTCGAGTTTATGGTAATTTGGTTTAAGATGTTCCATATTACAGTTGTTGAGAATCTGATGACGCTTCCAGAAAAGTGGGACTAACGACTACTGCTAAATATTTAAATAAAGAATAACACCCAACAGTCACACGCTATGAGTCATGATATGAGTCTTGTGTTGTGGGTATCAAGGACTATGAGAGACGCACGGTCTCACAACGCCCAGACCCCGTTCACAAATATCTGTCTGTCACATAAACATTTGTCCCGGTGTGGGAATCGAACCCACGGCCTCTCGTCTAACAACTGACTACTCGCCATTTGAATTAACTATTTCCATAATATCTTCAGGTTTTGACCTAAAAATAATACTATGGCGGGTCGCTCGGCTGGTTGTAATTTTGAGTTACAATACCACTGCATACTCACCATATATAATGTATATTTTAATGACTATAATTACAGTACATATTACTATTTTCCTGTAGAAGTCGATCAAGGTAAAATATAACTGATGTATAACAATCAAATTGTGACTTAAGTGCCAATAAATGCAGTTCTGGTGAGGTTAACACGAACATATGACACGTAATACTATATGTATGTCTATTACAATTACATATGATATATAACAATTTATATGATATATAAATTTGTAAAGGTAAATGGTGGTTGGAGGGTACTTATTATATTGTTGTACACAACTCGATAGACCACCGTACACTTGTTGAAAAACAAAAAAATGTTGCTTTGTTTCAACGAGTCGTGTTCCTGGATCAGCAGTGTATAGACGGCATGCAGCGCGGAACGCAACATCAATTCTGAATCGCGGTAGCAAAGTTTGCGTGATGCTTCACATATATAGAACGGCAGCGAACGAGGCCTTACCACTCGTGTTGCCGTCCATCTCGGGGTCGCACGATGCACCGAAATTGGCAGTGCACCGATACGGGCTGACAGCCCCCCGCTGCGCGCCCGCGACCCCCGATGGCCCTAATTAGTCGCCTCGTACGACAGGCAGGGGTTACCGTGGTGGAATTCAAACGACCCCATTCCACAGGGCGGGATACGCCGGTCAGTCGTCCACCCGGCGCTTCCTACGTCTTTTCTGGCGGCGAGAGGGATCATATCGTTCCCGATCTCTCTCGCCACTCTCCTTCTGCGAGATGACGCTCTCGCAGAAGTGGTCCACCGCACGCCAGGACCTTCGGCTGGCGACCAGGACGACTGCTCTGAGAGCGCTGCGCTCTTCGTCCCAGGCTGGGCACTCCTCCAACGTGTGTTGGGCCGTGTCCTCGCGGCAGTTGTCACAATGGTGGCACACGGCGGACACCTCCTTTCCGATCCGACACAGGAACGAACCGAAACACCCGTGGTCCGTCAGCATCTGCGTCAGCCGGAACGTAGGCATCCATCCCTAGAATATACGGGCCGTAAAGGCACCGCGCAGGGATCTTTCTGGCAGCAGTCCAGAGTACACTCAGGATCCCCTGGGACCGTCCCGCATGTGCCGCAGAAGGCTACCGCGGGGTTTTTAGTCGGTACACCGGCGTAAGAAAATTGGTTAGGGCCCCTGTAGTAGACCCTAGGGTAAACTGGGACGGAAGGTCGGTGAGTCATAACCATCTCTCCTCCCCCGAATTTGTGAACGTATCCCTAAGTTGGACTTTCCGCGCGGGGAAAAAAAGTTATTACTAATAAAACCAATGACTAAATATTATTAGGTTTTTCGTCTAAAAATAAAACTGACTACATATTATTATGTAACAAGTAACAGGAAAAAAGGTTGTTAATATGACGCAAATACTTTTTGTATTATGTCAGTAAATTAAGCAGAAAAAATTGGCGATAGCCTAGTGGAGAAGCAACGGACTGTCGAAACACCTGTCGCGGGTTCGAACCCAGACCCCAGGGCACACGACTTTTCGTAGATGTTTGTTGCTCACTTTAGTGTTGAGCTTCGTGAGGAAATCTATCTAACCTAACTAATAATTCATAAAAAAGAATTTCCAAACAAAGTGAAGTCTACCAATTTGCATTAGGTCAACGTGGTGGACTATGCTCTAAATCGTTAATCGAGGAGGCCGTTCCCAACAGTGGGGCGTTGAATATAAAGAGGTTATATAAAATGAACAGCTAAGCAAATTTACCAGTTTCCAAAATTCTTTTGGCATTGTATAAAAAAAGAACTGACTCAAAAAGATTCTAACCTGAGAATTGAACCCAAAAACCCTACGGTTCAAGGCCGACGTCACTAGGTCAGATAATAAAAAGGCATAAATATTTCCCACACCGCGTGTGTCATACAAATTACAAAGATGCATTCATTTCCCGTGGTCGCAGAGTCGATGACCGGCCGTGGTATTTTTATAAAACATTATTCCGTTTTAAGGAACTTTTTCTTTGATGGACTTGAGTAAAATGACATGTAGTAATAAAAAAGAATTGCTTTTAAATATATGAGTTGTATACTTAGGTTCCCATTCATATTTTTATTTTTAATAGCATATAATAAATTTGTTAATAAGTAAATACACCTAACAGTGAAATACTCCACATCAGGTCAAACACCACGACAAAAATATTTGTGGGTAACACAAACATTTGTCTTGGAGCGAAATCGAACCTATGGCCTCTCGTTTCTCACCCGGCTACTTGTCGCTGCGCCACAGAAGCTATCATGAATGAAATAATCTATTTATGTGTATTATTTAAAAACGTGTTTTATTAAATCTATTTTTAATCTCATTCCAATACAGTCACGATGGACGTTGTATATAAATATGGTAGTTGACAAAAAACTGTTTAATAATTTATATTATGTAAAATTTAGTATCGAAATATTTTTTTTATATTCGTTAAAATATAAGTAAGGCAAGTAGTCATGCAAATCTGGTGGAAGGGGTAGTTATATTTCAGATATTGATAAATAATAAAGTATGTCTAGTGGGAACATCTATCTCCCTCGCACACGTGCACTGCATATTTATAAAACAAAGGCAGTGACGTAACAGTTTAGCATCCTTTAGTCATTTGACCTCTTCTTCATCTTTAAATTGTTTAATTTTGTACTTTATAAAATGATTTACTATAGATTTTTGGTAATTTATTGACCGAAATATTTAAAACTATCAAGGCAACTTCCTTATTGCTATTACGTGTATATACAAGATTAGTTTTTGTATACCATAAAGCCGAAACACCCAAATTAGATTTTGGTATAAAAGATTAGATAAATATGTCATATAATAATACTAAGGAAAACTCACGCGGTGACATGCAATAATAATTTATCCCGTTTCTTGTACGACGCATGCACATACGCGGACATTGACCCTTTTAGCGGCCAGCTGAGGTTAGGTAGGTATGTATCGATGAGCGACCGACACGCGCCGGATTTTTATTAAGTAATAAACAAGGTAACCAGCTTGACGAAATTTTTTATATGTTTTTGGGATACACATAAAATATGTTAAAAATTAGTGCAATGGATTGTGATACTGATTCTCAACAAACTACTTTCGGCTTTGTAGTATACTAAAAATAATGTTGTATAAACAAAAATATTATTAATCACGTGTTCAGAAGGAAAACCCGTCTTTCAACGCATTGCAACATTATAAGAAATACTCGTGAATCAGCACATATAATACGCATCGCCAAGAAATGTGGTTACTAATTGTTCTTCGGTAACCTTCGGTAAAACTTAATAATTAACAATTATTTCTTTGTTATTGGGTTTTTCTATTCAGAAATACTTAGTATCAGCCCGGATAGTCTTGGCTTCTTATTTTTTGGTAAAGCTATTGTCTTGTGAATTTGTTTCTCTATCATTCTTTGACGCGATTAGGGTATGTCATGCTCGCTTAAGGGTCTGTGCTTGCGGCGGCGTTATGTGCCGGGTCGGTCACTTCCCTGTGTCATGGTTGAGGAGGCCGATGGCTGGCACATGCGTCATACTCGTGAACGGGTGCTGCTTGTGTGGACTGGTCTACCTGGATTGCTCATTGATTGTTAGTTGGATAAAATTAAATAACAAGTTGTATAGCCTCTTTTACGACTCTGCCTTGTATTGACATGTATACCGTCATTTTTTTTTTGTCATATGAATGTGATTTGTTTAAAAATGTATTTTATGTGTGATTTTTTTGTTGGAATGTAATGACCAATTACAGAAGACCTACGGCTGAGTTTCTTGGTGCTTCTTCTCAGACCAGTGGGCATTTCCGAAGCACCGGTAGACTTATATTTTAACATTACTATGACATGTAAAAAGTGCCCCTAGTGGCCTAATTTACAAAATAAATGATTTGATTTGAGTCTAGAATTGTGCCCGGTATGGCGATAGGCTCGACCCCTATCACATTATGGGACCGTAATAATTCGGCGAAAAGTGGGTGTACTGGTTACACCTCTGCCCTACCCCTTTGGTAATTACAGGCGTTAGTGTATATATATGTACTATTGTTTCTCTTTTAATGAAAACAAATTGTTGAACCAGATAAATGTGCCAGAGTACGTATACGTTGTGCTTTTCTTTTATTTTTGAAGTAAATATGCTGGCGGTAGGATATTCATATCCGCCCGGATACCGACCACCGTACACAGGTGTAAAACCCGCCATAGTGGCACACGCAAGTGTGTCGCGATCTGGGATCAGCCAGTGGAAGATACAAGGTAATAAAGAAATTTACAAACACTCGTACAAGATACGCGTGAAAAACATAACCCTTCCTTCGCAGTCGGGTAAAAAGGCAGACATGATTGTGTTGAGTAGTGGGGGATAGATTGTCTCTCGCTACTTCACACCTACTCTAATTGGACGGCACTGAACTTACCATCAGGTGCAGTGTGGTCACTTTGCTGTGGCAGTATAAAAAAAAGAGTTCTCCGTTTGTATCGCCCGCGCCATTCTGTACTGTCACTCGCAATTTCAATGCCACATACAAAAAAAACTGTAAGACAAGGCCCAAAAATTGCTTCTTCTAAATTTCACCGGCCTAGGCTCCAATCTACTGAGTCTGCTGGTAAATCCGCCACTGGGGGTTCCTATCCTGATCGCTTATCACGATGTCCATTTTAAGACAACGGTACCACTATAACAGCCAGATCCCAGCAGTGGACACGTAGTTGACTATGAAATAAGTGGACGCAGGTTCGTTCCCCCACCGATATGTGTGTGTAATCTAATTTGTTTCGGGTCTGTGCTGTGGGACCATAGTCCCTCGTAGTTGTTGATACCCACGATGCAGTTTTGACCTACTGTGGGGTCAGGACTACGTGTCTCTGGATTTATTTATTTTACCTCGTCTGCCGGTCTTCCCCTGAAAATATATATTGTATGTAAAGATCTGATAGGGTCTTTCTATTCTTGGCAGCCTTCGTGGTGCAGTTGGCGAGTAGCCGGCTGTGAAACGAGAAGCCGTGGGTTCGATTCCCACACCGGGACAAATGTTTGTGTGACAGACAAATATTTGTGTCCGGGGTCTGGGTGTTGAGACCGAAAGTCTCTCGTAGTTGTTGATACCAACACAAGACTCGTATCTTAGTGTGGGATCAGGGCTATGTGCGTGACTGTTGGATGTTATTTATTTATTTACTATTCCTGGTAAACCTGATAAAATTAGTATTTTAATGTTTTTATACATACAAAATATCAGCACGAATTTGTAATTCCAGTGCTCAAGCCGTTAGACAGCTTGATATTATTATAATAATAATAAATATAATAATACAAGCCCTGTATTAAACATTGTCCCACTGCTGGGCACGGGCCTCCTCTACTAATGAGAGGGGTTAGGCCTTAGTCTACCACGCTGGCCTAATGAGGGTTGGTAGACTTCACATACCTTCGAGATTCGTATAAGAATTCTCAGATATGCAGGTTTCATCACGATGTTTTCCTTCACCGTTAAAGCAAGCGATAATTAACATTTTAATACACACATAATTTGTGTGTGCCACTTGGGTTTTGAACCTACGACTTTCGTCTTGACAGTCCGTACCGCAACCAACTAGGCTATCGCTGCTATTCTAGGCTATCGCTGCTATACTAGGCTATCGCTGCTATTCTAGGCTATCGCTGCTATATTAGGCTATCGCTGCTATTATACCAATATTATTATACCAATGATGATTAAATTTTATGAAAAATAATCATTACAGCTTAAACTAGTGTGGGGAAAGGGCTATATGTGTGACTGTTGGGTGTATTTATTAACCAGCCCACCAAGGTTTAGTCAAAATAGCGTCGTACCTTTGATTATATGTTATCATTTAAGGGCAGATATCTTCAAGTTCTCGATCGATCAATTGTTAACCTTTTGTTACGCGACGGAATAATCAAAAAGAAGGTTATGTGTGGCTGTTAATACTAGATTTAACTAGAGATGAGGGAACAAAATGACTGAAAGAAACTGACTAGTTTATTTTAAAAACGGCCAAGAAAGCCAAAAACTGACATTATTCTTGATAATTATTCCGAAGTCGGACATTTTATAAATCCAGATCTAAAATATATTTAAGTAAACAGGTCCAGGAAAAATCTATTGACTTATATATTTTATTTAAAACTAGATGTTGCTTGCGGCTCCGCCCGCGTGTACCTAATTTTTGGAAGAAAAGGTATACAATCCATGGAGGCATCTTGAGCTATTACACCTTTCTATACTTATTTTTTCTAACAATTAAAAATTGCAATTAAATATTGCCTATATTAATCAGTGATAATGTAGCATTCAAATGGTGAAAGTTTTTTTTAAATCGGTCCAGTACTTTTTGAGCCAATTCGTTACAAACATACTTACATACAAATCTTTCCTCTTTATAATATTAGTATTGATGTACTTTTGTAATTTTCTTGTAATCTATATAAATAAAAATTACATGCAGTTCGCTGGTAAGCGTATCCATAAAAAATGGCTGATTCATTTGAATATTCTTCTGTTTGTAATAGGAATAGGGGTTTTTAGTAAATCTTTTTTTGTTATATTTTCCTTACAAATTAATAGGTACAAAATTAGATACACACATATACACTCACGCCAGTAATCCCCGAGAGGGTAGGCAAAGGTGTAACCAGTACACCCCCTTTTCGCCGAATTTAAGTCCCATAATGTGATAGGGGGCGAGCCTATCGCCATACCGGGCACAGGTTCCAGACTCCGGACTAATACTGAGAATTTCTAGATAGAAAAACCCAATATCACTTTACCAGACCCGGGGATCGAACCCGAGATCTCCGCACAGCAGTAGTAACGCATGCGCCATTACAACTGCGCTACCGAGGCAGTCAAAATCAAATTACAAAATTAGATTTTTTCTGTTTATTTTAAATTGTTGAACATTTGCATTTTAAAGCGATATTATGACGGGTCGCTGTCTCCGTTGATGCAAGTCATTATGACTGAAAGAATCAGTCACTTTCGGTATCAGTCTCGACCGGATGATTTCAGTCATTAAGGTACATCTCTAGCTTTCACTAACATGACATTATCAGCGATAATGTATGTTTGATGGCTTATCTATTCGCTTATCAGTCGACGAGCGGTAAGCGGGGTGATCGTACATCCACCGACTTGCATTGTAATAATTTGATCACTGGATGTAGTTTAGAGGTTCAAAGCAAAATAAAAAATCGCTCATGTGAGTAAGAATTAATACTTAATATTGTGTTCGATTTCACCAACCTTCATCTAATTTAAGGTCTTGTCCTGTCTAAGTTGTAGAACGAGGTCAAATAACACAAAAATATAGGTCAATGTATATTGAAGTCCTTGAATATTTTTTTTGGTTTTTGGTTCAGAGAATATTGGTGAAAATACTACGATAAAAAATCTTGTTTTCATTGCGTCTTTAGACTAGTAGTTCAAATGAGTCGTGGTGATCTAGGATTCTATTTCCTTGTTGAAATAATAATATACCCAACTATAACTGAAATAGTTCTGACCACACTAGGTCAAAGGTGTATTGTGGATATCACCAACGGGCCTACAACCCTCAGACCCGAAAAACATTTATAACCCACATTTTTCGGGATGCGAGAATCGAATCCGCGACCTCTTTTTTCTTAGGCGGCTACTCCCTTGCTGCGCTATGAAGGTTGTGAAATAATTATAATATAAATCGGTAAAATATTCACTCTAATATAACATAGCATTTCATATTATAAGCAATTAAGGGGAATTTTTATATACTGCGGGAATTTTTATTGATTAAATTATTAACTTTTTCTTATTTCTTTATTTTGCTAAGAACCGAAACGACTGACAAAAGATATGTTATTGGAAATTATATATCTGTCATCATATATCATAGTATTTTGGGTTTACATACTTGTGAGTAAAAAGTATCCTCGATATAGGACCTCTATCTACCCCTTTTAGGCACGTAAGATGGAGATTTGTAAAGTTTTAAAGGTCGTCGCCCTTGTCATTAACGAGATGGATTCGAATCTAGGTCGATACAAATGCCACAATTTGCATACAATGGTGTTACAGTTGTAAGGCCGTTCGTCGCTCAAAGCATAAAAAATAAGTAGAGTTCCAATAAATTCCCGAGATGTCTGGTAACCAATCGTTATACAACCTCTCGGGTCCGTAATGTGAGCCAGCTACCGCACCAAAACAGGCGATAATCGCCCTTACTATAGGAGTAGGCGTTGAATTAACGAACTGTTTTTTTAAACTATTTTCTACTGTTGACGAGTAAAGCGTTTTCTCTTTACCGCAAAACTAGTTGAATTTATCAAACTGTTTCATTCAACGTCGTTGAATCAACGACAGACGCGAACAAAACGGGCGCACAGATAAACTAGTTGAATTTATCAACCTGTTTCATTCAACATCGTTGAATCAACGACAGACGCGAACAAAACGGGCGCACAGATAAACTAGTTGAATTTATCAACCTGTTTCATTCAACGTCGTTGAATCAACGACAGACGCGAACAAAACGGGCGCACAGATAAACTAGTTGAATTTATCAACCTGTTTCATTCAACATCGTTGAATCAACGACAGACGCGAACAAAACGGGCGCACAGATAAACTAGTTGAATTTATCAACCTGTTTCATTCAACGTCGTTGAATCAACGACAGACGCGAACAAAACGGGCGCACAGATAAACTAGTTGAATTTATCAACCTGTTTCATTCAACATCGTTGAATCAACGACAGACGCGAACAAAACGGGCGCACAGATAAACTAGTTGAATTTATCAACCTGTTTCATTCAACGTCGTTGAATCAACGACAGACGCGAACAAAACGGGCGCACAGATAAACTAGTTGAATTTATCAACCTGTTTCATTCAACATCGTTGAATCAACGACAGACGCGAACAAAACGGGCGCACAGATAAACTAGTTGAATTTATCAACCTGTTTCATTCAACGTCGTTGAATCAACGACAGACGCGAACAAAACGGACGCACAGATAAACTAGTTGAATTTATCAACCTGTTTCATTCAACGTCGTTGAATCAACGATAGACGCTAACTAAATGGGAAATTAACGTTTAGATCTGTGGACGTCTCTGCAAACCAGTTAAAAACGTCAACTGGTTTTTCAACTGTTGACCGTTTATAGGAAACGGTTTCATTTCGTTAACGCAAAAACCGTCAACGACCTGCCTCTACCTTATTATGCCCTCACAAAAATAGCCAGCAATTGTTTTTTACAAACCATTACCAAAGATATTTCTTAGAGTAAAATCTATGGTTTCCTATCCTCCTTTTCAGGGCAGTCGGGTAAATATATCAAATCAGTGTGTACATATCCGTAAATTGTGTAGATTGTATGTTTTAATGTACACACTTTTACGAGCAAGGTTATTTTTACTGCTTATTTTAACTCAAACGAGATTAGAAGGAGAACTAGATTATAAAATTATCATTTATTCTAGATTACTTGAACCGTAAGCTGTTTATGATTTTAACCGGCTAAGGGAAATCAAAGATAAAACCATCACAACATAATACGTTACAAATTGTATAATATTACAGTTAATTTCTAAGCGGTAGTAATTTAATGGTTTCTTATCTTTACGCGAATATTATACATTGAAATAATACGAATTTTACGGATAATATCGCAGTTTATTTTACTTTTTTAACCCAACGTTTCGAAGGCTTTACAGCCATCATGGTTACGGGGCAGACGGTATTAATTTATTTTTTCCACTTTCTATTTTCAAATATTTTTTTAAGATGGCCATTAAATAAGCTCGTGGGTCTGGTAATGGTAGGTAATTAATCTCAATTTAAAATTCGAATCACGGTACGTTTTGCTGTAATTCGTTAATTTCACAATTTCCTCTTATAACTTGACATGTTTTCAACTATTTTTTGTGACCATCATTAAACTGAAGACGATTAACGACCAATTTCAGTAAACGATCTTAATCCGAAACTACAGATCGTTTCTAAAAATGAACGAGTAAGAATTAAGTTTGAATGCCACGCCTACAAATGACATACTTTAATTGGTTTATTTTCTGGTTCGATCTGACCATGCAGATTGAGATTGCATATTGAAATTGGCCATTAGACGAAAATATTGCGTAACGTAAAAAACAAAACGGAAAAGCGATCGATACATAATATTTTTTAACTGATGTGTTTAAAACTAATAAAGGCACTTGAATTAATAAATAATGGTTATAATATATAATGGTTTCTTGGCTTTACGCTAATTAAAAAAAAGTAATTTTACAAATTTCATTACGGTTTATATTTACTTCTCAGTCCAGGTGTTTCGAAAACTTTACGGCCTAACAGCCAATTTCAATAAACAATCTCAAACCACATGTACAGATCGATCCCGAGAATAAACCAATCAAATAATTTCGTGGCATTGAAACTTTATTCTCATTGTCTCATTAAACTATCTGTAGACCAAGATTAAGATTATGTATTGAAACTGGCCGTAAAACTTTTTTTTTATCCTGGCACGGCAATGTGACCGCACTGCACCTGATGGTAAGCACAGTGCCGTCCAATTAGAGTATCGAGTAGTGAAAGACGATCTATCCCCGCTACTCAACACAATCATGCCGGCCTGCTCCTTTACACCACGCCATGAGCAAGAAGGTGAAGAAGCGGTCGAGGGTCTATTGTCAGAGTACTCAGAAGGCCGCAAAATGGCCAAACATTGTACCCCAACTCTAGACCCCCGAAAAAAACCGGATGTACACTGTACGTAACTTAAAATTAATTTATTTCAAAAGAAATCAAATTAAACTTTGTTTAGTATTTCAACTATCTCAAAATCACGACACGTCGTTAATCAAGTGTTATCTTCATCCAGTGCAGATAATGGGGCAGGCAAACATTAAAGAAATAAGGAATGCATGAATGTAACAATAGCTCATTATCTACGCTGATTAATACGTTGATATGTGTATGTTTATTTAATACATAATGCAAGCTAATTTTGTTTATTATCAATAGTCTTATTCTGATATAGTTTTGTCTGGCTTATTTATGTCTATATATAATATAATAATAATAATACTAGCCCTGTATTAAACATTGTCCCACTGCTGGGCACGGGCCTCCGCTACTAATGAGAGGGGTTAGGCCTTAGTCCACCACGCTGGCCTAATGCGGGTTGGCAGACTTCTCATACCTTCGAAAAACTCTCAGATATGCAGGTTTCCTCACGATGTTTTCCTTCACCGTTAAAGCAAGCGATAATTAACATTTTAATACACACATAACTTTAGAAAAGTCAGAGGTGTATGCCACTTGGGTTTCGAACCTACGACTTTCGTCTTGACAGTCCGTACCGCAACCAACTAGGCTATCGCTGCTGTTATGTCTATATTTCCCATAAATCTACTTCAACATAGGCTTATCTTCTAAACAGATAGTGTTTCCGTATAATAAAGTTATAATGACGTATTTGAAATTTCTATACTGCCTCGGTGGCGCAGTTGTAATTGCGCATGCGTTACGACTGCTGTGCTCAGGTCTCGGGTTCGATCAGCGGGTCGGGTAAAGTGATATTGGGTGTTTCTATTCAGATTTACTCAGTATCAGCCCGGAGTCTGGAATTCAGCCCGGTATGGCGATCGGCTCGCCCCATATCATATAATGGGACCGTAATAAATTCGGCGTAGAGTGGGTGTACTGGTTACATCTCTGCCTACCCCTTCGGGGATTACAGGCGTGATGTATATGTATGTAAAGTTAAAACACGAAAAATGGAATTAGAAATTTTTACGTCACTTGTGGCGCGATCTTAAATGGAATTGTTACGTTTAAAACATAGTAGCTACCCGCCCCAGCTTCGTACGGGTTTAGACTTTCCTGTATTTATTGAGTCAGATAAATGGATACATTTAAGATTCTAGTAAAGTCCTAATTATATCTATTTCATGCCGGAAATCAGTAGCTGATACAGGAAATCCCGTTTCTTTGTCTATGCGCTCTGAGAATTCAAAGTAGTTGTGCTATGAAGGTTTTTATAAATCCACAAATATCTAGTTACAAGTACTGTCGCGCTTCGAACCTGTGACTTTTTGGTCAAACCAGCCTCAATACATACACCTCTTACTTATCAAAGTTAGTGTATACATTAGTAATTATCGCTCGCTTGAATGTAACAAAAAAAAATTGTGAGCATAAGATTTCACCACGAATTTCGAGTCTGCCACCTCACGTTAAAGCAGCGTGGTGGACTAAGCTTTTATAAATCAGCCTGTATATGTTTAATA
Organism: Laothoe populi; assembly: GCA_905220505.1. Taxonomy (NCBI): domain Eukaryota; kingdom Metazoa; phylum Arthropoda; class Insecta; order Lepidoptera; family Sphingidae; genus Laothoe; species Laothoe populi. The sequence goes on from HG992170.1 coordinate 2,708,258, forward strand.
GAGACCAATGAGGGTAGCTTTGTCTGACAGCTTCCGTGGCACACCAGGCGATAGTAGTGGTGGGTCATTGACGGTATTTGCGTTATCGAAATGAAACCGTTCCCTATAAACGGTCAACTGGTTGAAAAACCAGTTGACGTTTTTAACTGGTTTGCAGAAACGTGCACAGATCTATACGTTAATGTCCCGTTTTGTTCGCGTCTGTCGTTGATTCAACGACGTTGAATAAAACAGGTTGATAAATACAACTGGTTTATCTGTGCGCCCGTTTTGTTCGCGTCTGTCGTTGATTCAACCACGTTGAATGAAACTGGTTGATAAATTCAACTAGGTAGTTTTGCGGTAAAGAGAAAACGGTTGACTCGTTAACAGTAGAAAAACAGTTTTAAAAAATGGTTCGTTGATTCAACGCCCACTCCTAGGCTGTGAAACGAGACCCTTCGATTCTCGCATCGAGATAAATGTTCGTGACAAATATTTGTTTCTGGTCTGGTTATCGTAAGACCGTAGTGCCTCGTGGTATTTGAAACCCACGACACAGGTTTGACCCAGTGTAGGGTCAAGAATATGTGTATGACTGTTGGATGTATTTATTTATTTACCGTTGTACCTTTGAATCCAAAATAAATTATTCATCACTATTCAATTGTTTTCACCATTTCTGGAAGTGTTTTTGTAAAACATAGCTTCCTCATAAAGCCAACCAGGTTGTAATCTAAGTCGTTAACTGCTTCCATACGAATCGACAGCATAGTACTGATAGTATGAAATTTAAAAAAATCTTCTGTAAAATGTGTGCAAACGCAGCCGAGCGAAACCAAAACTATTAAGAGTATTTCCAAAAGTTTCTAGCACATAGGTATTGAATGTTTTTTTTAGTTTCGTTGATAGTGCTTTTATCTATTACAAATCAGGGGTTTCTGACTTCTGTATTGTTAGAACTTGTCTGCTGAAATCCACAATCCGGTAGGCAGCGGCTTTGCTGTGCCCTGGTATTGCAGAAGTCTATGGGCGGCGGTGACTACTTACCATCAGGTGGCCCGTCTGCTCGTCTGCCTATCGAGGCACTAAAAAAACATACGATTACAATTAATATTTTTGCAATACATAAGTGTCAAACATAGTCGAAAAACGTACAGCTATATTTATTTATTTAGTTCTCCAACAAAGATAACACATTTTAAATATTTAATTAATTAACATAAATAAATGATCCTTGTGCATTAAATTTAAGGACACACAGCATGCGAAAATAACAATTTCAACATTTATACATTACATAATGATATCACGGATATCCTGGAACCGTTGGGGCTGCGGAGAGACTTCAGGTCTCTATGCTTGTTCTATCGGTTGTTCCACGGTGAGTGCTCCGAGGAACTGTTTCAAATGGTGCCTACATCACCATTTTATCATCGCACTACCCGACACCGCAATGAGTTCACCCAAACCACCTGGAAACGATTCCGTCTAGCTCTGTTCGTTCCAGCGTTCATTTTTACCACGCACAAGCTCTGGAATGAACTGCCTGAGAGCTATGACATGTCCTTCTTTAAAGGTAGCTTAAGAAGAGTAGTCATTCAACGGTAGGCAGCGGCTTTACTGTGCCCTGGCATTGCAGAAGACTATGGGTGGCGTTGACAACTTACAACCAGATGGCCCGTCAATAAAAAAAAATTAAACTACTAAATAAAAATTTCTGGTGTAAATTATTAATTTATTGTATTTCAGAAATGTCAGCGAAGGCCTTGAGGGGAGACAGGGCTTTCAACCGATGAGCAATCAGTCGCCGACCCTGGCGGTCACTATGTGAACAAGACATGTTGCTGTCATTCTGCAAATCATGCCAGTAGTAAGTATAGATGCTTACGACTGTATCTAACGATGTAGGCAGCACCTGCGACAGTTAACACTTAAGGGAAAGTTAATAGGAACGGTCTTAATCTTGTAACTATGTACATCTGTTATTAAGAAAGTAGGAAAGCAATACTTGAATCGCTTATCTTATTAAAAGTTACGTTTTCGTACGACCCAAGCTGTATTTTATTAGCCTTTTAATTTAGAAGTAAATTCAAGTAACAATACAGAAAAACCTGAAGCACTAATTCGCACCAAAACACCAGGAGGCCTAGGCAAAAACCCTTTACTGTTTGCATTAACGCCTAAGGAGAGATCAAATTGTATAAAAATTACACTTGTTTCAGAAAAATCACGACCTATCTAATCACCTACATACAATTTGATCTTTCCTTAGGCGTTAGCGCCAACAGAATAGGGTTTTTGTTCAGGTCCCCTGTTCGTCTCTTGACTTCTCCAACTTCTCCCTTCCACTTCATCTTATCCTGCGCAGTTCATGCCAAAGCTTCTCTGCTACCGCTTTTGTATCATCATCCATCCCATCTTCTACACGGATGACCCCTTTCTTCTTTCTAGCAAGTTCTCTAATCTGTATATATAAAAGAAGAAGCTGACTGACTGACTGACTGACTGACTGACTGATCGATCAACGCACAGCCTAAACGGCTGGGGTTAGAGACTTGAAATTTTGACAGTAGATACCTTTTATCACGTAGGCATCCACTAAGGAAGGGTTTTTGGAAATACCACCCCTAAGGGGGTAAAACAGGGGATGAAAGTTTGTATGAAAATCCGTCATTTTTGAAGTTAAATTCATGAAAATTAGTATTTGGCCTTTTAGTTAAAAATAAAAAATATATGTTTCAGGATTTTTGGAAATTCCGCCCCTAAGGGGGTAAAATAGGGAATGAAAGTTTGTATGAAAATCCGTCATTTTTAAGTTAAACGCATGAATATTGGTATTTTGTATTGTATACTTTTTCTCCCAAACATGACCTCCACGCGGGCGGAGCCGCGAGCAACAACTAGTCTAATGTAATTAAACTTAAATCGTACATTAATTGTATGACCAAATGTTGTTATCCAGTGTTCGAAAAGAGCAACGCTAGAGCGAAACTGCATTCCGAACTGGCGGTAGAGTAAAAAATGTCTGAATCTAAATAATGTATAACATTCCATGGATTCAATGAATATTTGATTTTTATTTTTTCCCTTGGAAACCAGTCGACTGTGCGGGCCCGCGGTGTCCGGGTCGGGTAAAAGTCGGAGTCCGGAACTGTGCCCAATATAGGCTCGCCTACCACATCGTGGGGCGGTAATAAGCTCGCCGAAATGTATGTACTGGTTACACCTAGCCTTCAGGCATTTTAGGCGTGAGTGTGTATTGAAACCAGTCGATTAAAGTTTTTTCCATTTATCTTGCCTTCTTACTGTTTTAAACTAAGATGTAAGTATTTCCTTTTATTAGTAATACTGAATCTAGGGACAAAGGGATTTTGTAAATTAACTGCAGGTACATTAATAATTACAACCTAAGGGGGGAGTAGTAAATGTTTGATATAAAATGGGGCGCCTCCGCGCTTCGGTGATCAGTACATTAGTGGTTCGTTGTCAGTGCAGTATGTGTAATCAGTTCAGCTGGGCGCGTAGTTCCGCTTAGAGGGTAATTGGGTCCGTACGCATATGAGATTAATTACAAAGCGAAGCCTTTAGTAAATCCTGACATGTGGTTGTGTCAATATTAAGCACTGAGATGTGTAACAGTGTTAAAGCAATCAATAAAGTGGTAATCAATGTATTAGTGTCTTTTATCCACCGTGCATAGTTTTGTTGAGTTGCTGACATAAGTAAATAAAAATCAGTACTTAAACATTACCAAACTGTTTATTTTTCCGGCCAATATGCTTTGTGCAAAATTTCAAAATCACGATAGCGTCAGTCACTTGTCGAGATAAACGCTACGTCTCTCATTGTTTCACAGCCGCTGGCAATGGTGTGCTGTTTCAAATATATTATAATAGTAAATTCTGTTTATTTCGTATTTTAAGTTAGGTGAGTGTAGTTTGTGTGGATTTGATTTTAAGGACCTTTTGATTCTGAAGTTGTGTTAAATGTGTTTTACGTTTTAATTTGATTATTAATCTATATAAATACAAATCAATGTAAGTATGTTTGTCCTCTATGTACTCCTAAACTATAAATCCGATTATGAAAGTGGCGAGTTGTTCTTCATGCGCCCGCGATGGTTCCTGGCCCAAAAATAGAACTCGCTAGATGGCACTGCCGAACATCAACTTCAATTCAACTTCAACCGATCGCAATTACTCAAATTTACTTCTCGTGGCATTGCAACGCACGCCGGGTGCGGCTAGTGCTAGGATCTTAATATCCACCCGGATAGCGACCACTGTACACAGGGTGTAAAACCCGCCATAGTGGCACACGCAAGTGTGTCGCGTTCCGGGATCAGCCAGTGTACATCCGTTTTTTTTTCAACATTTTTCTGTCGTAACGTCCCAGCCATATTTAATCATCGTCATAATTTACACAAAACTTTAATAAGTTTTACATAAACCTTCCTCATGAATCACTTCGTCTATTGGTAAAAACCGTATGAAAATCCGTTCAGTAATTATTTATTGGCAGACAAACGTAGCGAGGGACTTTGTTTTCTTATATGTATTCAACTATTCAAGTTTGAATCCAGCCCAAACAGCATACACTTTTTAGTTTTTGAAGTTACGTGTGTATTTATTGTTAATTATCGCTTGTTACGACGAGAGAAAACATCTTGAGGGAACCGGCGTACTTACGAACAGGGTAGTTTCCTGTGTTTAATTTTATACATAATTCGATATGCAACCAACATAGGCAGTTGACAGACGCTTCTGATTGGTTGAATAGTGAAAGATTGCCGAGTTTGGTTCTAAAGCAACTCTTGTTTTGTGTTTTATAAGGGTTTATAGCCGCTTTTTAACCCACTTCAAAAAAGGAGGAGGTTAACAATTCGTCGGAATCGTTTTTTTTTATGTATGTTACCCGATTCCTCGAAGACGCCTGGACCGATTCGAGAAATTCTTTTTTTGTTTAAAAATACTTCCCAGGTGGTCCCATTGGCACCAAGTCAGGATCTGATGATGGGATCTCAGAAAAATCAAGGGAAACCCTCAAATTTTATAGTGACGCATAATTTGTTTTTTTATTGAAGTCGGTGTACTTTTTATAATTATAATACATTGGGATAGTCGATCCAGATTTTAATTTCCTATAATGCCATATGTTTATCTCATTTTTGCCTAACTACCTACTTTGCCCCCTTTGGTTCTATACGATTCAAAAGTCAGTATGCCATTTCGTTTTGAACCTGGTACCTTCGTCTCAACAGTCTGTACCAAAGAATAGGCTAAAGCTGTTTATTTTGTAATATTTATATACATACGCACTCACGCCTATAATCCTCGATAGGGTAGACAGAAGTGTAACCAGTACACCCACATTTCGCTGAGCTTATTACATTCCCATAATGTGGTATTGGGTTTTCTATTTAGAAATACTCAGTATCAGATATATCACTTGACCCTCGACCGCTTCTTCACCTTCTTGCCCATGGCGTAGTGTGAAGAAGCAGGCCGGCATTATTGTGTTGAGTAGCGAAGGATAGATTTTCTCTCGCTACTTTCTACTCTAACTGGACGACACTGCACCATCAGGTGCAATACCAGCAGTGTGGTCACTTTGCCGTGCAAGGATTAAAAAAACACATCTGAAAAATATAACATCACACATCTGTGTTACTGACGCGGTAAGCAGAAATGAAACGATGCAACATATTCCAATCCTGACATACGAGATTTTTTAGAATCGAAAATCTTACATATTATGGGTCGGGATTGAACCAAAACTTCGGGTTCTGAGACTGCTGACTGCCACTAAACCAATGAGACATACCTCGATTTCTAAAAACTCAATGAATCATATACGAATAACTGAAACTATGACAAATAAAAAACATTTCATAATCCAGGAATCAGATCAGCTCATGAACGAAATAGAGATAAGTCGATGGTATTACTGATAAGGTTTGAATTGAGAGAGGAAATGACATATTATATGACTCATTACATAATATGTATTATAAATATACATTTAACATTTGTAACAGACATAAACAATTAAAATAACATTTAACTCGTGTCTTAATTAACCACCCCAATCCGGGGTCCCGACAAGACCCTCGACCGATTCTTCACCTACTTGCCCATGGCGTAGTGTGAAGAAGCCACACAGCAGGCCGGCATGATTGTGTTGAGTAGCGGGGGATAGGCTGTCTCTCGCTACTCGATACTCTAATTGGACGGCATGCGCTTACCATCAGGTGCAGTGTGGTCACAATGCCTTGGCAGGATAAAAAAAGAATATATTGTTAAGAAACTTTTAAAGATTTCATGCAATTGATTTTAGGGTTTGTTTATTTTTAGTATAACTAGCTGTTGCTCGCGGCTCCGCCTGCGTGGAGGTTGTATTCGGGAGCAGAAGTATACAATCCAAGGAGTTGGCTTCTGCACTGAGGCACCTGTAGCGATTGTCCAGCCTCTCAGGTGTTGTGCCTGAATCTTGAGATTGCTTCTAAAGAATACCCCATAAGTTTAAAATTTGCCCCTTTTATGGATGATTTTTCAAAAACGTTGAAACACGTATTTCTTTATTTCCTACCAAAAGCCTAAATATGAATTTACAGATCCCTAAGTCGAGGAATTATGGATTTCCCATACAAATATCGAACTCCTATTTGACCCCTTTCATGGTTGTTTTTTGAGAAAAAAGATAGCCTATGTCCTTCTCCAGGATATAATCTATTCCCTTACCAAAATTTCATTACATTCCGTTCAGCCGTTTAGTCGTGAAGAGTTAACAAACAAACAGAGTTACTTTCGCATTTATAGTATTAGTATGGATTACCATAATAAAACTACAGAACCACTTTGTCTGTACATTAAATACACCACGGTGGCCTAATGCGGGTTGATAGACTTCACATACCTTCGAAATTCTTATAAGAATTCTCAGCTATGCAGGTTTCCTCACGATGTTTTCCTTCACCGTTAAAGCAAGCGATGATTAACATTTAATACACACGTAACTTTAGAAGAGTCAGAGGTGTATGCCACTTGGGTTTCGAACATACGACTTTCGTCTTGGCAGTCCGTACCGCAACCAACTGGGCTATCGCTGCTATTCATACATGCTGTACATATAATAATTGAAGCATATTTGTTTCACAGCTGCCTGGAGACGATGTACTGGTCATGCTGTGAGGAGAGATTCTGTTTTGACAAGAAGATAGCTACTTACAAGTGAGTTTCCAGTTGTTATAAGCTTGTTTGTAAAGAAAACCTGCGTTAATAATTATCAAAGATATAAAGGAAATGTATTAATTATTTTAAAAATGGGTCCGTAGTAGGAACGTCTATCTCCCTTACACAACGGCACAGTAATGGCCATTCTGAGAGGTGACGTCACGGCTCATATCATGCATCTTTTACTGTCATTTGACAATTACCCCTTCCAGCAGATTTGAATGGCGTCTATTTACTTATTTTTGTTCGGAATCATAAATTTCTTTTAATAACAGGTTTATCATGTATCTTATTGAGTAAAATAATAAAAATATCGTGTATCATTATCTTTTATACAGATTATAATTAGTGACCGACCGAAGGTTCGGTTTCGGTTTCGGCAAGTTTCACTCACATGCCGGTCAAAAACGTAACCCTCCCTTTCGCTTCGCCGTAGTCGTAGGTAAAAATAATGTCAATATCAAACAAATATATATTTTTTATGAATTAATCCAAATTTCACTAAACAATAAAAAAAAACAAGTCCGCTGAGTTTGATTTACTGGATTCTCTCAGGACTGGGTCGCACCGCGTAGTATCCAGCGGTAATGTAAGCCCGCTGAGTTAGTTTCGCCGGGTCTTCTCAGGCGGGGTCGCGTTTGGATCCGGTGGTAGCTTTTAAAACAAGCGACGTCTAGGAAATACCCATGGTCCATATCAAACCCATATATATATATATATATTTGACTGGTATTACCTTGAATAATATTAATTCATTATATAAAAATAAAAAATAATTAATAATAAATAAATAATAATAATGTTAAATACCATATGAATAATTAATTGCTAGTGTATTGATGATGCTATGTATGTTATGTATACATAAGCTGATATGCTTTTCTTAAAATTTCTTTACTTTTTTTAATGTTCTGACTTGTCATAAGAGCTATGTAATTGCCTACTTGATCAATAAACGTTTTTATTTCATTTCATTTCAATAGATTTTAACATGTCTGAAAAGTTTCGTTTTCGGTTTCTATAGAAATTCCTGTTTCGGTCGGACACAAATTATAATACAATAATATTAACTTAATGATTAATTACTTTATTTTTCTTTTATACCCAAAATATATGTCTAGTTTATTATTTATTTCAGTGATTATTTAATAACAGTAGTAAATAAATTACAACAAGTTACTGACGAGATTTATTTATTTCATAAGGTACACAGCATACATATATTTAAGTTTAAACTACATTGTATGTGACAAATGGCTGATATTCATGCCACTTACAGGTATACACAGCATTTAATTTTTTTTTAACTAACAACAACAAAACTTACATAAACACAGAGAACTTAAAAAATAATAGGAACTTACGAAATACTAATTATTATTAAACATTGAACAATTAAACAAAAGAATTAACAATATTGTATTTTAAATAGTTTTTTTTATAGAAATCATAACATTTAATCATGCGTCGTATTAATAGAAAATATGGCCTTTCTAAAACGAGTATGCCGGGATCAGCTTTGTAAATTCTATTTGTCGCAAAAATATTGTTAAAGCTTATTAGCTCCTAACTGTATTGAGTCTGTGAAAATAGTTCAATCAAATATCAATTGTTTACCAAAATTGCCCGCTCTTAAATCTAATTCGCAAAACCTATTTATAAAACTTAAGACGCTTATACAACTTCTGGTCATGGTTGTAATTTTAAGATCGAATCTGACTAACCAAAATAACCTTTAAAACCCGTAATATTTTGTGAGAATATACTTCGAGTCTGGATGACGTCTGTCGGACTACCTAAAATTGTAGGCAATTAATATTAACAGATAGAAATAAATTCCTGCAAAAAACTATTTTACATCTTCATTCTCGTTTTAGATTAAATGAATTGCAAATAAAAGCTACCGCAAATGAGAAATTACCTATAGAAGTACTACTGCTTTGCATCGTTATACATTAGGGGTCAACTAAAGTTATCTAAAGGTCGGTGAAACGCTAGCTGATTCACAGAAGCGCTCTGAATAAATTCAATTGACGTATAATAATCTGCAATATCTGATATATCTAATCTGCATGTCACGAGGATAATCTCGATACATTAGCAAGTCGTGACGTCATTCACACTTCCATTTCTGTTGCAGATGTGATGACTTATTTAGTGCTGATTAAAATATTTTAGAGCAATGTCACAATTGAGTCGTAGAGAACCAAAGTCGGCAAAGTATGAATCATTTATTTCTCATAAGATTATTACATTAATCACTTACTGAGAAAACGTATTAACAATCAGTCCTTTTGTATGGGCGAGCATACAGAAGAATGTAATATATAATATAATGTATAAAATTATCAAAATCGAAATACAAACAGCAAAATCACAATCTGTGCAAATATAAAAAAGAAATGTGGTGTCGTGGGACACCAGGTAGGAACGAAGTTCCTTCGGCTAATGTAGAATCGACACAAATTGCAATAAAAATCGTGCTCAATTTTATGTAGGTTTTCTTGATTTTTCTCTTAAATTTTGCTGATTAGTTTATAATATTTAAGTACAAGAAAGTATTTAGGAAATTCAGTATTTTAGGAAATAATAAATTACTTAAAATAAAAAAACATCGTAATTCAAATTATCAACTAAAATAACAAAATATGAAAGAGAAAGGTATTATACACTACTCGCTTGTGTATGCGACTGTCGCGCCTGCGCACGTCTCATTTAACGGTTTTATTCCACGCACTTTTTTCCACGGATTTTTTCTTACGGTTTTACTATCACATTCTTTTCAGTTCGGTCGCGCAGCAAAATCCCTATCCCCTCCAAGCCTGCCGTAAGGAACTAATTGTGTATGCGACTGTCGCGCCTGCGCACGTCTCATTTAACGGTTTTATTCCACGCACTTTTTCTTACGGTTTTACTATCACATATTTTTCAGTTCGGTCGCGCAGCAAAATCCCTATCCCCTCCAAGCCTGCCGTAAGGAACTTCGTTCCAATAAGAATAAACTTTGGTGGGTAATTTTATGTCTAGAAATTTCTTCTCGTTTAGTGAATGTGATACGACAATGAAGATCACCCATAATTTTTTTTTTATACTGGCACGGCCAAGTGACCACACTGCACCTGATGGTAAGCACAGTGCGGTCCAATTAGAGTATCAAGTAGCGAGAGGCGATCTAAATCCCCCTCTACTCAACACAATCATGCCGGCCTGCTTCTTCACACTACGCCATGGGCAAGAAGGTGAAGAAGTGGTCGAGGGTCTAGTGTCAGAGTACTCAGGAAGCCGCAAAATGGCCAAACATCGTACCCCAACTCTAGACCTCCGACAGAAACCGGATATACACTGGCTGATCCCGGAACGCGACACACTTGCGTGTGCCACTATGGCGGGTTTTACACCCTGTGTACGGTGGTCGCTATCCGGGCGGATATGAATATCCTACCACCAGCATATAGCCTACCAGCAGCAATATTTTTCTTACCAAAATACAAGTGTTATATATAGTTTTGTTTTACGTTAAATATTTTAGTTTCTATGTAGATTGTGTGATTGAAAAAAAAAATGACAAAAATATATGTCAATATAGGAAATTAAAATCTGCATCGACTGTTCTAATGTTTTGTAATTAAAAACGGCTAAAAACCTTAAAAACAAATAACCCTAATAACTTATAAAACACAAAACAAAAGTTTCTTTAGAATCAAATTTGGCAATCTTTCATTATTAACCAATCATAGCGTATGTCAAGTTAACAATCATATTTCTCATGAAGTCAATAATAAAATACATCCAACAGTCACACACATAGTTCTGACCCCACACTAGGTCAAACCTGTATCGTGGGTATCAAACACGAGGGACTACGGTCTCACAACACCCAGTCCCGAAACAAATATCTATATGTCACACAAATATTTTTCTCGGTGTGGGAATCGAACCCACGGCCCCTCGTTTCACAGCCGGCTTCTCGCCTGCTACGCCACGGAGGCTGTCAATGACCAATAAAAAATTACAAACTTGACAGTACAGTAGTAAAGGCGGCCATCTTACCTTACTTGGGGTCGAACTCGGCAATCTAGAAAATTTAATAAGAATTTTCACAGTTATGCTTAATTTTTTATCATTAATGTTGTCAATGATTAAAAATATCTCCTCAGATTAAAATAAAATATTCAGCATAGTTGTTGTGACTTAAACAAAAGTTATCCGGTTTTTTTTATTTGCCAAAAATAAGTCAGCCTTACTTAGCCGACTGTGGTTTTATGCTACTCAAGTATACACGTGACAATATTATGTTTGCTGAAGTTAAGCGTGACGTTGACAAATGGTACATGTCACATGACGCGTCACACTTAACATGTCATTTTAAACCCTCTAAAAAGGCATATTTGTATGTCATACCGGCTAAATTAATAGACAAATGAGATCGACAATCTTTGCATTTTTAACCGACTTCAAAAAAGGAGGAGGTTAACAATTCGTCGGAATCTTTTTTTTAACCGACTTCAAAAAAGGAGGAGGTTAACAATTCGTCGGAATCTTTTTTTTAACCGACTTCAAAAAAGGAGGAGGTTAACAATTCGTCGGAATCTTTTTTTTTATGTATGTTACCCGATTACTCGTAAACGCCTAGACCGATTCAAGAAATTCTTTTTTTGTTTAAAAGGGTATACTTCCCAGGTGGTCCCATTGGCACCAAGTCAGGATCTGATGATGGGATCTCAGAAAAATCAAGGGAAACCCACAAATTTTATAGTGACGCATAATTTGTTTTTTATTGAAGTCGGTGTACTTTTTATGAATTATAAAGTTTCCATTTTCCAATTGTCAATGAGATTTATGCAAAAATTTGTTTGATGAAAAAATGAGTTTGACTCTATCGCTATCCGAATTACTCCTGCCCAAGAAAATATGACAGAAAATTACCAACAAGCAAAATAAAAATGTAGATCCGATCGCTACAAACTTCACAGGATCACCGCTGTGCTAATCTGAAGATTGCCTGAAAATAGCATAAAAATTACTTCAGCCGTTCTTAGGTCCATATATCTGACCCGACACTAGGTAAAACCTGTATCGAGGGTATCAACAACTATGAGGGACTATGGTCCCAACCCAGACCCGAAACAAATATCAGTCTGTCATACAAACATTTTTATCGGTGCGGGAATCGAACTCACGGCTTCTCATTTCACACCTATTCACCCGCTGCGCCACGATAATAACATAGTAACAATCATATTATTACACATTGTTTAAAGACATTTCATGATAATAGATAGGTATTTAAAGATGCACTACAATAGGAAGGTACTTTTGGCCTTGGTGCATTATGCATGCATACATTGAAACATATCTAGATACTAGCATAGATAATAATAATACTGGCCCTGTATTAAACATTGTCCCAATGCTGGGCACGGGCCTCCACTACTAAAGGCCTTAGTCCACAACGCTAGCCTGATGCGGGTTGGTAGACTTCACATACCTTCGAAATTCTTATTAGAAATATCAGGTATGCAGGTTCTTCACGATGTTTTCCTTCGCCGTTAAAGCAAGCGATAATAGACATTTAATACACACGTAACTTTAGAAAAGTTAGAGGTGTATGCCATTTTTCGAACATACGACTTTCGTTTTGACAGTCCGTATCACAACCAACTAGGCTATCGCTGCTATGCTAGAACAGATATCGTGAATAAAATTTGTAGGTTAGATTCTGCGGTGCAATATTCGAATTACCATACCCGCATGTTATCCTATTTTAAAACAAAACGAGAGAAAATAGTTGTATGTACGTTGATTGCTTTCTTCTTCAAGTCGTTTTTGATAATTTGATTTAGTTTATTTATTTGAAAACGGTTCTCCGACAGTACACACATTATTTCTTAACTGTGCACAAAATTACTGCTGGTGGAACATATTCATGTCCCGCCGGATAGCGACAGGGTGTAAAACCCGCGATAATGACACACGCAAGTGTGTCGCATTCCGGGATCAGCCAGTGTACATCCGGTTTTTGTCGGGGGTGTAGAGTTGGGGTATGATGTTTGGCCGGGTTGCGGCCCTCTGAGTACTCTGACCCTCGACCGCTTCTTCACCTTCTTGCCCATGGCGTAGTGTGAAGAAGCAGGCCGGCATGAGTGTGTTGAGTAGCGGGGATAGATCGTCTCTCGCTACTCAGTACTCTATTTGGACCGCACTGCGCTTACCATAAGGTACAGTGCGGTCACTTTGCCGTGCCAGGATAAAAAAAAAAATTATACATTACAATACGTTTAACATATTTCAATGTAGTCAATATAGTTTCATGTAACACGATATGTTAAACAATATATCTTGCTACGAACAAATACGTGATGATTTGCGCTACTTACTGTTCTGTTTAATTTATGGTTGGAATCTTCCCGTCAGACTTCTATACAAGCAGCTCACTCTTATATGAGCGTATACTGAACGTGTCAGTTGTTCGTTTATACATATATACTCACACCTGTAATCTTCAAAGGTGTAGGCAGAGCACCCACTTTTCGCTGAATTTATTACCACCTCACCAGACTCCGGGCTGATAGATATTTCTAAATAGAAAACCCCAATATCACTTAACTGACCCGGGGATCGTCACAGTTCTCAGAATCGCCATTACAGTGCCGTTGTGCGAGGGAGATAGCAATATGTTCCCAATACGCAACCAATTTCGCTCATGCCTGTGAGTACTTGCTCCTACCAATATTTAAAATAAATATTGTGACCTAATTTTTCAAGCAATTTTGATTCGTTTTTTTTATACTGGCACGGCAAAGTGATCACACTGCAGCTGATGGTAAGCGCCGTGCAGTCCAATTAGAGTATCGAGAATCGAGCGATAATCTAACCCCCGCTACTCAATACAATCATGCCGGCCTGCTTCTTCACACTACGCCATGGGCAAGAAGGTGAAGAAGCGGTCGAGTGTCTATTGTCAGAGTACTCAGAAGGCCGCAAAACGGCCAAATATTGTACCCCAATTCTAAACCCCGACAATAACCGGATGTACACTGGCTGGTCCCGGAACGCGACACACTTGCGTGTGCCACTATGGCGGGTTTTACACCCTGTGTACGGTGGTCGCTATCCGGGCGGATATGAATATCCTACCACCAGCAAAAGAATTCTGTAGCATATACAATAATATACAAAACACAGGAAACTACCCTATTACAACTACGCCACCGAGGCAATTGGCCGTGTAAATCCATGAAACAGTTTTGGTTGCAGATTAGACGACGATGTATATACAAACGGGTATGCCAATATGGGCGCAAGTGTCGATAGCATGGTTGCGGTTACTGCGCAACCTGTCAACAACAACCACCTGCCACCACGGGAGATCGGCCGCGAGACCAACGAGATGCCTCTACATGCTGATAAACTTTACGAGGTATTCAGAAATTATATAGCTTTACTAGCTGTTGCTCGCGGCTCCGCCCGCGTGGAGGTCATGTTTGGGAAAAAAGTATACCTTACAAAATACCAATTTTCATGCGTGACAATGACAATGACGGATTTTCATACAAACTATCATCCCCTATTTTACCCCCTTATGGGTGGTATTTCCAAAAACCCTTCATTAGTGGATGCCTACGTGATAAAAGGTACCTACTGTCAAAATTTCAAGTCTCTAACCCCCGCCGTTTCGGCTGTGCGTTGATCGATCAGTCAGTCAGCCAGTCAGTCAGTTTCTTCTTTTATATATACAGATAACAGGTAGACGTTACATTCCCTGAAAATGAAGAACTGTTGAGTCAGACCGCAGTGGGTCCAATTGTAAGTGTATATGGACTCTAGGGATGTGGATGATTATGCGAAAAATCTTGAAAAAAACCTGGCACCCGATTACAGCGCATGATTGTGTTGAGTAGCGGGGGATAGATTTTCTCTCGCTACTCGATACAATTGGACGGCACTGTGCTTACCATCAGGTGCAGTGTGGTCACTTTGCAGTGTCAGGATAAAAATAAAAAAAATACAAATCATCAAGGGATCGACTAAAATAATAAAATTCATCAAAATCGGTACCATTGAGGAAGAGTTCAGTGACAAACACTTATAAAAAATGTGTGATGATTTCATCATTTGTTACTTTGGCAGTAACGTCCAAACAAATTTTTAACTACCGTAAACTGCAGAACGAGATTTGTATAAGCATTTATCACTTCTGATATCCATCATTTTTGATAAATGAAACATTTGGTTTCATGTCTGCGTAATATGTTTGTATATAGACTCAACACATGAGGCCCAAATTATATATAATAATAATAAATAATACTAGCCCTGTATTAAACATTGTCCCACTGCTGGGCACGGGCCTCCTCTACTAATGAGAGGGGTTAGGCCTTAGTCCACCACGCTGGCCCAATGCGGGTTGGCAGACTTCTCATATCTTCGAAAAACTCTCAGATATGCAGGTTTCCTCACGATGTTTTCCTTCACCGTTAAAGCAAGCGATAATTAACATTTTAATACACACATAACTTTAGAAAAGTCAGAGGTGTATGCCATTTGGGTTTCGAACCTACGACTTTCGTCTTGACAGTCCGTACCGCAACCAACTAGGCTATCGCCCAAATTACAATCTCAAAACTGGATCCACAAACTGCCCCACCTGGAATTTAAACTCATAATCTGCGGGGTTTCAGCCTATATACCGCCACTATACAAATGAACGGACGAATGGCGTACCACTGTCAAACTACATATTTACCTCTAAGCTCACGCAAAACATACAGTGATACAGAACATGCAAAAATAATATTATATATTTAAAAGAAGAAACTGACTGACTGACTAACATATCAAAGCACTGCCTAAACGGCTGGGGTTAGAGACTTAACATTTTGACAGTAGGTACCTTTTATGACGTAGACATCCACTAAGGAAGGGTATTTGGGATACCACCCCTAAGCGGGTAAAATAGGGGATGAAAGTTTGTTTGAATATCCGTAATTTTTGAAGTTGAAACGTATGTATACTTTTTCTCCCAAACATGACGTCCACGCGGGCGTAGCCGCGAGCAACAGCCAGTCGAATTATAAAAAAAATGAGTAAAGTAAGTCAAAGTAACCTGTATCTGTTGTACTAAAAACAAACCCGGAATCGGAACTGCAACTGGGCACCAGTTTACAGGTCAACCTTGTGTAATATTTTTGACTAGTTTATTTTTAATATATTTTGTATAAACATGTTAAATATTCTCACGGTAATTCCATTGTCTTAAATATCCTGTTATTAACAAAATGTTAATAAAATCAACGTTCTTTTCAGGTGTTCTCCAGATCGCTGATATTTAGCGAAGACCAAGAACTAAAGTCGAAAGGCAGCAAAGATTCTCTAGAAGATTTAGAAACCAAATCAGAACCAGACTATTTATCGGACAAACCTAATAGGACCAAAGTTTACTTCGAAGATGAAGTCAATTCGCCAGTTACAGACTTTGAAATAATGTTTAAAGATGAATTACTGGCTAACCACGATATGTTCAAGATTGATGAAGAAGAAGAAAGCGACAGACGAAGCCAAGACACCGAAGAAGGGCTCACGATGAATGTCACTGTCATAAAACAAGATGTTATAAAACCAAGCACTATTACAATAAAAGACGAATCCAAAATAACAACGCCCAGTCCTATTTATAAGTACGACCCAGTATCCTCTATGGTTCTGCCTTCATCACTCACTCTGCCAAGAGTCGAAAGCGTTAAAGGAATCTTACGACAGAAAGGAGATATACCACGAAGCAACAGTGCCAGAACCTTAGAAAGAGTTGACAGTGGAAGCAAACTAAAGCAAATTAGTCGAGTAGAGAGTCTAAAGAGTATTGACCCTACGAAAATAAATAAAGTATTAGCAAGAGTACCGCATAGAAGTGCATCATTCCTAAACATTCCAGAACATTTGATGCCAGAGAAACCGCCGCTAGTGAAGAGCAAATCGATGGTAGGAGTAATGTCGATGCACGAAGAGTTGAAGTTAAGTCAATTACCAGACACGCCGATAATAAAAAGCAGTAACTTGCCCAAATTCTTTACCGATAGTCCTACAATTGGAGAATATAAGGGCGAGACGAGTTTACAAAGCATCAAAGAGAAGACGGCGATGATGTTTCAAGAGAATGATTTCAGTATGCCCAGGTACTATGGGACTGTTGCGAAGGTCGAGCAATTGGTACATGAGAGTAAATCGATGCCTGACTTAAGGAATCCAACTTCTACGGGCAAAGTGAGCAAGCGACTTGTGAAATTAAGAGGCAGGTTGAAGCCATTAGTGATAAGAAAGAGTTCTGACGAGAGAATATAGATTTAAGCAGTTATCGATTTATGATGCGATAGTAAACAAGGTTTATTTAAAAATAATCATATTTCGAGCAAAGGTGATAAATATATCGGGCTACTTGATTAAAGGGAATTTTTTTAAAAGTTTCAGAAGAGTAAGTTTTTTGGTTTTCGGAAAAAAGACTACAGTGTGGATTTTAGTAGACTTAATATATTAATTGTGTCGTTACTTTTCTTTTCTTTGACTTTTAATGCAATAGACCATTATTTTCTAAAATAAACGTGCTCTGAAAAACCCTTATTTTACCAATTGATTGAAGTGCTAAAAAGTGCACGAAAATTGAAACAGCTCAAGAGAGACAGAAAAATTTGCTAATTTCGAATATGTGTACTTAATATTGCAAAGGAAGTCCTTAATTCAAATAGCCAATCGTCGATACAATGAAATATATTGCTTTGATTGAAAATCTAAGAATAAGCAAAAGTTAAAGACGGGACCAACGTATTATTTTATTTGACTTAACGTATCGTAATTTAAAATGTTTAATATAATGTGTGAAAATGACAGTATTACGTTATTGCTATGTAAAATATAGACATAAATCCAATAGACGGTTTACTTGATACCATTGAAATAATTATATAGATGTAATGCTCAAAGTATTTTAGCGACTGCCTCGGTGGCGCAACTGTGCTCATGCGGTACGACTGCTGTGCTGAGGTTCGATCCCAGGTCGGGTAAAGTGATATTGGGTTTTTAGAAATACTATCAGCCCGGAGAGGCGATAGGCTCAACCCCTATCACATGGGGCGGTAATAAGCTCGGCGAAATGTGGGTGTTGTTCCACCTCTGCCTACCCCTTCGGGACCAGGCGTGAGTGTATATAAGTATGTATAATATAGTTAAAAGTACTTACCATTAGAAATGTTTTCATTAATATCGATTTTTCTAGTCATTTGACATCACTTAATAACCAAGAACAAGGCATAATCATTTAATGTAAATACGCTAATTGACTTGTTAATATAAGAATGTGAGTTAAAAATAAATTGTTGAAATTAAATGTTCGGTTTCCTTAAAATAACCATATTGCTGATTATTGAGCGACTCAGTGGCGCAGCGAGCGAGTAGCCGGTTGTGAAACGGGAGGCAGTGGATCCGATTCTGCACTGTTTGTGTGACAGACAATTTGTTTCGGGTCTAGTGTTGTGGGAACGTAGTCCTTCGTAGTTCTTCATACAAGTTTGACCTAGTGTAGGGTCAGGTCACTCACTCAGTCACTATGTGTGTGACTGTTGTGTGTATTTATTATTTGACAGTACATTTTTTTTTTCACAAAAATTATTTCTACCTCGAAATACTCAGTATTAGCCCGGAGTCTGGAATGGTGCCCGGTGTGGCGATAGGCTCGCCCTCTATCACATTATGGGACCGAAATTCGGCGAAAAGTGGGTGTACTGGTTACACCTCTGCCTACCCCTTCGGGGATTACAGGCGTGAGTGTATATGTATTTATAATTTTTGTTTGGAAATATTATCTGTCTGTCCTCTGTGGAGGCATCACGTCCAATATGTACTGTATCACGATACAAACGAATCGACAATAATCACAGAGTGTATCTCGAGGTAACATTTGGTCTTTATTTCATTTAAATCGGTGCATTCAATCAAAAGTGATATAATAGTGAAAAGTGATCTGTTTGATCGTATTATGCAATGAGCTGTGAGAGATGAAATGATTTTATAAATAGTATAAGATAACTTCCACGCGGGCGAAGCCATAGGCAACAGCTAGTTAGGTAATAGATATTTAGCTGGTGGTAGGATATTCATATCCGCCCGGATAGCGACCACCGTACACAGGGTGTAAAACCCGCCATAGTGGCACACGCAAGTGTGTCGCGTTCCGGGATCAGCCAGTGTATCTCCGGTTTTTCTCGGGGGTCTAGAGTTGTGGTATAATGTTTGGCCATTTTGCGGCCATCTGAGTACTCTGACAATAGACCCTCGACCGCCTCTTCACCTTCTTGCCCATGGCGTAGTGTGAAGAAGCAGGCCGGCATGATTGTGTTGAGTAGCGGGGGATAGATCGTCTCTCACTACTCGATACTCTAATTGGACGGCACTGCGCTTACCATCAGGTGCAGTGCGGTCACTTTGCCGTGCCAGGATAAAAAAAAAAGATAAAAATGAAACAGAATTATAAAAAAGCATACGTTTTATTACAGAATCACTATTCCATACAATATACCTGTGTAGGTACGGTTTAAGAAAGGTTTACGCTATTTAACGAAACACTTTATTCCACTATAATTATCTAATTACGTGCTAATTTAACTTACGATTATAGATAAATGAGTAGGGGAAATACACCATTACTGGCCATCAAATAAGGTATTGATTAGTCGACATTGCAAAAATCATGTTTTAATCATATTAAAATATTTTTGGCGTAATAGAGCTGGGTAGAACTTACTGCATATTGTGGATAAAAATTAAAAAATACTTTAATGTATGCTAAAGACAATTTGGTAACCTAAAAATTAGCGTAACGTATTTTTTCAAGACGAAAGTAAATTCTATATTTAAATTAAGCTTGTACTTATACGATTTGAATTATTCTCTTTGAATATTGATTATAAATTAACATATTTCTCTTCTTGGTAACAAATAGGATCGAAATTAAGATGGGCTACACTATGGCTCCATTTATTCAAATAGCCAATGTAACTATGGCTACATTTATTCAAATAGCCAATGTAACTATGGCTACATTTATTCAAATAGCCAATGTAACTATGGCTACATTTATTCAAATAGCCAATGTAACTATGGCTACATTTATTCAAATAGCCAATGTAACTATGGCTACATTTATTCAAATAGCAAATGTAACTATGGCTACATTTATTCAAATAGCCAATGTAACTATGGCTACATTTATTCAAATAGCCAATGTAACTATGGCTACATTTATTCAAATAGCCAATGTAACTATGGCTACGTTTATTCAAATAGCCAATGTAGCTTAGTTTATTATATTTAAATTTAGCCGGCTACCTAACAATCTTTCAATAGGTCAGGACTTTAATTACCTATAATGTTATCCCTTTAAAGTAATTATTTAATAAAATAATATTATGTCGTAATTTGGCATTTCAGCATAATTATTATTTTATGTAACATACAGTATTAAATCAGTTAAGTATTAATTATCTTACATTTCAGTTTAAATTACTTTTAGACTATTCGGCATTATGACTTATTAAGTTCAGTAAATGCTACAAAATTAGGTCGAGCTATAATTTTATAATGAATGACAAAGATACGTAAACAACTGTATGTCAAAAACTTACCTTAGGGTCTTAGGTGTACTTATGGGTCTTAGGGGTACTTACGGGTCACCTCTCAACTGTTAGGTTAAAATCTTTCACTCCCCATCCTATTTATTGTTTAAATTTCTACTAATTCATTAAATCAATTATTCACTAAGTATTATTTTACATATTATAAATGTAGCTAATAATTCAAGTCGCACACATTTCTACAAGGTGAATTAAATTAGGAAAATTTGAAGGTCTAATATTCTGAAGTTAACAGTAATTCCATTATAAAGTCAGTGCAATTCGACAATGATGACTATCAAGCCATGAGACAGTTCAAGAGTTTTAGACCATCTGTACTTAGATTAGACAACGCCTAAATTCATGTCTAAATCTAGAGGACGCACTAAGACATTTTTTTTTCATCCTGGCACGGCAAAGTGACACTGCACCTGATGATAAGCGCAGTGCCGTCCACTTAGAGTATCGAGTAGCGAGAGACAATCTATCCCTCGCTACTCAACACAATCATGCTTGCTTCTTCACACTACGCCATGGGCAAGAAGGTGAAGAAGCGGTAGAGGGTCTAGTGTCAGAGTACTCGGAAGGTCGCAAAACGGCCAAACATCGTACCCCAACTCTAGACCCCCGACAAAAATGCGATGTAAAAACTATAATCGGCTTTGGATATGATGATGTTTAGTGTAGAATTATTTAAGAATTTCATATTAATTGCAATTTTTTTGTCTATTTAAGTGTTATAAGAATCCAAAAAGTCTCATAAGAATCCAAAAAGTCTCATTTAGTTTTCACACATATTTATATCTGATCGTTTCCTTTCCTTTTAAAATGCTTTTAAGTTATTTAGACCTCCAAATATATCCGGTTTTTAGGAAATGTAATCTATAACGCTAAAAGGTGAACTTGGGCGAAACACTTACGTATGTACAATTTACAAATGTTTTAGAATAATTCTACGCGATCAAATTTCTTTAAATGCGATTTTTGTTTTTCGTTAAAAACTTTTTTTTATAAACTTTTTGGCTTTTTCAATACACTACGCAGATAAATCTTATCCGAAATATATTTTCAATTGTCGAAGGCTTAAATAAAAAGCATGTACTTTCAACCGACTTTTAAAGTAAGGCTTTCAATTCGACAAGACTGTTGCAAATTTATGCCTTAATCAAAACTCTGGACCAATTTTAGTGAGACTTATTTCAAATAATTCGGCATTTCAACAAATTCCATTAGAAGTCGGTTTAAAATAAAACATACATTTAGAAATGAGACACTCAAAATGTAGTCTTGTTAAACGTTTATCAGTGATATATCAAATATTTTGTCACTTTCCATCTTAGGTTATATGTTCTAAGTATGATACAGACAAAATAAATACTAGTTAAACCTTATAAGTTTTTAAACTGACATGGTCATTAACACAGTCTTTAGTTATTAAAACGGGATATTTACCATGTTTTTTATTTGATGTGAGTTCTTTTTTTTTTTTTTTATATCGTAGTCCGACAAACGAGTCAGTGGATCACCTGATGTTAAGTGATCTCCACCGCCCATGAACATCCACAATACCGAAAGTATCATGTATGCGTTGTCGGTCTTAAAGGACAGGAATAGGGATTAGGGAAGGGAAGGGGGAATCTGGGCCTCCGGTTATCTCACTTACCATACGAAACGCGACAGTAAACTGTCACTTTACGTTGGTTTTCTGTGAGACAGTGGTACTACCCCGGTCGAGCCGACCCATTCATGCTGTAGACAAATATGTCTACAGCGTGGCTCTACCACTTTTAAAAGTTCCCTATATTTCGGCACTATTGCAAGCGCCATGATCACGGGTAAACTGAAGTTTTGCGGGTGGATATTTATGAGCAGACAAAACGATCTACCCTCTTTGGGTTTCATGGTCGGCGGTCAAAAATCGGCCATAGCTGAACGCCTTTTGGAAGCGGGATCGAACCACTGGATCGAGTTACATAACCCTCAGGTAATTTCGACAGAACGCCACTATATTCCCAGACTGGTTAGAGAAGCTATAGAAATTACGAAATACAGAAATTTCAACCGGAAGGGTTTCAACTGTCGAGGGCCTGGAATTCAGTGGTTCAACTATGTAAACACCGAAAAAAGTTCGCGAGTAGATACAGTGAGTTTCGTGTGCCGTGAACAAAATCGTAATGTGGGTGACTAATGTGACAATGGTAGTGGTACCCAGCGCACAAAAAGAGAAAGAAAGAGGGTAGATCGTTTTGTCTGCTCATAAATATCCACCCGCAAAAACTTCAGTTTACCCGTGATCATGGCGCTTGCAATAGTGCCGAAATATAGGGAACTCACATCAAATAAAAAACATGGTACATATCCCGTTTTAATAACTAAAGATTGTACTCAAACCTTTTTGAATGGTTATGGTTCCTATTACATTTTTTTTTCCTAAATAGGCTTGCGTTTGCCCACTATCTCGCCGGATGGTAAGTGATAATGTGGTATACGGTGGAGCACGCTTGCCTAGAAGATACCTATTCACTCTTGACTTAAAGATACCCAGGTTATAATTACATATAATAATAATAATTACATATATATTAATATTATTATTATATATTAATTACATTACAGACAGATATTTTTGTCCGGGCTCTGGGTGTTGTGAGACCGAAAATCTGTCGAGGTCCCTGATACCCACAACACAAAACTAGTGCCTTAGTGTGGGGTCGGGGCTATGTGTGTGACTGTTGGGTGTTAATTATTATTTATTTATTATTGTTACCTTCCTATAGTTATTGAGAGCCTAACTATCTAAAATGCATATTACGAAAAGAAGTTTAAGTAGACTAGACTTTTTTCTTGATCTATTCTAATGGGACGGACAGACGGACACGAGCAAAAAGATCATTAAAATATAATTTTAAAGATATATTGGAAACTTTTAGTAACAGATTTTTTATTATAAACTTTTTCCTATCTGCTAGAAACTCTGAAAACGCCTAAATTAAAATCTACCGCTCAAGGATGCACTTAGTACCAGGGAACACCGGCGCTCCACAACACTGGCAACACACTCGCCGTTCTTACATGCTATTTTCAACTTTAATGTTATGTAAATAAAAATGATTTTTGCTTCTATTTACTCCGTACTACTTTACTTTTTTAATATCCTTCGGTACCCAGGGGTTGAAAAAATGTGTTACATTGACAATACGTTTGCTATATTACTTAGTAAAGATAACCTTAATAATTATTTTAATTTTTCTGTCTACCCACATTATTAGTCGTGGACTAAGGCCTAACCCCTCATTAGTAGAGGCCCGTGCCCAGCAGTGGGACAAATGAAACATGAAATTCAGTCATGTTACAAAAAATAGCTATTAATCCGCCTGTCCGCTTTCTCTAATCATCGGCGAGTAAAAAGTTAGAATAAACTATGCAATATTTGGCACGTAACGTTTAGTTCAGCTGTATTTGTAATGTACTATCACTAAGACATCGCATTTTTTTAGTGCCTCGATAGGCAGACGAGCAGACGGGCCACCTGATTGTAAGTAGACACAGCCCATGGACTTCTGCAATACCAGGGCACAGCAGAGCCACTGCCTTTAAACCGCATCGCATTAATAGAACGTATATATAGGGTATTTTATACTTATTTTTTTAAAAACCATTGCGTTTACAATCCTGGTTAAATAAATCTCGAATTGCAATGCGCAAATACCAATAACAAAACGTAAACTGTTCTAAATTTAAAATTGTATGCAATAATTTTTTCCAATATTTCAAACATGGCTTTCTCTTTTTAAATGGATAAAAACCACAGACATGGCTTTGGCCTTTTAACTTTAAATTAAAAATCAGAGAAGAAGACTTTCCATTTAATTCCAGATTTGCAAAACCAACAGACAAGGCTGCATGGTGGAGAACCTTTGCCTTCTCTTTTATATAAAAAAGAGAGAAGATTTTTTTTTTCCAAGATTATTAAGAGATAACTTTATTTAAATTGCATAAGGTTTGAATTTCATTATTAATGTTATGTTTCGATACGTTCGAACCAATTTTGATAGGCTTGAAAATAAAATCTCAAATGAATTTGACAAGATAACCTATACTAAATATAAGGTAGAGTTTAACATACCGCCATATTTTTTTACGTATATATTATTTTATTTTTTTTAGTTCCATACATCAATGTTCACTCTTAGCTTTAGTTTATCGGTTTTTAACTATTATTTATGTATCTGTGTGTACAGTGTAGGTCGCGTCGGGCCGTAACGTAAGGAAGCCTGATACTTGACATTGGCAAAATCACCCATGAAACGGTATAGTCCAAATTAAAAAAAGAAGAAGAACATACCGCCATATTGTTTGAATTGCATTAGTCAAAAAACTTGTAATATTAATAAAAAGCATTCGCGTAAATTTGAATAACAGTTTTTGGTGAAATCAATTTATACATTACAGCACCATACATTTGACTAGGTTTATTGTAAATCAAAAATGTATACAATTTTTACACTTTATCAATAAAAACTATTCCTTTTTTAAAATTATGATCATCCAATACCGTTATTTATAAAAGTGAAGCGTTTTAAAAACAAAATCAAATTTTTATTTATTTACAGTCTTATTCATAATGAGTTATGGGAGCTTTTTTTAGCATAGTCCGTCAAACGAGCCAGTGGTTCACCTGATGTTAAGTGATCTCCACCGCCCATGAACATCCACAATACCGAAAGTGTCATGTATGCGCTGTCGGCCTTAAAGGACAGGAATAGGGATTAGGGAAGGGAAGCGGGAATCTGGGCCTCCGGATATCTCACTTACCATACGAAACGCGACAGTGAACTGTCACTTTACGTTGGTTTTCTGTGAGACAGTGGTACTACCCCGGTCGAGCCGGCGCATTCATGCTGCAGACAAATATGTCTACAGCGTGGCTCTACCACTATTATATTATATTCATAATGGCTCAATAGAGATAAAACGCTCGTCATTTTCTAACAAGCTCCTATTAACGGCCTTATAAAGCTCCGATAACTCATTATGAATAAGACCGTTAGTTCGTACATATTTTTACTTATAATTAAAATTGCATACTTAAAATAATTAAATATATTCGATAATAAAATGGTGCCGACTATTGTACTGGTTACCCCAAGCGTGGTATTCGCTAACTAAATAATGGCGTTCAAAAATCGACCCAATAGCATTTTTGCATAGTAAATATTTTTAACCGACTTCAAAAAAGGAGGAGGTTAACAATTCGTCGGAATCTTTTTTTTATATATGTTACCCGATTACTCGAAGACGCCTGGGCCAATTCGAGAAATTATTTTTTTGTTTAAAAAGGTATACTTCCCAGGTGGTCCCATTGGCACCAAGTCAGGATCTGATGATGGGATCTCAGAATCAAGGGCAACCCTCAAATTTTATAGTGACGCATAATTTGTTTTTAATCCATTTATTAATAAATATGTCAGCGGCAGAAGGGCCGATCCATTTCCGACATGGTCCTACGGCGTGAGTACAGCGGGCGAGGAGAATGAGACGTCACTCGCACAATGAATCACTTTTTATTCCGTTATACAAATATTAACAGATCAGCTTAACATAAACTATTTTGAAGGTAACTTGGTGACTGTGTTCCGTGAGGTACTGAACGTTGCACCAAAACCCAACCGACTCCCGCCATTTTGCTTCGCTTGCGTCCACGCGCCATACACTAGCGCCGCTGCCGGATCGCCCGTGAAACTTTTTACCGACCACTGATTGGCTAGCCAAATATCACACCACCTGGCTACTAATCAGCGAGCAGCGTTCGTTACCAACGTTACATCAGAGACGGCGTCAATTCCGTCTCTAGTTCACCAAAACTAAACTAGGTGGCGGTAGACATTTTATAATAAAACGAGCCATTTAAAGTTCAATTCAGTGTCCGTATTCTTGATGCTCCGACAAATAAATACACCCAATATACAGATAGTTCTGACCCCGTACAAGGTTAAACCTGTATCGTGAGTCAAGAACTACAAGGGACTATGGCCCTACACCAGACCCGAAACAAATATGTCATTTTTTTTTATTCTGGCACGGCAAAGTGACCACACTGCACCTGATGGTATGCAGTGCTGTCCAGTTAAAGTATCAAGTAGCGACAGACAATCAATCGCTACTCAACACAATTATGCCGGCCTGCTGTGTAGCTTCTTCACACTACACCTAAAGGACCCAGGATCAAATTTTCAGGTCTGTGAAACATTTGTTTCGGTGCGGGGATCGAACCCACGGCCTAACTTTATAACCAACTCGCCCGCTGCGCCACGGGGGCTGTCAAAAATTTAATTCCCTATACCACGATCATTTCAAAATAGTTTTATTATGTTGATACTTCAATAATTTTAGGTGCACTTTAGAACTATAATTAATTCTCGTTTGGAGCAGCAGTTTTTTTTTAGATTTTTTTTATTGGACATAATTGAATTGCAATTGGGTCAATTTATGTTCGCGTAATTACATACAATTCTAAAATACTGACACATACTTTATTTATTAAACTCAAGGGTCGTCCCGGCCTTATCGTAAACGAAGCTAAATTATTAAAACTAAATAACGTCACATTTTTGACAGACCTCAAATGTCACTTTTGACAGATGTCAAATGATTTTCTAAAAAAATGCCCATATATCAATAAAACTCCATATTTATTAAAAAAACATTTTGACATTTAAACGTCAAAACTGTGACGTCACTCCTTGCTAAACAGATCTAACCAATACTGAACGAGGCCAGTGACCAAAATATTAACTATACATGCATTATTCTGGCGTTAACAGAAAGATTAAATTCTCATTAATCGACATTTTGAACTACTTACATGTGACGCTCTGCCAAGTCCGGAAAAATCAAGACTAAAACACTTTTTTTTAACTACACTGTACTTACATGTGATACTTTGACATGTCCGAAATAATTATGACAAAAAGACTGTATGTAATCATTTCTCGAGTTTTCATAGACTGATTATCAATTAGATTTTTAATAAAAATAATGCATAAAGTATTGTCGTATGATAAGTTTAAAAGGACAATAAAAATGCATATTTGTAAAAATAATGTAAACAATGACGGTTACTGAAAGTGCGGCAATTTTATGCATTTTTAAACCTTATTCAAATACTTTCAGCGTTCGTATTTCATTGACAGCTATATAGCATCACCCGGGTTAAATGAGATTTAAACCCGTTGTTACCGTTAAGAATCATTTCAAAATAAAAACGCCAAAGTATAAAAATATATTTTTATTTAAAAAATAGTTTAAATATTGACGTGTCAGCCAGCTATGTTCCATTTTTGAAACTTAATAAAGAAAAATAAAAAAAATCTAAATTTAAAAATGGAACATAACAAAATTTCAAACGTTTACAAATGAAACAACCTACACGGGTCCAATAAAGAATATTTAAAAATGGAACATAGCCTCATATAGATTATGTTCAACCGTTTGAAATTTTAGTACGTTCTATTTTTTAAATTTGTTTTTTTATTATCTATTTCATTATTAACATTTGAAAATGGAACATTACTGTCTGCTATGATCAATTTTGCCTATTAAATCGGTGATAGAAAACTCGAGAATCACAAATGCATAGTTATGAGAAGCGAGAGAGGTGTATCGGTGTAGTTGTGTATATATACTGGTGTAATGTTTATTGTCTACTCACTCCCTTAGATACGACAGTACGAGCGTCTATGCGTTGGCATAACTGGGACATTTAAATAGTTTTTAGATGTATTTTTAAATAAATAACAGCCTCCGTGGCGTAGCGGGCGAGTAAAGGAGACTATCCCTCGCTACTCAACACAATAACACACAAAAAACATATTACGCAAAATTTTAAGAAAAAAATCGATTATTCTCTCTTATATATCTCTTATAGCAAATCGATTTTTCTAAAATCGATTTTTTTCACTCAATGTTGTGACATTCATGTGATCCCTACTATGTTTACTTGCGTGTGACGTTACCAGAGTTGCAACCAATCACAGAGCGTTCCCATCTCGGATAAAATAAAAATAAAATGTTGTATTTTATTCCTTTTATTTTGCAAAAAATATACATGATTTCGTTAAAAACGAAATGAAATATGTTTTTTATGCTATTATCTGACAGGATAACCATAATTTGTAGTGTATTTTCAATGTTGTCAAATAGCCTATCATGCCGGCCTGCTTCTTCACACTACGCCATGGGCAAGGAGGTGAAGAAGCAGTCGAGGGTATAGTGTCAGAGTACTCAGAAACATCGTACCCCAACTCTAGACCCCCGAGCGTGGTGGAACAAGGATTAACCCCTCTCTTTAGATTCCGTGCCCAGCAGTGGGACAATGTTTAGGGCTGGTATTATTATATGCCCATGATATCTCCAGTTATGCCAACGCCTTGTTAATTATAATTTGGCTAAAGTCTATAAAGGTGACTCAGTCACCGTGCTTCTTTACTCTATGATGACATTTTTGACATTTCCAGTCAATAAATATAAATAGTCCTAAAATGGCTGGGCGCGGGTATCGAACCTACCTTTAACTACTCGCTAACCTCTGAGTGTATTTCAGTGAAAAGGGCTTTAGGCTATTTGAGTAAAGTATATTAAAACACATCATTGAATAGAAGAATACGTATTTTTTTTGGTCTAAAACGAGTGAGCAAGACAAAATTATAGTTGCTATCAATATACACACGAGTGTAAGTGAGATAGCATGTACTTAGTCTCTGTCCCACAATTTGGGATTTAACCTAACTTTTCCAACTAGTAATGTCAAAAATTTCATCACATTTAACGAATTAAATTATTTACACAATCCTTTACAGGGTAAATGTACCACACATCGCCACTTAACTAACATTTAAATAAATAAATAGTCTACTGTCTAGCCGTGAACGTACGCAACTAGGTTATAAAGGTTCCATTCATCCTTTACAGTTGAATTTAGACATTTTTTCGGTTCTTATGTCGTTCGATATTTGAAAAAAAAACGTTAGGAGTAAGTATTGTTTGACTCTGAATGTAATTAAAATGGTCAAATCTCTTTAAAATTGTGTAGTTTTCTTTCTTTTCATCAATAATTTTTGTTTCTATTGTTTTTGGTATTTACATGTATATTGTAATTACAAAATATTTTTTGTATAATAAAAAAAAACTAATTTCATTCAGTGGCAAATTAGTCTCAGTTAACATTATGTTAAGTTTACTGAATGACTTCGACTAAAACCTTTGTATCAATTACTAAATCACAAAAAGAAACACCTACATCTTAATTCTGCCATACCTTCAAACGGAAAAAAACAAACCACTGCATAAAGATCATATACAAAGTGCAACTTCTTTCTTAGTTCAAATCTCACATATCATCCTTCTTTTTGCGTCGGTTAAAATCTCAAATCCCAACGACACAAGAAACTTTTTGGTTCAAATCTCCCAACACAAGAACTTTACATTACCATCCTTCTTTTTGCGTCGGTTAAAATCTCAAATCGCAACGACACAGAACCCAACACGATCCATCTCAGCACTGTGATCCCCAACGCTATTACCTGATTACCTGACTATTTTGAACCGCTTCACCCTAATGCTGGTCTTGTTCGAAGCGAGTTTGAGTGAAGTGGCGGCTGACAGCAGATCCGCAGTCGACAAGTCCTTGCCGTCGACTGCGACTAAAATGTCGCCCTTCTGCAGTCGCCCGTCCATCTCGGCAGGAGAGCCGGGTAACTGGAGAACAAAAAATAAATATATAGTTTAGTTCACGACAGTATACCCGAATGGGTAGGCAGAATTGTGCTGGTGGTAGGATATTCATATCCGCCCGGATAGCGACCACCGTACACAGGGTGGAAAACCCGCCATAGTGGCACACGCAAGTGTGTCGCGTTCCGGGATCAGCCAGTGTACATCCGGTTTTTGTCGGGGGTCTAGAGTTGGGGTGCGATGTTTGGTCGTGTTGCAGCCTTCTGAGTACTCTGACACTAGACCCTCGACCGCTTCTTCACCTTGCTCATGGCGTAGTGTGAAGAAGCAGGCCGGCATCATTGTGTTTAGTAGTGAGGTATTCTTCATTATTTTTTGAAGTCGTTAACGTACCCATGTTTTTTTTTGTTATTGTATACATAGAGATATGGAGAGTAGATGTGAAACAAATGGTTTGCAATAATTTACTACAAAAAATGTGTTTTGTCATTTAGTTACATTTTATACGAGTATAATCAATCTGTTAGAGAATTTAGAAGTTTAGAGGGTTTCTTAACCCGCACCCATGCCCCTTGCAACACCCGCACACCCACATCCTTCAAGCCCCCAAGCACCCCACTCCCCTCGATCATCCCACACCGCCTCGCCGCTCGCCCCCCAAGTATCCCACACGCTACAAGCCCCTCAATCATCCCAGATAACTACGCCTCTCGCCCCCCAAGTATCCCACGCACCACAAGCCCCTCGATCATCCCACACCGCCACGTCCCCCGCCCCCCAAGTATCCCACGCGCCACAAGCCCCTCGATCATCCCACACCGCCACGCCCCCCGACCCCCACTCACCAGATCCCCGAGGTATATCCCTGCGTTCTGCACGGGCGCGACGCACGTGAGCCCGAGCGCGCGGCCCGGCTTGCGAGATATCTCCACGTCTACCTCTTGGTACTTGATCGGGTCCGGCCGGTGAATTGTCAGCTTCAACTGGGGAATACAACAACAACGGTAAGTAATAAGGGTAGGCAGAGATTATTGAGTACAACAAGCCACGATCCCGATACACTTTCGCCTTTTTCACATTCAAATATTTTCGACGGTTAAACGTACTCATCTATATAAATAAAAATGAATCGCCGAAATGTATGTACGCATATAACTTCAGAACGACTGCACCAAATTGGATAATTCTTTTTTGATGTGTTTTTTATTGTCAGGAAAAAGTTTGTATATAAAAAAAAATAAAAAAAACTAACAAATTTATTTTATAATCTCATAATATGAAAAGTGAGTGAGTTAATGAGACAGAAGACTGAGAGATCTTCAATGTATTGACAGATTGACGTTCAGTTGTTCAACCAGCCGTTGTTAACTTCAAACAGACCATATACTACTAATATATAAATATGTAGCCGCTGTCTGTACATTTGAGTAATTTACCCGATTTTGCGTGAAATATTCTTTTTATAACTGACGGATCCTGATTCGGCAATTTAATTTTTTTGTCTGTTTGTCTGTATGTCCGATTTTAACTCAAAAACGGCTTGACCAATTATCCTGAAATTTAGAAATCGGTTAAATCATTCGATCACACAAATGATATGCTACTTTTTAACCCGTAAAAATGTATGTTTGCAGCGGGATAGTCTTTTATTTTTCACACAGCAAGGGATCGACATGATTTTTTGCATAGTGGTAGTTTAGGGGTCAGAAAAATATAAAAAGATTTAATAGCTTAAGATGACTCCATGGATTTTATACTTTTACTTTAAAAAATAACTACCACGCGGGCGGAGCCGCGAGCAACAGCTAGTCTTTATATATGTAATTCTACTGTACGTGTGTATGTCACTGAACTCCTCCTAAACGGCTGGACCGATTTGAATGATTTTTTTTGTATGCGTTTGGGTGGCGCCCTGGATGGTTTAGATTCACAAATCGGCCCGGCAGATGGCGCTGCAGTCGAAATGGCGCTGCTTTTACGGGCAGGACGACGTCTGCCGGGCCCGCTAGTAAAATTATATTTATTTAATGAGTACGTTTAACCGTTTAATATACTCAGTAAATTATAGCCTGGATATCTTCAAGTCAAGAGTGAATAAGTACCCATGCCCTTTCGAGATCATTTAGATACCCTCTGCCAACTCTCGAGACACATTTATAAGATAAACACATTTCGTTAACACCTTCCATCCATCCTGTCCGTAGCAGATCATCTCAGCAGATCTCTTACTTAGTCACCACACTAGTTTTTTTTATTGCATAGTCCGACAAACGATCCAGTGGGTCACCTGATGTTAAGTGATCTTCACCGCTCATGAACATCCACAATACCGAAAGTGTCATGTATGCGCTGTCGGCCTTAAAGGACCAGGAATAGGGATTAGGGAAGGGAAGGGGGAATCTGGGCCTCCGGATATCTCACTTACCATAAGACTGATGTTAAGTTATCTCCACCGCCCATGAACATCCACAATACCGAAAGTGTCATGTATGCGCTGTCGGCCTTAAAGGACCAGGAATAGGGATTAGGGAAGGGAAGGGGGAATCTGGGCCTCCGGATATCTCACTTACCATAAGACTGATGTTAAGTTATCTCCACCGCCCATGAACATCCACAATACCGAAAGTGTCATGTATGCGCTGTCGGCCTTAAAGGACCAGGAATAGGGATTAGGGAAGGGAAGGGGGAATCTGGGCCTCCGGATATCTCACTTACCATAAGACTGATGTTAAGTTATCTCCACCGCCCATGAACATCCACAATACCGAAAGTGTCATGTATGCGCTGTCGGCCTTAAAGGACCAGGAATAGGGATTAGGGAAGGGAAGGGGGAATCTGGGCCTCCGGATATCTCACTTACCATAAGACTGATGTTAAGTTATCTCCACCGCCCATGAACATCCACAATACCGAAAGTGTCATGTATGCGCTGTCGGCCTTAAAGGACCAGGAATAGG
Organism: Laothoe populi; assembly: GCA_905220505.1. Classification (NCBI taxonomy): domain Eukaryota; kingdom Metazoa; phylum Arthropoda; class Insecta; order Lepidoptera; family Sphingidae; genus Laothoe; species Laothoe populi. The sequence goes on from HG992170.1 coordinate 2,741,819, forward strand.
GATTAGGGAAGGGAAGGGGGAATCTGGGCCTCCGGATATCTCACTTACCATAAGACTGATGTTAAGTTATCTCCACCGCCCATGAACATCCACAATACCGAAAGTGTCATGTATGCGCTGTCGGCCTTAAAGGACAGTAATAGGGATTAAGGAAGGGAAGGGGGAATCTGGGCCTCCAGATATCTCACTTACCATACGAAACGCGACCGTAAACTGTCACTTTACGTTGGTTTTCTGTGAGACAGTGGTACTACCCCGGTCGAGCCGGCCCATTCATGCTGTAGACAAATATGTCTACAGCGTGGCTCTACCACTATATTGTTTGGTTCCCCTTATTAGTTGTGTATAACTTAACGCCAACTGTCAGTACTTTTTATATCTTTATATTATACTTATACATGTACATATTTGTGATATTACGACAGGTTTATTTTAATTTCTTCTTTATAACAGTTAATAAACTGTTATAAAAATTAAAAGTAAAATTAAATTATTAATTAATAACTAGCTGTTGCTCGCGGCTATGCCCGCGTGGAGGTCGTGTTTGGGAGAAAAATGTATGTTTGTATATTATACAAAATAAGATTTTTCATGCGTTTAACTTAATAAGTAAAAGTTTTTTAATTCATAAAAAGTACACCGACTTCAATATAAAACAAAATATGCTTCACTATAAAATTTGTGGGTTTCCCTTGATTTTTCTGAGATCCCATCATCAGATCCTGACTTGGTGCCAATGGGACCACCTGGGAAGTATACCCTTTTAAACAAAAAAAGAATTTCTCGAATAGGTCCAGGCGTCTTCGAGTAATCGGGTAACATACATAAAAAAAAAGATTCCGACGAATTGTTAACCTCCTCCTTTTTTGAAGTCAGTTAAAAAAAATGAAGGTTTTCATACAAAATTTCATCCCCTATTTTACCCCCGTAGGGATGATTTAGAAAAAAATGTGAAACACGTGTTTCTTTATTTCCTACCAAAAGCCTAAATATGAATTTCCAGATCCCTAAGTCGAGGAATTATGGATTTCCCATACAAATTTTGAACTCCTATTTGACCCCTTTCAAGGTTGTTTTTTGAGAAAAAAAATAGCATATGTCCTTCTCCAGGATATAATCTATCTCCTTGCCCAATTTCATTACAATCCGTTCAGCCGTTTAGACGTGAAGAGGTAACAAACAGAGTTACTTTCGCATTTATAGTATTAGTATGGATATTATGATCTTATTTTTTAATGAGGCCAAAGAAGTATAACTTCTCACGCGCGTACATGAGTACACACACACAATTTTTTAATTTTTTTCAATTTCGATAGTTTTTTTTTAAACTGGCGCGGCAAAGTGACCACACTGCACCTGATGATAAGCGCAGTGCCGTCGAGATAGAGTATCAAGTAGCAAGAGACAGTATATCCCTCGCTACTCAACACAATCATGCCGGCCTGTAGCTTCTTCACACTACGCCTAAAGGACCCAGGAAGTTCACGTGGGGACCGTCATATGATATGATATAAATATGTGATACCTTAGGCGCCCGCTGCTTGATGGTGAGACAGAGTCTCTCGTGCGCCATGTCCTTGGTGATGGGTACTCCGTTACACTCCACGATCTGGTCGCCGACCTGCAGCCGCCCGTCCTTGCCGAGGGCGCCGCCCTTGTAGATGTCCAGGATTACTGCCGCTGGACCCTGGAACACAAAAGGGTGTAGTGAAAGAGCAAATGGGCAAGTGAATCTTTTAATGGTAAGGACCTAAGTGTTGGGGTTTATTTTTTGCTTATTTTTACCTGACTACGGCGAAGCAAAAGGGAGGTTTATATTTTTAACCGGTATGTGAGTATGTATGTGTGTATGTTCATCTGTTCCCTCATAACTTCTAAACTACTTTAATTTGACAAAAAAACCCTAAAGGAAAAAAATGTGATGTGGCTCTAGAAAAACCCCAAAATACTTTAAATCTATACTATTATATAAATCTGAAGAGTTTATTTGTTTGTTTATTTGAACGGGCTAATCTCAGGAACTACTGGTTCGAATTGAAAAAATCTTCTAGTAAAAAATAAGTTCAAAAACTAAAACCCGACTACAAATTCATAGTGGTGTTCAGAGGATAACCAAGTTCGTATGCCACTTACCATAACACAATACATTCTGCAAAGTAGCATACGACCACGGTTGTCCTCTGAACACCGCTATGAATATGTATTAAATACAATAAAATATTTATCACGTTCTTGTTTCATACTTTTTGAAGCGTGTTTTTCATTAGTCGGGTTTTAGTTATTTTGATGACATGATGGTAGATGGTATTCATGGCTCTTACGTCAACAATATTTATTTTTTACCGTTCGTATTTTTTTCATTGTAAGTTGTAATTTTATGAATATAAATAAATATATAAATTTGAAGCAACGATAGCCTAGTTGGTTGCGGTACGGACTGTCAAGACGAAAGTCGTATGTTCGAAACCCAAATGGCATACACCTCTGACTTTTCTAAAGTTATGTGTGTATTAAAATGTTAATTATCGCTTGCTTTAACGGTGAAGGAAAACATCGTGAAGAAACCTGAGATATCTGAGATTTTTTCGAAGGTATGTGAAGTCTACCAACCCGCATTAGGTCCGCGTGGTGGATTAAGGCCTAACCCCTCTCATTAGTAGAGGAGGCCCGTGCCCAGCAGTGGGACAATGTTTAATACAGGGCTAGTATTATAATTGTAATTTGTATAAATATGGAAATCCTACTTGTCTATGCTCAAAAGTGAAAGGATGTTTACGTCACAGACTTTGTTGAAATTATACCAATGCTTACGTAAGCATAGGGGTAGGGGTAAGAACTTAGCTTGCTTCCGCTGACAAAGGGGGTTAAAACAATAATGAGTGCCTTGCAAACTTAAAGAAAGTTGATATCAACTCTTAGCCTCCTCCATACTATAAGGGAGCCACCAGATTAACACGAGAACTGGCAGTAGTTCATATTTATAAATAAACCGCTACCGCGTAATATCTGTATAAATAAAAGAAGAAACTGACTGACTGACTGACTGACTGATCGATCAACGCACAGCCTAAACGGCGGGGGTTAGAGACTTGAAATTTTGACAGTAGGTACCTTTTATCACGTAGGCATCCACTAAGGAAGGGTTTTTGGAAATACCACCCCTAAGGTGGTAAAATAGGGGAAGAAAGTTTGTATGAAAATGTGTCATTTTTGAAGTTAAATGCATGAAAATTGGTATTTTGTAGTGTATACTTTTTCTCCCAAACATGACCTCCACGCGGGCGGAGCCGCGAGCAACAGCTAGTCACCCAATATATAACAAAGGGGCTACAAGACAAACTTGAGACCCACTGTCCACTGACGTTCTCATTCATTTTTCATTTCATTCTCAGCACATTATTATTGTATTGATTCATAATCACCTTCATATCACAAGGGGGCTTCAAACTAAACTTTAGAATCACATACATTGATCATTTTTGTCAGGAGTATAGAGTCGGGGTACGATGGTTGGCCGTTTTGCGGCCTTCTGAGTATACTGGTACTTGGTAGCGCAGTTGCAATTGCGCATGCGTTACGACTGCTGTGCTGAGGTCACGGTTCGATCCCCGGGTCGGGTAAAGTGATGTTGTGTTTTTCTATTTAGAAATACTCAGTATTAGCCCGGAGTCTGGAAAATGTGCTCGGTATGGCGATAGGCTCGCCCCCTATCACATTATAGGACCATAACAAATTCGGCGAAAAGTGAGTGGTTACACCTCCGCCTACCCCTTTGTAGATTACAGACGTAAGTGTATACATATACACTTATATACATATATATTATATGTCAAATAGCACCCATAAGAGTAAAACTTCTAAATATCGTAATCTGTATATATAAAAGAAGAAACTGACTGACTGACTGACTGATCGATCAACGCTCAGCCTAAACGGCTGGGGTTAGAGACTTGAAATTTTGACAGTAGGTACCTTTTATGACGTAGGCATCCACTAAGGAAGGGTTTTTGGAAATACCACCCCTAAGGGGGTAAAATAGGGGATGATAGTTTGTATGAAAATCCGTCATTTTTGAAGTTAAATTCATGAAAATTAGTATTTGGCATTTTAGTTAAAAATAAAAAATATATGTTTCAGGATTTTTGGAAATTCCGCCCCTAAGGGGGTAAAATAGGGAATGAAAGTTTGTATAAAAATTCGTCATTTTTAAGTTAAGCGCATGGATATTGGTATTTTGTATTGTATACTTTTTCTCCGAAACATGACCTCCACGCGGGCGGAGCTGCGAGCAACAGCTAGTATAGTATATCGCAAGAGGGCTACAAGCTCTATTTGAGAACCGCTGTACTTACATTGATGAGTGTGTCGCTGCCGCCCAGTAACACGACTCCGAGTACATCGTTGTTAGTGTTGACCTCTATGACGGTATCCTGGTTGGGGACCGGCGGCGCCGTCGAGGGATCAGGAGGGGGCTCCGCTGTAAATATAGAGTCGCTAGGTACTTGTGAACATTATGTGATAGGAACATGATTTTGCTGGTGGTAGGATATTCATACCCGCCCGGATAGCGACCACCGTACACAGGGTGTAAAACCCGCCATAGTGGCACACGCAAGTGTGTCGCGTTCCGGGATCAGACAGTGTACGTTGCCGTAATTATTATTTCAAAATATAAAAGTAGGTATATAACATGTAACATGATTAATGCACACTCTGAAAGTAGTTTGTTCAGAATAAGCGACTGAATCGATATCAACCATTTTTTAATACACACATACATACACACATGCACTCACGCCTGTAATCCCCGAAGGGGTAGGCAGAGGTGTAACGAGTACACCCACTTTTCGCCGAATTTCGGTCCCATAATGTGATAGGGGGCGAGCCTATCGCCATACCGGGCACAGGTTCCAGACTCCGGGATAATGCTGAGGAATTTCTATATAGAAAAACCCAATATCACTTTACCCGACCCGGGGATCGATCCCGAGACCTCAGCACAGAGTCGTAACGCATGCGCTATTACTACTGAGCCATCGAGGCAGTCATTTTTTAATAGACGATTTTTTTCCAATAATAATGAACACTCAGGTAAATAATAGTCACCCTTTAATTTAACGTTCAAGACAAACGAAACTGAAACATAACTCGATGCGATAAAGTCTTTTCTAAATGCAACAATAAACGAACACTTTATAAAATAAAAAATTAAAATTACGAACTTTATGTCGAAAATTAGTACAACTAATTTCATAAAAAACAATATTTATATTCTTCGCAGTCTAATTTCAATACATGAAATATGATTGTAATAATATGTTTAAATTGGGGTGTCTGAGGATGTGCGTTATTCCCGTTACACGTAGTATATTGGTAACATCATTATCCCCCTCACACGATTGCAGACTAATGGCAATTTAATGCGGTGACGTCATAAATCATATCATGCCTCTTTTTCTGTTTTTTATCCTGCCACGGCAAAATGACCACACTGCACCTGATGGTAAGCGCAGTGCCGTCCAAGTAGAGTATCGAGTGATGAGAGACAATCTGTCCCCCGCTACTCAACACAATCATGCCGGCCTGCTTCTTCACACTACGCCATGGGCAAGAAGGTGAAGAAGCGGTCGAGGGTCTAGTGTCAGAGTACTCAGAAGGCCGCAACACGGCCAAACATCGTACCCCAACTCCAGACCTCCGACAAAAACTGGACGTACACTGGCTGATCCCGGAACGCGACACACTTGCGTGTACCACTATGGCGGGTTTTACACCCTGTGTACGGTGGTCGCTAACCGGGCGGATACGAATATCCTACCACCAGCAAATTCTGTCATTTAACATTTACAGTTTGAAAATGTTAGGGCTCTGGTAACTATACCTTACCTTTAACCGGTGATGGTACAGGTCTAGGAGTTTGCGGTCGCGATGTGCCGGCGGTAGTGAGCGCAGGGTCTGGGGTTTGATTCCTGCTCGCCGGTCGAGATGCTCCTGTAGGCACTCCTGGAGTTCCTGTAATAAGTACCCCCAACAGTCACACACAGTTCTGACCCCAAACTAGGTAACCTGTATCGTGGGGAACCAAGAGGTTCGCAAATTCGTATTTCGGCTACCGAAAAGCTGTGGAACAGTTTGCGAGCTACCGTGTTCCCTCCTTCCTATGATCCTGGGTTCTCTAGGCGTAGTGTGAAGAAGCTACACAGCAGGCAGGATTGTGTTGAGTAGCGAAGGATAGACTGTCTCTCGCTACTTGATACTCTATCTGGACGACACTGCGCTTACCATCAGGTGCAGTGTCAATTTGCCGTGCCAGGAAAAAAAAAAACTTGCGTGTGCCACTATGGTGGGTTTTCCACCCTGTATACGGTGGTCGCTATCCGGGCGGATATGAATATCCTACCACCAGCCTTTACCCCGCGAGCGCCGAGGCGTCCCGCTTTATAACAAATCTTCCTCCACTGACTATAACTTATCAATCTACCCGCAAATATTTTGTAAGTGACCCTCGATATTTCCATTAGAATCTAAGGTAGAGTAGATTTAAGCCGGAAGTCATTGAATAAATTATCGTTGTATAAAAAAAGTAGCCTATTCAAAGAAATCAATGTGTTAAAGTAAGACTGCCTCGGTGGCGCAGTTGTAATTGCGCATGCGTTACGACTGCTGTGCTGAGGTCTCGCGTTCGATCCCCGGGTCGGGTAAAGTGATATTGGGTTTTCTATCTAGAAATTGTCAGTATCAGCCCCGAGTCTGGAATCTGTGCCCGGTACGGCGATAGGCTCGCTCCCTATAATTCGGCGAAAAGTGTACTGTGTGTTAAAGCTACCTGGTGCAGGGGTCCCGGGAGATGTTGCATCATCACTCTTCTCGGTGCCGTCCTTCATGTTCGGACTGCATACTGTCAGCACCACGACGCCCTCCGTCTGCTTTAGTTTCGCAGCCGCCTATAGATGGAAAGGTTTCTTTAAATTAACCGGCTTCCAAAAATGAGGAGGTACTCAATTCGCCGGGAATTTTTAGATATGCCGGTGAAATGGGTTCTTGTGGATGTAAATTCTTGTCCCTTTCCAAAACAGTTTTTTTTTTATTCTGGCGCGGCAAAGTGACCACACTGCGCCTGATGGTAAGCGCAGTGCCGTCCAGATAGAGTATCAAGTAGCGAGAGACAGTCTAACCCCGCGCTACTCAACACAATCATGCCGGCCTGCTGTTTAGCTTCTTCACACTACTTGTAAAGGACCCAGGATTATGAAGGAGGGAACACGGTAGCTGGCAAACTGTTCCACAGCTTGATGGTGCGACAAAAATACGAGTTTGCGAACTTCTTGGTTCGGGCCGGGGTAGTAGATACCAAGAAGCTGTGGCTCCGCAAGCCAGTACGCGTGGTTCTGGTATGGAAGGGAGAGGATAGGGTAATGCCAATAACTTTATTCTACTTGCTACTAATATTATAAATGCGGATGTTTGGATGGATGTTTGTTTGTTACTCAATCACGCTACAACGGCTGGACGGATCTGGTTGAAATTTGGCACAGAGATAGATTATAGTCTGGAATAGCACATAGACTTTTATCCCGGAAAAATGTACAGTTCCCGTGGGATAGTTTAGTTTACCACAGAGCAAGGGATCGGCATGATTTTTTGCATAGAAGCAGTTAAGGGAATAGAAAATGATATTAGCTAGACATAGCCGAAACATAGCACATCCTATGTTATAACAAAATATACAAAGGTGTATTAGCATAAGATGTATCTATGGATTATATATCTTTCCTTCCAAAAATAACGTCCACACGGTCAAAGCTGCGGGCAACATCTAGTTAACCGACTTCTAAAAAGAAGGAGGTTATCAATTCGTCGGAATCTTTTTTTTATGTATGTCACCCGATTACTCGAAGACGCCTGGACCGATTCGAGAAATTCTTTTTTTGTTTAAAAGGGTTTACTTCCCAGGTGATCCCATTGGCACCAAGTCAGGATCTGATGATGGGATCCCAGAAAAATCGAGAGCAACCCTCAAATTTTAAAGGGACGCATGATTTGTTTTTTATTGAAGTCGGTGTACTTTTTTATGAATAAATAACTTTTACTTATTTCTAATACGTTGGAATTTAGTTGTAGTAATTATTAGCTACAGGGAAAAATCTGTTATCACATTGGTATGTAACTCAATTATAATGTTTTTTTTAATAAAATACAATATTTATATTGGCACGGCAGCGATAGCCTAGTTGGTTGCGGTACGGACGGTCAAGACGAAATTCGTATGTTCGAAACCCAAGTGGCATACACCTCGGACTTTTCTAAAGTTACGTGTGTATTCATTGTTTATTATCGCTTGCTTTAACGGTGAAGGAAGACGTCGTGAGGAAACCTGCATACATGAGAATTCTTATTCGAATTTGGAAGGTATGTGAAGTCTACCAACCCGCATTAGGCCAGCGTGGTGGACTAAGGCCTAACCCTTCTCATTCGGCCAGTGCCCAGCAGTGGGACAATGTTCAATACAGGGCTAGTATTATCATTTATATTTGCATATTAGAATATAGCACCTATATTTTGTTTTGGAGCTTTCTTTGCTTCGAATACTGTGTTACTTAGTATCAAAATTAATACGGACCTAATTTATTAAAATCTTACATACATACGCACTCACGCCTATAATCCTCGAAGGGATAGGCATAGATGTATCCAGTAGATCCAAATTTCATAGATCTTATTAACGTCCTATGATGTAAAACGAGACAAGCCTATTGCCATACCAGGCACATTTCCAGATTCCTGGGATCGAACCCGAGACCTGAGCGCAACAGTCGTATCGCGTATGCAAATACCACTGCGCCAACGAGGCAGTCCAAGAGTAGATTAACTTATAATTTTGAATAAAAGCTAAAAGTAGCTTTATTCATTAAATATTTCTAATAGTGATCCCGGGCAGACGTTGTCCTGCCATAAGCCGCCTTCTCTGTGGACCGAATTTGCGTTGTAAATAAGAAATTCCGATCTCGACAACAGCGCCACCTATTAGATCTACAATTATCCCATGTTTTGTTTGGAGCCAACTACACACATACACAAAATTTCATTGAAATCGGTTGAATCGGTGGTTTGAAACTAAAAATTGGTGCCTTGTATTGTGTACATTTTCTCCCAAACATGACCTTCACGCGGGCGGAGCCGCGAGCAACAGCTAGTACATTGTTTTTTTTTGGTGGAGGCAGACCAGCAGACAGGCCACCTGATGGTAAGTAGTCACCGCTGCCCATAGACTTCTGCAATGCCAGAGCACAACAAAGCCGCTGCCTACCGTTAAATGAGACTTACCGCATCATAGCTGCAGTTGAGGAGGGAGTCCCTGTTCACTGCGAGAAGCATGTCGCCGATTTGAAGACCCGCCTGAAAAAAACGTATATTTTTGCAGGCACCAGAATTATTCCAGTATATCTTAACAGGTAAGAAGGATTTCGTAAGGACTTGTGCTGTTAGCTCATAGTTGCTTTTACAGTTTCACCGAACCTTGTGGCCGGCGGTTACGGCGCTACAGACAGAAAACGCAACATTTCTCAACGGCTTAGCTCAAAGACGCTTTCTTAAAGGCCTTCAACTAAGTCTCGTTGCTTGGAATAGTTTGTTTTTATAACATAGTCCGACAACGAGCCAGTGGGTCACCTGATGTTAAGTGATCTCCACCGCCCATGAACATCCACAACACCGAAAGTGTCATGTATGCGCTGTCGGCCTTAAAGGACAGGAATAGGGATTAGGGAAGGGAAGGGGGAATCTGGGCCTCCGGATATCTCACTTACCATACAAAACGCGACAGTAAACTGTCACTTTACGTTGGTTTTCTGTGAGACAGTGGTACTACCCCGGTCGAGCCGGCCCATTCATGCTGTAGACAAATATGTCTACATCGTGGCTCTACCACTATATAAGTTTTAGGGCTATATACTAGTGTATCAAAATCTGAGCCTCGGCCGGGCTCCTAGGACTCGCCGGCGAGTCCTACGTCGACGTGAACGTGTGCCTTGACAGCCACCGTGATGGGATCATTTGGATCTCCTAAAACACGTTTAGAACGACGACGGAGGGAGATAACCACGCGTACTGGCTTGCGGAGTCACAGCTTCGTGGTGTCTACTACCCCGGCCTGAACCAAGAGGTTCGCAAATTCATATTTTTGCTGCACCATCAAGCTACAGTTTGCCAGCTACCCTGTTCCCTCCTTCCTATGATCCTGGGTCTTTTAGGCGTAGTGTGAAGAAGCTAAACATCAGGCCGGTATGATTGTGTTGAGTAGCGAGGGATAGACTATCTCTCGCTACTTGATACTCTATCTGGACGGCACTGCGCTTACCATCAGGTGCAGTGTAGTAACATTGCCGTGCCAGAAAATAGAGGATGTTCATCATATGTGGTGGATGTGGATCAGTCTTTAACAGAGTGTGTCCGAAGCGTAAAATTGCGTCGTGAACTGTTCACTAATTCTAGCAATGTGGGTATTTGTAACAGCATACTTGCTCCACCAAATTGTGATATAGCGATAAATATGATCAAGTTATATATTTCTTCGAGGGACGACTCGTGCTAACATTAATAATAATTTATTGAACGATACTTATTTTTTAACTGACTTCAAAAAAGGAGGAGGTTAACAATTCGTCTTAATCTTTTTTTTTATGTATGTTACCCGATTACTCGAAGACGCCTGGACCGATTCGAGAAATTCTTTTTTTGTTTAAAAGGGTATACTTCCCAGGTGGTCCCATTGGCACCACGTCAGGATCTGATGATGGGATCTCAGAAAAAAAAACCTTCAAATTTTATAGAGACGCATAATTTGTTTCTCATTGAAGTCGGTGTACTTTTTATGAATTAAAAAAACTTTTTTCTTCTTTTCAATACTGAAGGCAAAACTATTTTTTTAACAATGTATGTAATCAATAATATACATACATTCATATACACTCACGCCTGTAATCCCCGAAGAGGTTGGAAGAGGTGTAACCAGCAGGTACACCCACTTTTCGCCGAATTTCCATAATGTAATAGAGGGCGAGCCTATCGCCATACCGGGCACAGGTTCTAGACTCCGGGCTAATACCGAGAATTTCTAGATAGTAAAACCCAATATCACTTTATCCGACCCGTGGATCGAACTCGAGACCTCAGCACAGCAGTCGTAACGCATACGCAATTACAACTGCGCCACCGAGGCAGTCAAAAATGTATGTAATCAATAATATGTTACAATGATTTACGTGGGTGAATGGCTAAATGTATCAAAAATAATAATAACCCCCTACCGTCCAATGGCGAACCCCTAGGGGTTGACATACCCCACTTTGAGAAACCCTGGTTTAAACTAACAATCAATCAAAGAGGAGTTATAATAGCGGGTGTGTGATAGATAGTTTTTTTTATCCTGGCACGGCAAAGTGACCGCACTGTACCTGATGGTAAGCGCAGTGCTGTCCAAATAGAGTATCGAGTAGCGAGAGACGATCTATCCCCGCTACTCAGCACAATCATGCCGGCCTGCTTCTTCACACTACGCCATGGCCAAGAAGGTGAAGAAGCGGTCGAGGGTCTAGTGTCAGAGTACTAAGAAGGCCGCAAAATGGCCACTGTACCCCAACTCCAGACCCCCGACAAAAACCGGATGTACACTGGCTGATCCCGGAACGCGACACACTTGCGTGTGCCACTATGGCGGGTTTTACACCCTGTGTACGGTGGTCGCTATCCGGGTGGATATGAATATCCTACCACCAGCTTAGTCTTGTTTCCCTCTCAACAACATACTGAGGAATAGCTCACCTGTTCTGCAGCGCTTCCCTCCTGCAGGTCCGAGACGAATATCCCTCTGCCGGCCTCCGTGTGCCGACCCTCGATTATCATGATGCCCAGTCCTGATGGACCCTGCAAACGAAAAATGGGTAAAGAAACATAGCTTCACAAGTAACAATTATTTGGTTATCTGTCATGTGACATAGCGCACACTTGAAAGTGGTTTCTTGAGAACGGGTTATCTAATCTCCAAAGGGGTAGGCAGACGTGTAACCAGTATACTGACTTTTCCCCGATTTTTTATCGCATAATGTGAGCCTATCGCCATACCGGGCACAATTCCAGACTCCCGGCTGATACTGAGTATTTCCAAATCTATACTAATAATATTATATAGAGGAAAGATTTCTATGTATGTTTGTAACGAAATGACTCAAAAAGCACTGGACCGATTTTAAAAATTCTTTCACCATTTGAATGCTACATTATCACTGATTAATATAGGCTATTTTAATTGCAAGAAAAAAATAAGGATCCCTACTAAAACTACAATAATGTTACCCAAGATGTAAAAAACTGTGTGAAATAATCTCCACGCGGGTGGAGCCGCGAGCAATAGTTAGTAAATAATAAAATAAACAAAATAACACCCAATAGTCACACACATAGCTCCGACCCCACACTAAGATACGAGACTTTTGTTGTGGGTATCAGGGACCTAGAGAGACGCGCGGTCTCACGAAACCCAGACCCCGGACACAAATATCTGTCAGTCGCACAAACATTTGTCCCGATGTGGGAATCGAACCCACGGCCTCTCGTTTCACAGCCGGCTCGCCAACTGCGTCACGGAGGCTGTCCGTCATTATTATTTGGCTATTGTGACAAACAGATATTTGTTTCGGGTCTGGGTGTTGTGGGACCGTAGTCCCTCGTAGTAGTGTGGAGTCATATTATACTACACTAACTATGTATGTGTGACTATTTGGTGTATTATTTATATATTCATCATGTAACATAAAGCACACTCGAAAGTGGGGTAGGCAGACGCATAACCAGCATACCCATTTTTCGCCGAATTTATTACGGTCCCATAATGTGATAGGGAGCGAGCCTATGCCTAACCGGGCACAGTTCCAGACTCCCGGTTGATACTGAGTATTTCTAAATAGAAATACCCAATATCATTTTATCCGACCCGGGGATCGAACCCGAGACCTCAGCACTTTTTTATCCAGACGTTTCGAAAGCTTTACAGCCTTCATGAATAAAAAAAGTTTAATAAACCGCGATAGAAGCCGTAGAATTAGTTTTATTCCAATGTATAATATTCGCGTAAACATAAGAAACCAATTTGAATATATTTCCAGCCACTTCAAAAAATACATAGTTACACTAATAAGTGTAATTATGTATGTGTTTTCGGTTGATTTAGAATACAATATAAACAGCAATTGTTAAAAATAACAAAATACTACACGTCTGACTTTTCGATGTTACATGTGTATTCATTGTTAATTATAGCTTGCGTTCACAGTGAATAAAAACATCAAGAGAAAACTGTATACCAGAGAATTCTCCATAAGAATTTCGAAAGTATGAAGAGTCTACCAACCTGCATTAATCCAATATAGTCTTAACCATCTCTTAGTACGGGAGGCTGGTGTCCAATAGGACAGTGTATAATACACAGCTGTCTCACACCTAGGCCTAAGTCAGCGCGTTTACTTAAAAACAACGGTAGGCAGCGGCTTTGCTGCGCCCTGGCATTGCATAAGTCTATGGGCGGCGGTGACTACTTACCATCAGGTGGCCCGTCTGCTCGTTTGCCTATGGATGCACAAAAAAAACAAAGATCCAAAAAAAAATGTAATTATTGTTACCTTCTTGACGGTTATGTCCCGAACGCCTTTGTAGCCGGCGAACCGGTCCTCCGACTGCGAACAATGGACGATATTCATAACAATACCAAAATTGTTGTTGCTACGCCAAATCTCACACATTTAATACAAAAAACTTATAAAACATTGGTATCCTGTTCAATCTGAACTGACATGTATGATGTGTGCACTAAGATTTAAAATTAGATGTGTGTTTGAAGATCTCTATAAAAACATACTGTATATACCGCATAATGGTACTGTATAAGCTAGAATCAAAATAAGTTATGTAAAACAAATAATAAGTGTTAATTAAAATTGAATGCTATTCAATGGTAGATACCATTCGAGAACCGCTGGTTTGGCAATTTTAAATGTTCGTAACAATTCGAATAGTTTTTGGTAAAATAAAAGTTGGAAATTTATCCGACGCTTGGAAAAATCTGGAAAACACAAAGATCTCATCAAAACATAAATGTTAAATGAGAGCCAAGTTCAATATTATGATATGTGCCTTAGTTGTTGACTTTAACGACAAAATAAGTGAGATCCAAATGGGTGCCAAGTTCAACGGTCAGTCCTGAAATTTATTTATAAAACCATAAAATATTTTGTAACAACTTAAATTATCACATCGGTTTAATGGCAAATGGTTTAATGGTCAATTACTTTAATGGCTTACGTAGGCTTAGCCATAAGACATAAAAAATCCTCAGGAAAAATATAGTTTAAATTTATTAAAGCATATTTTCGTATTTTTTTAATGAATATAATGTTATTACAGCAAAACACACCATACACAGGTTATAATTATTTATTTAACACTTTATACATTTAAGTATAGACGGACTTAGCCAGTATCTGACAGTCAACCTGAGGTGATGCAGAGATAAAAGAAGCTGCTAAAATAAAATAATTATAAAACAATAAATAAAATCAAAATGGCAGTGTATTTGCTGACAATCAAAATTTACATTAAATGAAAATCTTCTTCGATTTCCTCACTAGGCAAGCCTGTATCGAGGAAATCTTTATACGGGATACATTTCGTATGTTACACAGTGCAGATGTTACAACAGTAGCTTAACTAACAACGGGTGATTAAGGAAATTACATTATAAAATATTGAACTAGTTATAGTGCAATGTGTAATTTTGCTGGTGGTAGGATATTCATATCCGCCCGGATAGCGACCACCCGTACCGTTAGGATACGATATTTGGCTGTTTTGCGGCGTTCTGAGTACTCTGACACTAGACCCTCGACCGCTTCTTCACCTTCTTGCCCATGGCGTAGTGTGAAGAAGCAGGCCGGCATGATTATGTTGAGTAGCGGGGGATAGATTGTCTCTAGCTACTCTATACTCTATTTGGACGGCACTGCGCTTATCATCAGGTGCAGAGTGGTCACTTTGCCGTGCCAGGATAAAAAATAAGTAATTTGCACCCGTGCGAAGCCGGGTCTTGTTGCTAGTGATCTACATATTCTTAATGTTGCTCGCGGCTCCGCCCGCGTGGGGGTCATGTTTGGGAGCAAAGTATACAATACAAAAAACCAATTTTCATGCGTTTAACTTCAACAATGTCAGATTTTCATACAAACTTTCGTCCCCTATTTTACCCCCTTAGGGGTGGTATTTCCAAAAACCCTTCCATAGTGGATGTCTACGTCATAAAAGGTACCTACTGTCAAAATTTCAAGTCTAACCCCAGCCGTTTAGGCTGTGCGTTGATATGTCAGTCAGTCAGTTTCTTCTTTTATATATACAGATACATTCAATCGCGATTACACGTGTCTTGATCCTATCTAATCACACACATTATTTACACAAATCTTATAACCACATGTTTTCTGACCTGGGAATAGAACCCGGTATTACCGCGCGATAAACAAATGATTCACACAATCTATAAATAGGCACCACGTTTGTGGAAATAAATTACATGATTAGGGTGACCATGGTTGTTCATATTACAAGTGGATATTATTTCGTGTACGTTTTACTATCTGTATTAATATAAATACTGTCCAAAATATAAATACAATGTTAAAAAAAATATTTGAGACGATTTTACTATTAATTTAATCTATAAGTCAAGTTAGGTAATATTTACTATCGATAAGACCGATAAATGCACTCAAAAATAAGTTAGGCATTCAAATCTGGTGGAAGTTGTCAAACGATAGAAAGATAATGCATGATAGAGTTATGTTGTCTGATCTTAGAATGACCATTACGGTGCAGTTGTGCGAGCGAAATAGTGAGATTTTCCTACTGCGCACCCACTTTTGTTGATATAAATAATTGAGACCCCATTAAATTTGGTCCTCTTTTCGAAAAGGGTTTTGTATTTGCATTATTTTGTATAACGTATAATGCACAATAGTAAGCACAGAAAACTATATAAATCTAGTGATAAACCATACAGAATCTCTCGGTATGATGGTGGGATTGCATATAATATATGATCAAGTAAAAATATTTTACTTATGGAGTTTATATATCTATAGAAAGGTAAAATTCACTAGCCTCCAGCTCTGGTTAAAATTTTTTTTTTTTAAAATCCCTTCCCTTTGTAAAGGACAAATCCGGAGAAATTAGAAAGGATGGCAACCCTTCATGTTATGAATAGTTATCACAACCTTGAGCTAGCAATGTAATTAAAAACAAACAGTTTAAACCACTACTATTGTTAATAATTGTGTGACTTGTACAAGCTAAACTATTGCACATATCCGTCAATTTCCTCCTAGAATAGTTGATCAGATAGAATTAAACCACGGCTTTAGCTGCTAAAGCTTACGCTTAGCCTTAAAACTGCACCTTTTTTATACTGATCAGGGTCTTGGTTTTTTGCCAGTCATTATGAATAAAACCGATTTGTGTTAAAACTACGATATTCACTCGTGACTTGTCAATTTATTTAGGTAGAACATCATAATATTATTGCCTCATCAGTTTTTTTTATTTCAAGCCAGCACAATTGTTAGGCCGACATGATTGTGTGAGTAGTGAGGGATAGATTGTCTCTCGCTACTTGATACTCTAACGGGACGACATTGCGCTTGCCGCCAGATACAGTATGGTCACTTTGCCGCGACAGGATAAAAAAATCTGAACAGTACTGCTCTTGCGATCTGGTGCAGTGCGGTTACTTTAAATAAAAAAATCTGTAGTTTATTTTTAAATATCCAGCCCGTGATAACAAACCTTTCTCTTCTTGTAGGAGAGTGTCCTGCGCCATATCGTCCTCAACAGCGTGGCCGGCTTGTACTCGGAGACTGCGCGGCGCGTGCGCACCTCCGTCATCACAGTCATCACATCACATCACTTCCCCACTGTCAGTATCACTACTACTGCACTCGCAAAGTCACTGGCGTTCTATTTTTAAATGACATTTAATTTTTATTTACTGGTGTTCTATTTTTAAATGCCATTTAATTTTTATTTTTATTTTTAATTAACTGGCGTTCTATTTTTAATTGCCATTTGATATTTTATTTTTAACTAACGGGCGTTCTATTTTTAAATGCCATTTAATTTTTATTTTTAATTAACTGGCGTTCTATTTTTAATTGCCATTTGATATTTTATTTTTAACTAACGGGCGTTCTATTTTTAAATGCCATTTAATTTTTTATTTTTAAACAATTGGCGTTTTATTTTTAAATGCCCTTTGTTTTTTATTGTTTTGAAGATTGCGGTTTTACAAACTCTAGCTTTTTAATAAAAAGTGTCGTTTAATTTTGGTAAAATACTTTGAGTAAATCCATTTCAAAGATTTGAAGTCAATATTTTGTGTATTTATTGCCTATTCAAAGCGACTTTAGCTATAATATTATAGCTGTTGCTCGCAGCTCCGCCCGCGTGGAAGTTGTGTTTGGGAGAAAAAGTATACAATACAAAATACCAATTTTCATGCGTTTAATTTCAAAAATGACGGATTTTCATACAAACTTTCATCTCCTATTTTACCCCATTAGGGGTGGTATTTCCGAAAACCCTTCTTTAGTGGATGCCTAAGTCATAAAAGGTATGTACTGTCAAAATTTCAAGTTTCTAACCCTAGCATTTTGGGCTGTGCGTTGATCGATCAGTCAGTCAGTTTCTTCTTTTATACTGGTTGATTTTTTTTACCGTCTTGATAATAATATGGCGTGTTGTGTAAGTGCAATAGAATCTATAGGCAACAGTATTTGTGTACTAGCATTTCCATTACGAAAGTTCCGAAAGTCTTATAAAATCCATAAAAGAAATACACCCTACACGGCGCGTGCATAGTAATAATTCGAGAGATTATTTCGATCTTACCTTCACTATCTACTTTTAAGGGCTTAGGACCTTCTTACATGCTGTAGTTATTGTTACATGTTAAACTAATCATCCATACTAATACTATAAATTCGAAAGTAACTCTGTTTGTTTGTTTGTTACTTCTTCACGACTAAACGGTTGAACGGATTGTAATGAAATTTGGTAAGGGGATAGATTATACCCTGGAGAAGGACATAGGCTATCTTTTTTCTCAAAAAACAACCTTGAAAGGGGTCAAATAGGAGTTCGAAATTTGTATGGGAAATCCATAATTCCTCGACTTAGGGATCTGTAAATTCATATTTAGGCTTTTAGTAGGAAATAAAGAAACACGTGTTCAAACGTTTTTGGAAAGTCATCCCTAAAAGGGGCATAGTGAGGTTAAACTTATGGGGTATTCTTTAGATGCAATCTCAAGATTCAGGCACAACACCTGAGAGGCTGGATAATCGCTACAGGTGCCTCAGTGCAGAAGACAACTCCTTGGATTGTATACTTCTGCTCCCGAATATAACCTCCACGCAGGCGGAGCTGCGAGCAACAGCTAGTTTGTTATGATTTATCACTACGAATAAAATAGAAGGCATGCAGGACGAGTATAACAACATTCTAGGCATATTTAAAAGATTGAAATCAACTTATTTACAAATTACACTGATTACATAATTACAAAATAATTAAGATTTAAATAAAATTATGTTAAATAGATTATAAATTAGGAGTGTATATTAGTAGATTAATTTCAGCCCACGTCAATAAAAAAATAAAGTAACTATACCTGGGGCTTCTACTCCATTTATCTATCACGCCCTATTTTTTTCAAGACGGTAAAAAAAGTAACCCAGTATACAAAGATAATATATAGATACGTATATAATAAATTGCCCTGACTGACTGACTGATTCGTGAACGCAGAGTCGAAACGTTGGGGCTAGAAACTTAAAAGTTTGGCAGTTAATGCTCTCTATGTTGTAAGCATATAATGTAAGGGGGTAAAATAAGGGAAAAACGTTTGTATGAAAGTTTATAATTTTTTTTGTATGCGTGCTTCTGGTTAGAAAAAAATGTACACTTGTATCGGCGTTTTTCAAAATTCATCCCGTAAGTGGGTGAATTAGGGGTCGAAAGTTTTCTGCCTGTTAGGTTTTCACGGCTAAACCAATAAACCGTTTTTGATGTGATTTAGTATGAGAATCCTAATATCCTCGAGGACGGACATAGGTTACTTTATTTCTTAAGTCCCCTCCACTCTCCAGTCATAAATTTTACAAAAGCGAAGCTGCGAGCAAATGCATGTTAACATATTTCCAATTAGTTCGCTACCTAGAGGATCACTCGTTGATCAATGACCGCCAATACGGGTTCCGCCATAACCGATCAACGAGTGATCTTCGAGCGTTTGTATTACATCACTGGGGGGAGGCGATTGACAAGCATGGCGAGGCTCTGGCTGTGAGACAAAGCCAAGGCATTTGATAGGGTCTGGCATCGTGGCCTTCTCTCCAAGCTCCCGGCATACGGAAGACGCCTGGATGGATCAATTGGAGTATTTTTTAAAAGGGTATACTTCCTAGTTGGTCCCATTGTCACCAAGTCAGGATCTGATGATGGGATCCCAGAAAAATCGAGGGCAACCCTCATATTTTATAGGGACGCATAATGAGTTTTATATATTTTAATAGGTTATGTTGAAATTGTAGTGTAGTAATTATGAAAGCTAATTAATTTTTCTATCCTTATTAAGTTAAGTAAAGTTCAGTAAAAACGGGCATTCGTCTATATAAAAATTAATTTGATGTGACCTTTGACATACACATCTCTCTTTGACGGATATTATTAATACTATATTAGTTGCAATATGCTGTTTGTAATATAACCGACATTTAACACTCATATCAAAACGGATACATTATCAGAATCCTCTCGATTTGTTATCTAAGTCCGAGTGCACACCTACGCGGCGATGGATTGCCTTTGGTCAACAATGTTGATACCTTATCAGTTATCGGCCGGAGGTTCTCAACCCAGGCGGATGGACGATGGCCGGGTTTAGGGGGCATCGGCGGTGACTGAGACAAATCGATTAAAAATATCACGGGTTCGATTTCCGCTGTACCGAAAATATTTATTTCACGGGTATTTATACACCGCACCTGATGGTAAGCGCAGTGCAGTCCAATTAGAGTATCGAGTTCCAAGAGATCTATCCCCCGCTACTCAACACAATCATGCCGGCCTGCTTCTTCATACTACGCCATGGGCAAGAAGGTGAAGAAGCGGTTGAGGGTCCAGTATCAGAGTACTCAGAAGACCGCAAAACGGCCAAATATCATACCCTAACTCTAGAACCCGACAAAAACCGGATGTACACTGGCTGATCCCGGATCGCGACATAATCTGGGCCTCCGGATATCTCACTTACCATACGAAACGCGACAGTAAACAGTCACTTTACGTTGGTTTTCTGTGGGACAGTGGACTACCCCGGTCGAGCTGGCCCATTCATGCTGTAGACAAATATGTCTACAGCATGGCTCTACCACTTCTAATATAATGTGATTGAATCAAAGGAAAAAAATATTACTTATACAAAGGTAAACAAACAATTCACATGACAATGAAGGTGTTATTCTATTTTATAATAAACATGGCACATTTTATTGCCATTAGCAATAAACTATTATTTAGAATTAAATATGATATTGTATAATACCTACCGCCTCGGTGGCGCAGTTGTAATTGCGCATGCGTTACGACTGCTGTGCTGAGGTCTCGGGTTCGACCCCCGGGTCGGGTAAAATGATATTGGGGTTTTCTATCATGAATTGCTCAGTATCAGCTCGGAGTCTGGAATTGTGTCCGGTATGGAGATAGGCTCGCCCCCTATCGCATTATGGGACCGAAATTCGGTGATAAGTGGGTGTACTGGTTACACCTCTGCCTACCCATTCGGGGATTACAGGCGTGTATATGTAAAACACCGTGAGAAAACCTGCATGTCTAAGAATTTCAAAAGTATGTGAAGTCAACCCGTGTTAGACAAGCGTGGTGGACTAAGGCGTAACTCATTAGTAGAGGAGGCCCGTGAGCAGTGGGACAATGTTTAATACAGGGCTGGTATTATTATTATTTAACCAAGGAATATCACAATTGGGGCTAGTACGTACGTCAATGGTTAACCTCTGATGCACCTCTTTTCGATTTTATAAGTATATTCACTAGCTTTAGTTATGTTTGAAAGAA
The DNA here is from genome assembly GCA_905220505.1 of Laothoe populi. Lineage (NCBI taxonomy): Eukaryota > Metazoa > Arthropoda > Insecta > Lepidoptera > Sphingidae > Laothoe > Laothoe populi. Next base: position 2,763,047 of record HG992170.1, read on the forward strand.
AAGGTGTCAAATCCATGACATCTTAATCTATCACATCTCTCTATATTATGCCGTCCCATAGGAACTGTCTATTTTTGGGGATAAAAAGTAGCCTATTGTCATTTTCTAAACTAAATAAAAAAAACTGAATCTAAATAATGCAAAGCCTTTCATGGATTCAATAAATATTTGATTCATATATTTATGTAGGTCGTCAAATTTGATTATTAATTTATCTTTAATCCATATAAGTTTCCTATTTCAATATTAATGAGGCGCGAGGTCCGGATATAAACGCTCTTCGGACGTAGAGCGGCCTTCGAGTATTGATCGTTTTAAATGTGCCTAAAAATTAGGTTGGTGCAAGTATAAGCCTCCGCGGCATAGCCTATGAAACGAGAGGTCGCAGGTTCGATCCCACACTAAGACAAATGTTGGTGTGATACACAAAATTATTGTTTTTGTTAAAAAAATGTTGTTCGTTCAAATAAGGTTTTTTCATATATGAAATAGTAAGTTTCCTGGAAAATTGGAATAACTAAAAATGCTTTTTTTCTGTGGGATAACAGTCTTACCGTACCGATAAATCCAATCACGTTTTAATCTGCGTAAAAATGCTTATCTATCTATCCATACTTATAGTATAAATGCGAAAGTAACTCTGTTTGTTAGCTTTTCACGTCTAAACGGCTGACCAGATTGTGATGAAATTTGGCAAGATTATATACTGGAGACGGACATAAGCTATCTTTTTTTATCAAATAACAATCTTGAAAGGGGTCAGAGAGGAGTTCCAAATTTGTATGGGAAATCCATAATTCCTCAAGTTAGGGATCTGAAAATTCATATTTAGGCTTTTGGTAAGAAATAACGAAATACGTGTTTCAACGTTTTTGAAAAATCATCCCTAAAAGGGGCGAAGTGAGGTTAAACTTATGAGGTATTCTTTAGATGCAATCTCAAGATTCAGGTACAACACCTGAGAGGCTGGACAATCGCTACAGGTGCCTTAGTGCAGAAGGCAACTCCTTGGATTGTATACTTCTGCTCCCGAAAATAACATCCACGCGGGCGGAGCCGCGAGCAACAGCTAGTACATATCTGTATATATAAAAGAAGAAGCTGACTGACTGACTGACTGACTGACTGATCGATCAACGCACAGCCTAAACGGCTGGTGTTAGAGACTTGAAATTTTGACAGTAGGTACCTTTTATCACGTAGGCATCCACTAAGGAAGGATTTTTGGAAATACCACCCCTAAGGGGGTAAAATAGGGGATTAAAGTTTGTATGAAAATCCGTCATTTTTGAAGATAAATTCATGAAAATTTGTATTTGGCATTTTAGTTAAAAATAAAAAATATATGTTTCAGGATTTTTGGAAATTCCGTCCCTAAGGGGGTAAAATAAGGAATGAAAGTTTGTATGAAAATCCGTCATTTTTAAGTTAAACACATGAATATTGGTATTTTGTATTGTATACTTTTTCTCCCAAACATGACCTCCACGCGGGCGGAGCCGCGAGCAACAGCTAGTATAAATATATAAAGATAAAAAAGTTTATTCTCCTGTTTTACAACCGATTTTCTTTTTTGAAGTGATAACTTCTTTAGGCACGTTGGGCACTTTTGGGATGGGGGAAAAGTACTGAACTCGCGTGACGTCACGCTCAGATTATTTTACTTTTGATATAAGCACACCTATGAAGCTCTATAATTATTGACAAGCAGTCATAAACAAAAAAAATTACTACTTCATGGACGCTGATTCACTCAGTAATTCGAAAGTTTTAAGTTTTCACTCTATCGGCAGTCTAAATGATTGCCTATGTTTTTTTGTTTAATAACTATTGATGGATTTACTATCAATAAAAACATATTGGAAACAGTTAGTTCGTTTCCCACATTTATACGAGAAAAATTCAATAACAGAATAGAAAATGTGATAAAATTAATCTAAATCTGTGTCAAGTAACACATATTTTTTTTATCATGGAATGAACGAATTTAAATGAGAAGAAAATAATATTCAAATAATGAAAATTTATTTTTTATTCCATTCGTATTTCCTCAAAATTTCAATAATAATTATAACAGAATTTAGAACACTGGGCCAGCGCTCAATAATTAATATAATTTTAATCATACGGTGTCATATTCCATAATATTAAGTCAAGTCAGCTGCTGCCATTCCCTAATGGTTTGGCAAAATTTGAAAAACGCTTACTCACAAATTTTAAGTAGGTCAATTGCATATACAACTGTATCTAAAAACGGATATAGACTTTGGGTTCAAAAATAAACTAAATTAAAACTAAATTAAACTAACTAAATTAAATAAATAAGTAAAAGTTTTTTTATTCATAAAAAGTACACCGACTTCAATAAAAAACAAATTAAGCGTCCCTATAAAATTTGATTTTCCTTGATTTTTCTGAGATCCCATCATCAGATCCTGACTTGGTACCAATGGGACCAACTGGGAAGTATACCCTTTTAAACAAAAAAAGAATTTCTCGAATAGGTCCAGGCGTCTTCGAGTAATCAGGTAACATACATAAAAAAAAAGATTCCGACGAATTGTTAACCTTCTCCTTTTTTGAAGTCGGTTAAAAACTAAAAGTAGAATAGTAGTTGATTGGAGCAACTGTAAACATAAATAATACTGTCCCTGTATTAAACATTGTCCCACTGCTGGGCACGAGCCTCTTCTACTAATGAGAGGGGTTAGGCCTTAGTCCACCAAGCTGGCCTATTGCAAGGTAGACTTCACCATTGAAATTAATATGAGAATTTCCAAATATGCCGGTTTCCTCACGATGTTTTCTTTCACCGTTAAATCAAGTGATAATTAACAATACACACGTAACTTTATAAAATTCAGAGGTGTATGCCATTTGGGCTGGCCAACCTACGACTTACGTTTCGGCAGTCCATAATACTACTAGGCTATCGCTGCATCGCTGTTAAAACTTAAAGTGACTGGTTCTGGGGTAAGGTTACTCAGGCTGGCATCAAACTGGAGATAATTCAGACAGGCACTCTGGCAGACGCCATAATTACTACTACATTTTACCTACCACAACCACCATCAAGCTGTGGAACAGTTTGCCAGCTACCGTGTTCCCTCCCTATGATCCTGGGTCCTTTAGGCGTAACGTGAAGAAGCTAAACAGCAGACCGGCATGATTGTGTTGAGTAGCGGGGGATAGACTGTCTCTCGCATTTGATACTCTATCTGGACGGCACTGCGCTTACCATCAGGTGCAGTGGTCACTTTGCCGCGCCAGAATAAAAAAAATACCATCAAAAACTTCCGTGGTGCTTTACGTTTGGCTTCTCCAGAAGTAATGTCCTACATTGGAGGTTAATACCTCTTTAGTTCATTATTTGTCTCCCGCTTTGCTAAGGAAGTGGACAATTTATATTTCCAACACCTCCCTATATTTCTATTTGATTAATTTCGTTGCGGGATAAAAGACAGTTCAGTATTCCCAGAGACTCTGCGAGTTTTATTAGTCAGTGTCAAATGCGTGCCATTGTCGATCCTGGCTAAACAGGAGTTACAATGGCCTTTGTGTGGGATAGTCTCTGTCATTAAATACAGTATAATCCAGGTGGGGGCAACCTGTTTTTTATTCTTATTCTGCTTCCACCCGGAGCGGGCGGCAGTAATAAAATGCTTTCCCCGCGTCAAAAAAAGGGGGGGGGGGGGGCGACGTGCGGCTCTTTGAAAGACTATTTGTGGCTCTCGATAAATGTACCCGAGTTCCCTTTTCATTGTTCTGCTATTATATTAATAAAAAATATTATCGTCCCGTATGTGTTTCAAAATGTCTCTTAAATTACTGACAACAAAAGTGCAACGTTGTAATTTTTAATATTTAAATGCAATACACATATTTGGTACTTTTATATAAATGTTTTCAATAAATATAATATATGTACAAAAAAATTACAGATTTTTTTGCATACCTTTTAAATACGTATTTAATTGCGGTTTAAATTTTTAAAAATGGCTCAACTATCAAGGAGCTTGGCCACCCCTGGTATAATCATTCACCATAACAGAATAAAGACTTTTTAAAAATCATAGTTATGGGACTCTGTTTCTTGCGCCTTGAAATATGAGAACATTCCTACTCTCTGGATTACACCAAAAATGGCATACCGGTATAACTAACACAATCCTACTTTCCTACTAATATTATAAATGCGAAAGGATGGATGGATGTTTGTTACTCAATCACGCTACAACGGCTGGACGGATCTGGTTGAAATTTGGCACAGAGATAGATTATAGTCTGGAATAGCACATAGGCTACTTTTTATCCAGGAAAAATGTATAGTTCCCGTGGTATAGCTTAGTTTTTCACAGAGCAAGGGATCGACATGATTTTTTTCATAGTGGTAGTTTAGGGATCAGAAAATAACATATGTCACTTTTTATCCCGGAAAAATGCACGCATCCTATGGGATACCAAAATATAGAAAGGTGTAATAGTTTAAGTTGCCTCCATGGATTGTATACCTTTCCTTCCAAAAATAACCTCCACGCGGGCGGAGCCGCGAGCAACGTCTAGTAAGTTATAAATTACTATTTTAAAGCTAGCTAAAGTCAAGTCCCTATTATTATTTCCTTGTCAATTGAACTATGTGTTAAGTTTTTATACACAAAATAATCATCTCCGAAATGGATTTACTCGTGATTGTAGTGTTCATCTCTATCCCTCCTTACAGACCAGAAAAGGACGGAAAACAATTGTTTATCGCGGTATTGTTGTATCCAATTAGTAAATATGAAATTAAAAATAATCGTTTCTCACTGACACCACTGTTATTCCGGTGTTACCATATTTGACACGCAAAATTTCCCACAAATCACTGTTTAAAACATCAATTCCACTAATTATAACTTAAAAATTGTCATAATCATTTGTTTTAATTATTTGCACACAACCTCACCGAACAATATTTCAACACACACTGAATACGAAAACTTATTTGCTATATGACATTGCTAAAATGTGAGATAACATGTACTGAAAATAGACGCCGCGAAACGACTTATAAAACATCCATCAATCATACAATATTGCACCTAAACATATTGATTTAAAGTTTGAATCAATTTGCAACGCCCACGACATAGTTCTATACGAAAATAAACCGCAAAGATAAACACTGAAAAGTGCAATGATGTTTTTAGTTTGGACTCTATGTGAAGTTAGTAGAGTCCTTATTGTGTTGAGGTGAGGCTTAGGAAAATCGTACGAAAATCACCGGCGTGCACTAAGCCACGGGTGCGAGGGAGATAGAAGACGGATCGACAAGGTCAGCGGTTTAATAAACACACATAGTAAGTACACAATAAAACGTAAGGAAATTATATTATTGCTCTTATGTAAACTTTGAGATAACTTCACGTGTCCTTAAATAATACATTTCTCATTATAGTATATGCAAATAAAGTTACATTGACTGTGGAATAGTTTTCCGTATGCAGGCTTATAAAATTGTTTTTTTATGACTTTGACATACAGGTTTTTTTTACATAGTTCAGGAGTCGGGCTTCAATATTTTTGAGAAAATGTTAATATTTATGTCAATAAAGATTTATTATTATTATGTGCAGTGTACGGGACGTGAGGAATAAATAGACGGATTTCTTAAGGTTTTAAAGGTAGCTGTACTTTGCTGGTGGTAGGATGTTCATATCCGCCCAACAAAAACCGGATGTACACTGGCTGATCCCGGAACGCGACACACTTACGTGTGCCACTATAACTAACTACGTTCATTTTAATATAAGTATTACTAGGTGACCCGTGCAAGTACTCCGGACCGATAGTGGTCAGTTACGTACTATTAAAGTATTATTACTATATAGTAGAACTAAATTAAATACACACACATACACTCACGCCTGTAATCCCCGAAGGGGTAGGCAGAGGTGTAACTAGTACACCCACTTTTCGCCAAATTTCGGTCCCATAATGTGATAGGGGGCGAGCCTATCGCCATACCGGGCACATTTTCCAGACTCCGGGCTAATACTGAGGCATTTCTAGATAGAAAAACCCAATATCACATTACCCGACCTGGGCATCGAACCCGAGACCTCAGCACAGCAGTCGTAACGCATGCGCAATTACAACTGCGCCACCGAGGCAGTCACTAAATTAAATTAAATATTTATTAATTTTAATCTTCTTTTTATCCAGGCACGGCAAAGTGACCACACTGCACCTGATGGTAAGCGCAGTGATGTCCAATTAGAGTATCGAGTAGCGAGAGGCAATCTGTCCCCCGCTATTCAACACAATCATACCGGCCTGCTTCTTCACACTACGCCATTGGCAAGGCTATTGTCAGAGTACTCAGAAGGTTGCAAAACATCGTACCCCAACTCTATATCCCCGAAAAACCGGATGTACACTGGATGATCCTGGAACGCGACACACTTGCGTGTGCCATTATGGCGGGTTTTACACCCTGTGTACAGTGGTCGGATATGAATATCCTACCACCAGCAAATAATAATCTACATAATAGTAACGGAAGTCGGAATTAGCCGTATACAACAATAGATGGCGCTTCCTCAATCGTCTATACGCCTTAATTAAATTAACAACATATTAGTTTATTGTACTGTCAACAGATGGCACTGTAATAATTTTAGCAAAACATCTTTTAAAATATTATCTACTTGAATAGCGGCAAACAAGCTTTAAAATGGTGTTTAAATCATGACGTTTGATTAAGAATGAGATATAGAGACATGAGAAGTTATGGCGTACCGACAAAAAAAAACACCTTCGAGAACAAATCTTGTAAATTCATTTGGTCTCCATTATCAGACATAAATATTTACAGTTAAGCAGTTACTTAAACGTAGAAGATGAAGAAGCAGGCCGGCATGATTGTGTTGAGTAGCGAGGGATTTACTGTCTCTCGCTACTTGATACTCTATCTGGACGGCACTGCGCTTACCATCAGGTGCAGTAACATTGGCGTGCCAGAATAAAAAAAATAACGTAATAAGTCTGAAAATGTTTCTTAAATGTTATTTTCTTATAAGGTTCAGGTGTCCTAGATGCTCATTTGTTTTCGGTTTAGGCCCTGATAGAACTCTTTATGTCAGAATCTATTACGTGGCTCTAAATTACCTCCTTATTAAAATTCTTTCAAAATTGATTATATTTTTATGATTAGCAGAGACAGAAAGATAAATATTTCATAATAGTAATATTTTGAAGCCGCAAGCGGATTTTGTATGTATTTAAAAATAAGTAACGGTAGGCAGCGGCTTTGCTGTGCCCTGGCATTGCAGAAGTCTATGGGCGGCGGTGACTACTTACCATCAGGTGGCCCGTCTGCTAGTCTGCCTATCGAGGCACTAAAAAAAAATTAGTACTGACCTCTTCTTCTAAGGCGACTGGGAACTGCGTCAACGGTTTCACTGCTACGTCTTCGAGTGCCGATTTTCTTCTGCAAAGAACATTATAACATTTTATTTTCAAAATACACCAAATAGACAAAATCCTGATATACTATGATTTAATTTTGTCAACCAATGTAAGTCATCCTGGTCATATTTCACTCACGCTTTCGTTTCCCGCCAAAAATATATTTCTTTGTTTGTTTCTCCCTTTTTATTAAAGAGATGGCAAAGGTTCTCTACCATGCAGCCTTGTCTGTCGATCCCGCCAAAAAGGTCAAGCGCGGGAAGTCAATAAAAAACTAAGTACACAGTCTAAGGTTGTCAATAAAATTTAAATACGTGATTATGCAGTACTTTTTTTCAAGACTTAATTAAATAAATTTTGACAGCCTCCGTGGCGCAGCTGGCGAGTAGGCCAGCTGTAAATAGAGAGTCCGTGGGTTCGATTCCTGCACTGAGACAAATGTTTGTGTAACAGACATATATTCGTTTCGGGTCTGGGTGTTGTGGGACCGTAGTCCCTCGTAGTTCTTCATACCCACGATAAAAGTTTTACCCAGTGTGGGGTCTATGTGTGTGACTGTTTGGTGTATTTTATTTTTATATTTTAAAGTTGGAACGAGTTAATCCGTCCCGAAATTTTTATTTAAAACCTTGCATTATAAACCAGACTTATCCCAATTTATATGTAGCCATACTCAAAATCTATAATAATCAATATACATCTGGTAGAAATATATATGTCATACAAAATCCGAAAACAATAATGTGTGAAAAAGCCCTTTAAATCTTGATCCCTTTATCTTATATACTAGAATGTTACAGACAAACCGGAGACGTGTGTTTTATGACTATATACGTATATAAAGTGTATATATCTGCCGTTTGATGTCCCTGTATTAAATTAGAGTCATTAATATTTTAGTGTAGCGATGTGAATACGGTCTCATTCGTGGGAACATTGCCTTGGTAGATTTTACACGACTGCTCAAGAAATAAGTGTTCACATGCGTATAACTGGAAAATGCGAGAACTTGTAAAATCGTAATAAGTAAACTAAATTGTCATTTCCATATCTACATAAGTAAAAAAATTTTTAATTCATAAAAAGTACACCGACTTCAATGATAAACAAATTATGCGTCTCTATAACATTTGAAGGTTTCCCTCGATTTTTCTGAGATCCCATCATCAGATCCTGACTTGGTGCCAATGGGACCACCTGGGAAGTATACCCTTTTAAACAAAAAAAGAATTTCTCGAATCGCTCCAGGCGTCTTCGAGTAATCGGGTAACATACATAAAAAAAAAGATTCCGACGAATTGTTAACCTCCTCCTTTTTTTGAAGTCGGTTAAAAATTAAATAAAATAGTGGCGTGCTTAGTTTTGGATTCAAAAATGCCCAAATTTATTAAAGATATCATCATTATTCGTACTTTCGAGTTTTCCTTACGGAAATTTCTGATTAATTCCTCATTTATTAACTCTCACAAATTATATTTTACCATCACTAAATTCACAAACTATTGTTGGTGATGACAATCTGAACGATTTCCATTCGTCTGTACACTGACCTATTAGAGCCTTATATGATTATTAGCAATTCGGTATAATAATATAAACAGAATCTAATATATTTTATTCCAATGAAAACTGTTTTTTATGTAGTCCAAATGGTATAATCAGTAATAACATAATTTCATTACGTTTCGGTATGGCGATAGGCTTGCCCCCTATCACATTATGGGACCGAAATTCGGCGAAAAGTGACGGGAGTTATAACTTCCAAATAGTTCTTAGTAAAATGATAGATGGCATTAGTGGGCGGACAAGGTTTTCGGAACATCTTTTTTGTTCGACAGTTCGTGTCTATAGAATATAACATAACGAATATAATATATTTACGGTAGGCAGCAGCTTTGCTGTGCCCTAGCATTGCATAAGTCTATGGGCGGCGGTGACTACTTACCATCAGGTGGCCCGTCTGCTCGTCTGCCTATCGCGGCACTAAAAAAAATAAAAAAATATATATAAGTCAATGCGTATAGTATAACAATTAAAGGCATCAATAAATAATTTGAATTTGAAATTCGAAGATATCAGTTGTACGTAGATTTTGGGCGAACCTACGTAGTACGTACCTACGTAACGACGAACTAATTCAAGGCATAGCAAAGAGGTATTTTAAGCCCGTTCGTTTTTCGTTCTGGCATACGAGCGTAAAAGGCCAGTTGTTCGATTTTCGAAAATTCCAAAAATCCTACAAGGAAGAATGTACCGATGTCCATAGCCTAATTGAGAAAAACACTACTCTGTAGTCGTATGTAACAGTTGGCTTTGTCCCAATAAAATTGAGATGTTTCAGTGTGATATAAAACTCGATCATAAAAAATACGCACTCGTACATTTACAAATCAAAATAAACGTCTGTAGCCATTACTTACAGACAGAAGACCTCGAGACATTAAAACGGAAAAGACGCCGGCCGGAAAAGATTGATCAGCGGCGTTTATTCCATCGTAATGTGACGCGACCAAAATGGCTTCAGTTTACATTGAACCGTCGCGGTCGCGGGACTTCAAGCAGATATGCTGGTGGTAGGATAGTCATATCCGTCCGGATAGCGACCACCGTACACAGGGTGTAAAACCCGCCATAGTGGCACACGCAAGTGTATCGCGTTCCGGGATCTACCAGTGTACATCTGGGTTTTGTCGGGGGTCTCGAGTTGGGGTACGATGTTTGGCCGTTTTGCGGCCTTCTGAGTACTCTGACACTAGACACTCGACCGCTTCTTGACCTTCTTGCCCATGGCGTAGTGTGAAGTAGCAGGCCGGCATGATTGTGTTGAGTAGCGGGGGATAAATTGTCGATCGCTAGACACCATCGTTGAAATATTGTATTTACTCTATATCATGATATAGAGTCTAAAAATACAATATTTCAACGAAATATGATGTTGTTGTTTCAATGATGTGGTACTAAAAGTACCACATAACCCAAAGCCCAGACTAAACAATTGTAATTTCATTACAAAGAATAATTGTTCATTCATATTTATTTGTGAATCGTTTCTAAACATTGTTTGACTCATATTTCGAATTTCGAACACAGAGTTTATTACAACTTTTGCGGGAATTTTGACAGCTGCGCATTTATCTATTTTTACAATTTTAACCAAGAAGGATTTATAATCAACTTATCTTAAAGAGACCGCTAGCAGCCGATATAACGCGCTAATGAAGTGCAATGTGTTGGCGTAGCACAGCAACACAGTGCTTTTAGCCATATATAATTACAATGTATCCGGCTGAAGGACATGTATCCATGGCCATGAATAAATAATATTAAAAAAAAGCCATATATAAAGAAAAAAGTGCAATGTCGAATAAAGTTTGGCCAATCATGCATGTATGTCTGTAAGTTGCTTTATTAAACCATAATTAAACGCCTGAACCGATTTAGATGAGAATCTCGCTATATTTTCAATAAAGATTATATTTTGGTGAGTCCTGTGTTAAAATATTTTGCTCTTATTGTTTAATTTGATTTATGTAAGAATAAATTATGATAAATAATTGGAACAATCATAGACTGCGAAGGGACATTTCCTGGCTGATTTTCACCTAGGTTCTTTAGGCGTAGTGTGAAGAAAAAACTCAAAAAGCCGGATTTATTGTGTCGCGATTTATAGTTTTAGCTGGTGGTAGGATATTCATATCCGCCCGGATAGCGACCACCGTTCACAGGGTGTAAAACCCGCCATAGTGGCTCACGCAAGTGTGTCGCGTTCCGGGATTAGCCAGTGTACATCCGGTTTTTCTCGGGGGTGTAGAGTTGGGGTACGATGTTTGGCCATTTTGCGGCCTTCTAAGTACTCTGATAATAGACCCTCGACTGCTTCTTTACTTTCTTGCCCATGGCGTAGTGTGAAGAAGCAGGCTGGCATGATTGTATTGAGTAGCGGGGGATAGATCATCTCTTGCTACTCGATACTCTTAATTGGCCCGCACTGCGCTTACCATCAGGTGCAGTGCGGTCACTTTGCCGTGCCAGGATAAAAAAAAAGTTTTCTCTCGCTAGTTGATACTCTAACTGGACGCCACTGGTTACCATGAGGTGCAGTGTGGTCACTTTGCCGTGCCAATATTAAAAACACAAACACACACAAGTACTTAATCTGTATAAAATTACATAAATATCTAGTCACAACATCAATAAAATATCGATAAATATCTAAAGAACATTTTTAGAGAAGTTTTTGGAATATATTATGAAGTGAAAGACATTTTACATGCATTCGGCTGTCATTTTTTTCAGTGACGGGAAATCCAAAATTTTATGTTGGCAGTTAATTTTTTATTTAATTTAATATCACTTTTACTCGAACGGGGATCTGTCACACCAATTTTCATGTCACATAATACTAAATACTGCTATTGGTTTGAATTCCCGAAGGGGTAGACGCAGATGTAACCAGTACACCCATTTTTCGCCGAACTTATTACTGTGTGTTATAGCTGTGAAAGGTGGACTACCACCTTTCACAGTTGATCTTATTGCCAAATAGACCAAATTCGAATACGCACATAATCTTGCGCTAGTTTTAACTCTTCGTCTTAGACAAATAGGCCCATTTCTTATATATTTGTGTCTACTACCCCGGCCCGAACCAAGAGGTTCGCAAATTCGTATTTTTGCCGCACCATCAAGCTGTGGAACAGGTTGCCAGCTACCGTGTTCCCTCCTTCCTATGATCCTGGGTCCTTTAGGCGTAACGTGAAGAAGCTAAACAGCAGGCCGGCATGATTGTGTTGAGTAGCGGGGGATAGACTGTCTCTCGCTACTTGATACTCTATCTGGACGGCACTGCGCTTACCATCAGGTGCAGTGTGGTCACTTTGCCGCGCCAGAATAAAAAAAAATTAAAATATATATTTACAAAGTATTTTCTATACCTTACCTCAAGAGTATGATCTTAAATACAGGCCCGACGAGACCCTTTATTATGGCGGACGCATTGAGATGACATCTGCCGTGCAGAACTATGCCGTTCACCTGGAAATAAAGGAAAATAATTGAATTACCACAATACTGCTTTGCGCTTTTCCTGGTGGTAGGATATTCATATCCGCCCGGATAGCGACCACCGTACACAGGGCGAAAAACCCGCCATAATGGCACACGCAAGTGTGTCGCGTTCCGGGATCAGCCAGTGTACATCCGGTTTTTGTCGGGGGTCTGGTGTCGGGGTACAATGGCCATTTTTTGGCCTTCTTAGTACTCTGACACTAGACTCTCGACCCCTTCTTCACCTTCTTGCCCATGGCGTAGTGTGAAGAAGCAGGCCGGCATGATTGTGTTGAGTAGCGGGGATAGATCGTCTCTCGCTACTCAGTACTCTATTTGTACCGCACTGCGCTTACCATCAGGTACAGTGCGGTCACTTTGCCGTGCCAGGATAAAAAAAAAACTACGTCGTGGAAATGGAAGTCGAAGCAGCTTTTAATATTTTAACTGAATTTAAGTGACATATTTAACAATTAGTAAGAATAATATAGAAATAATTTATAAGCCTCCGTGGCGCAGTAGGCTAGTAGCCGGATGTGAAACGAGAGGCCGTGGGTTCGATTCCCACACCGGGACAAATGTTTGTGTGACAGACAGATATTTGTGTCCGGGGTCTGGGTGTTGTGAGACCGAAAGTCTCTCGTAGTCCCTGATACCCACAACACAAGACTCGTATCTTAGTATGGGATCGGGGCTATGTGTGTGACTGTTGGATGTTATTTATAATAAATGAATTCGCCCAACAATCACACACATAGTCCAGACCCCACACTGTGACAAACTTGTATTGTGGGCATCAAGAACTACGAGGGACTATGCTTCCATTGTCAAACATTAGTCTCCGTGCGGGAATTGATCCCACGGCCTCTGGTTTCACAGTCGGCTTCTCGCCCACTGCGCCAAGCACGCTGTCTATAAAACTAGCATAGAATATAATAGCATAGCATAATAATAAATAAATAACACCCAACAGTCACACACATAGCCCCGACCCCACACTAAGATACGAGTGTTGTGTTGTGGGTATCAGGGACCTAGAGAGACGCACGGTCTCACAACACACAGACCCCGGACACAAATGTCTGTCTGTCACACAAACATTTGTCCCAGTGTGGGAATCGAACCCACGGCCTCTCGTTTCACAGCCGGCTACTCGCCAACTGCGCCACGGAGGCTGTCAAATAAGCATAGAATAAAAGGCATATCTCATGGTCATTGGGCCTAAATAATATGCCTATCATGAATGCACTAAATGCCCCTCTAAATATCGTGATGACACTATAACACGACTAAAATCTATGTCTATAGTCTACCGAGGTTAAAACGCAGGTTCGCTTTTCTCGACTTGTTTTGTCGAAGGAAGAGATAATAGTAGTTTTTAGTTATTTGTGGGTATATTTAGATAAATATACAAAGACTAGATGTTGCTCGCGGCTCCGCCCGCGTGGAGTTATTTTTGGAAGGAAAGGTATACAATCCATGGAGGCATCTTAAGCTATTACAACTTTCTATATTTTGCTATCCCATAGGATGCGTGCATTATTCCGGGATAAAAAGTGGCTTCTGTCATTTTCTGATCCCTAAACTACCACTATGCAAAAAATCATATCGATCCCTTGCTCTGTAAAAAACTAAACTATCCCACGGGAATTGTTCATTTTTTCGGGATAAAAAGTAGCCTATGTGCTATTCCAGACTACTTATAATCTATCTCTGTGCCAAATTTCAACCAGATCCGTGCTATGTATCAGAGATGGCGGTTTTTCTATCTAGAAATTCCTCAGTATTAGCCCGGAGTCTGGAATTTGTGCCCGGTATGGCGATAGTCTCGCCCCCTATCACATTATGGGACCGAAATTCGGCGAAAAGTGGGTGTACTGGTTACACCTCTGCCTACCCCTTCGGGGATTGCAGGCGTGAGTGTATGTGTGTATTTGTAGATACAAAGCTTCACATCACCAAACAATTTTAACGTATTTCGACACATGTAACCGAGATATTTGCCGTCGATATTTTGTACGTAGAGAAATAAATCCATACTAATACTATAAATGCGAAAGTAACTCTGTTTGTTTGTTACCTCTTCACGACTAAACGGCTGAACGGATTGTAATGAAATTTGGCAGGGGAATAGATTATATCCTGGAGAAGGACATAGGCTATCTTTTTTTTTCAAAAAACAACCTTGAAAGGGGTCAAATAGGAGTTCAAAATTTGTATGGGAAATCCATAATTCCTCGACTTAGGGATCTGTAAATTCATATTTAGGCTTTTGGTAGGAAATAAAGAAATACGTGTTTCAACGTTTTTGAAAAATCATCCCTAAAAGGGGCAAAGTGAAGAATACCTACCCCATAAGTTTATATGGGGTATTCTTTAGATGCAATCTCAAGATTCAGGCACAATACTGAGAGGCTGGACAATCGCTACAGGTGCCTCAGTGCAGAGGACAATTCCTTGGATTGTATACTTCTGCTCCCGAATATAACCTCCACGCAGGCGGAGCCGCGAGCAACAGCTAGTATAGAATAAAGTGATTTCATTTATACTTGTCGATCGTAGCGCGCATGTTAAGGAAATCGAGATATGAATCGTCATCGACCATTTGTCTACGTCGTTGCTAAGTCGTTCTCGAGATATGTCGTGGCACGCATCTTAGGCCGGCTGGATGGCACTGCGCTTACCATCAAGTGCAGTGTGGTCTTTGCCGTTCCAGAAAAAAAACATGAGCTTCCGTTGTATTATAATACTAACCCTGTATTAAACATTGTCCCACTGCTGGGCACGGACTTCCTCTACTAATGAGAGGGGTTAGGCCTTAGTCCCCCACGCGAAACTCCACCTTCGAAATTCGTATAAGAATTCTCAGATATGCAGGTTTCCTCACGATGTTTTCCTTCACCGTTAAAGCAACCGATAATTAACATTTTAATACACACATAACTTTAGAAAAGTCAGACGTGTATGCCACTTGGGTTTCGAACATACGACTTTCGTCTTGGCAGTCCGTACCGCAACCAACTAGGCTATCGCTTGCTTCTTCCGTTGTATTACACATATTTATTACAAGAATGGTCACTACATGACGTAACAATGTAATTTTTAGTGTTCGCTCGTAAAATAGAGACGTTTGGTATGGTTTATAGGCGCTGCGTCCTCTACTTTGATCTCGATACAAATCATCGGAACCGAATTCGAATACGCTATTATTATACTTCATGCGTAACGTAATAAATATACGCACTCACGCCTGTAATCTCAAGGAGGTAGGCAGTATTAGTCAGTACAACCGCATTGAGCTTAACTTATTACCGTCCCATAATGTGATAGCAAGCCTATCGTCATACCGAGTATAAGTCCAGAATCTGGTCTGACACTGTGCATTTGTTGATAGAAAAACCGACCTGAGGATCGAACCCGAGACCTTAGCACAACAGTCGTATCGTGAACCCAATAACAACTCCGCTATCGGTGCATTAAAACATAATGTGTTTCAACCGGATTCGTGACAAATGAACGATCGATGTAAGATACAAAATTACCCATAATCATCACACACGCTGAGTTGGGGCCGTATTTATTATAAGCATGTTGATTTTTTTAAGTTTATTGTTTAGTTTTAATTTCACTCCGTTTAATACTGCTTATAATAAATAAAATATTTCTTTCTTTCTGTCTTTCATAATTAACAATTTGCTATTAATTTAGTTACAGGCGTCTTGTAATGTTTAATTTATCCTACTAAAGACCTCATAACCCAAAATACCTACTTACTTACTTAAAAGTTAAACTAACTAGTTTACTAGCATACTTTCGAGTTAAATGATTTAACTGTATAATGTATAATACGTTGGTCCAACTGTAGTGCATAAGTGTAGTAAATAAATAAACACCCAATAGTCACACAAAGTCATGCCTCACAATAACTAAATATATATATTTTTTATTTTTTATTTTCTACCTAAATATGCTTGCGTTTGCCCACTATCTCGCCTGATGGTAAGTGATGATGTGGTCTACGGTGGAGCACGCTTGCCTAAAGATACCCAGATTATAATTTTCGGGAAATATAGACTCCGGCAAAGAGTTCCACTCTCTAGCGGTGCGCATGATAAATGTACTAGCAAAACGCTTCGTGGGCACTGGTGGAATATCAACCATGTATCGATGACGCTTCGCAGAGTCTCTTGTCCTCAGATGATAGATAGGGGTTGGGGGAATTAAATTTTGACAGTAGCTGTCTACGAGAATGTACTTACTACGCGATAAAAAATTGCTCTTGCGAGAGTGGTATCGGGCAGTAGGGCTAAGTACTTATCGGACCGCCCAGGTATATTGTGTCCAGGGTATAGGAACTACGAGAGATTTACGGTCTTACAACATTAAAACTTAAACTTACACTGCTGGTGGTAGGATATTCATATCCGCCCGGATTGCGACCACCGTACACAGGGTTTAAACCCGCCATAGTGGCACACGCAAGTGTGTCGCGTCCCGGGATCAGCCAGTGTACATCCGGTTTTTGTCAGGGGTCTAGAGTTAGGGTACTATGTTTGGCCGTTTTGCGGCCTTCAGTGTACTCTGAACTAGACCCTCGACCGCTTCTTCACCATCTGGCATCTAGTGTGAAGAAGCAGGCTGGCATGATTGTATTGAGTAGCGGGGGATAGGTTGTCACTCGCCATTCGATACTCTAACTGCACGGCACTGCGCTTACCATCAGGTGCAGTGTGGTCACTTTGCCGTGCCAGGATAAAAAAAATGATTCGCACAAATAACTAAATTAATTAACATAACGATAGTGAGCCAAATGCACACCAATGCCCGGTCAACAAATAACTTATAGGCAACACACGATTCGATATAGTCCTGTTTACGTGAAATACCCAGCACTGTGATGTTTCAATCGAAACGAGCGTTTAACTACAATAGTTTGGCCATTTCGCACTTTCAGTAGAGGATTTGTTGACGAGCGACGCGATTTGGTCAATTTTTACCACACCCATAAGAATATATTATATTTTGGGTCTTCCCATTTGTAATATTAATTATTTTCTTATGACGACTTACTTATTATTTTTTCTTTCTTTCTCCTTTTAGGAGCTACAATGCCACAGAGATATAGATTCTAATAAGAGACTCTGTCTGATGTTGTTATTAATCTAATTTAAAAGTTACTTTACTCATGATAGCCCTATATAAATGTCATGACGTCTCTTTGTAATTGATGTCGGAGGTTTTACATGTAAATACTGAATGTAATTACCGACTATAATTTTCATTAGGTCTCAAAATACTACAGTCGTACTGAATCTCAGGCTGGATCTCCAATCACAATCTCTATTAAATATACACAAAGCTCCAATTATCTAGATCTTTGGCGTACGTATCAACCACAAAGGTAACAAAGGAGTTTAGGGGGCCTTAAGAAAACTAAAAGTGTCATACGTAAAACCAAATCTATTGATTCACGTTAGATTACGGTAAGCAGCGGCTTTGCTGTGCCCTGGTATTGCAGAAGTCTATGGGCGGCGGTGACTACTTACCATTAGGTAGCCCGTCTGTTCCTGTATTCCTGTGAGACAGTGGTATCGTCTTGGTCGAGATCATTCTTTAGACATAACTGAATACAGCATGGCTCTATAACTTTGCCTAACCTTCATATTTATTAAAAAATCCTGACACTATATTCTGTACACAAAATGATCGAAGCCGCTCCCCGCTCCGCTGCCCGCCTCGCTCATCAGCGTAGTATAATTAATTGGCGCTCAGCCAGAACCACACAACTGTGCAGTACAATCAGCTGTTACAGAATACTTGATTCGAATATAATTTGTTGTTACTTGTAACGGCAGTAATGTATGCGATGAGGTCATATTATGTGCATAAATATATCAGTTCAGTATACTAAATCACATTGGTGAAACCAACTACAGTAGTCGCGGGTTCAATTAAAATTCAACGGGCACTTAATTCCGACTTTCATAATTTTTTCATTGTTAATGATAAATATTATTTTGTCAACTATTGTTATAAATGAAGTCCCCCATCGGGACCTTAAAGTGGACTTCGAAACCCATGTTATAATTATGCTGAAGCTCATGAACACAGACTTCATTATCATGTTTGTAAGTGGTAGAGCCACGCTGTAGACATATTTGTCTACAGCATGAATGTAAAGGCTCGACCGGGGTAGTACCACTGTCTCACAGAAAACCAACGTAAAGTGACAGTTTACTGTCGCGTTTCGTAAGGTAAGTGAGATATCCGTGGTACTTTACGTCTGGCTTCTCCAGACGTAAATGTCCTTTTTTGGAGGTTAATACCTCTTTAGTTCAGTATTTGTCTCCCGCTTTGCTATGGAGGGAAGTGGACAATTTATATTTCCAACTCCTCCCTATATTTCTATTTGATTAATTTCGTTGCGGGATAAAAGACAGTTATTAAGCATTCCCAGATACTCGCCGAGTTTCATTACTCGGTGTCGAAAAAATGCGTGCCATTGTTGATCCTGGCTAAACAGGAGTTACAATGGCGGGTGTGTGGGCGGGATAGTCTCTATATCCGGAGGCCCAGATTCCCTTCTTCCCTTCCCTAATCCCTATTCCTGTCCTTTAAGGCCGACAGCGCATACATGGCACTTTCGGTATTGTGGATGTTCATGGGCGGTGAAGATCACTTAACATCAGGTGACCCACTGGCTCGTTTGTTGGACTATGATATAAAAAATGTCGGGGCGATCCAGCTCTTTGACAACAATTTAAGAAAATTTAAGGACCATATTAACTTTTCTAATGTAACCTTAGGAATTTCTTGAAACTGGCGTGACGGATGGCCTGGATGCAAGGAATCAGTATTCGACTTCGACCAATTTCGGCTGTACTCGCCTAAGTTCGACATTTCATACATTACAGACAAAATAAATCACCAATACATTTTTCCATATGCTCTGACGCGCCCACACGATCGTTTGTCTGTCTGTACCAAATGTTTTTCATCTTGAGCGGTGATTTCTCTTTTAACTCATTAATACGTCAACGATCAAAGTACTTATTTAAAGTGAAGACATTCTTAAAAATTATAAATAAATACACCCAACAGTCAAATCCTGATCCCACATAAGGTCAAACCTTTTTTATGGGAACCTAGCAAGAACTACGAAGGACTACGGTCCCACAACACCCAGACTGGTGTTGGTGGTGGTCAAAGCAAGACCATTTGCTGGTGGTAGGATATTCATATCCGCCCGGATAGCGACCACCGTACACAGGGTGTAAAACCCGCCATAGTGGCACACGCAAGTGTGTCGCGTTCCGGGATCAGCCAGTGTATATTCGGTTTTTATCGGGGGTCTAGAGTTGGGGTATGATGTTTGGCCATTTTGCGGCCTTCTGAGTACTCTGACAATAGACCTTCGACCGCTTCTTCACCTTCTTGCCCATGGCGTAGTGTGAAGAAGCAGGCCGGCATGATTGTGTTGAGTAGCGGGGGATAGATCGTCTCTCACTACTCGATACTCTAATTGGACCGCACAGCGCTTACCATCAGGTGCAGTGTGGTCAATTTGCCGAGCCAGGATAAAAAAACAATATTATCAAATAAGGCAGGCATTATAGGACGGGGTGCGAAGTCAGGAAACCTCCACGTGGTGCACCCTGGGCAACGGCGGTCACGTTGACCGACGGCCGATATCCTGACAAAAGGTGGTTGACGGTTGTCGCTTGTTGCGGCGGCCTTCAATCAGAAGTCCGTGCTCATTTATTGAGCTACTCCCGAGTTCTGTCTCGGGAGTGTCGGCGGGCTCGGTGTGCGCTCACCCCGCCGCCGAGCGGGCAGTAGGGAGGACTCTCTTTCCTGCTGTCACCGTCGTAAATCGTAATCTGGTCTGGAGGTCTGTGGTCATGTCTCGCGCTCCGACTGGACCGAGGGTCTTGGCTTAACCGCCCGGGCCGCGAGGTAGAAAACCTCTATAAAAAGTCACCCCGAATCCCAAGCGGCGGCGCACCGTGAGGGGATGCATGGCCGATGGGTAGTTCGGTCTCTAGTGCGAACCCCGGCGGGGAACGTGCTGAACCCCGTGCAGAATTTGCTTACCCAGCTACAGGGGGCTCTGGCTGGGCGGACCGTTTATATCCCCCATACTCGTGGGTTCAATTATGAAATCAATTATTCAAAAAACAAAAGAAGATTCGGTGGAGAAAACATCTATCCCAGGGGACGCTGGCGACCCTGGCCCTTTGGACGAAACTGGGAGTAAGCCAAAGAAGGCGACTGTTGAAGCCGCTTCAACTATCTCGGCTCCCAAGGCCAAGGAAGGAACGAGCGGCGTAATGACGCGCTCAAAGCGGGCGTTGAGAGATCGGCAACTGGACACGGCTACAAGTGACAGTGATGTCGAACCAGCGCAGAAAATCCTTGCTCTCTCAGCAAGTCCGGCTGTGGTGCCTAACGAAGACACCACGCCGATGATAATAACGAATGCGACAGCTGATGGCCGTGACTGGCGATTGCAGCTGTCAGAAATTATCCGGGATGTGGCAAAAAAGTCCCGGCATCTGAATGGGACAGAACAGCGGAGGCTTAACCTCGCGGCCAATGAACTGGTAGAGAGGGCGGAGGAGTCAGCCTCTGCTGACGTGACCAGGTTAGAGGCCGAGAAAGCGGCAATGGCGCAACAGATTGCCCTTCTTAAGGCCTCCCTGGCAGACCAAGAGAAGACCATGCAAAGAATGCTCGCAATGGTCCAATCAATTGGACCGTCGATACCGGCGGCCCGTCAGGCAGAGGGGGAAAAGCAACTCGAGCGCCGTCTGCTTAATATTTTAGACGTGCGCTTGGAGGCAATATGCTCGAGACTGCCCCCGGAGCCCATCATGCGGCCCCCGCTAGCTGCCGACAGTGGGAAAGTTGTCGCTGTCGCCGGGCCCTCGAAAGCCCAAACAGGTGGTGCTGGTCCACCAGCCACCCCGAAGGGCAAGGGGCAGGGAAAGGGCAAAAGCAATGCCCAGCCCACCCCTAATGTTGGTCCTCGACCCGTTCCTGCTGTTGTGGCTGGGCCTGTACCATCGACGTCCGCCACGTCCCAACTACCTCCCCAGAGTAAGTCCCGCAGGGGGGGGAAAAGAAATAAAAAAGGGCGTGTCGCTCCACGGGCCCAAACACCCTGTGTGCCCCGGCCGCTGCCCCCCGCTCCTGCGTCGATGGAGGAGGGGTGGAATGTCGTGGCCAAAAAGAAGAAAAAGAATCCCCAGGCCTTGCCGAGTACTGCTGCCTCCGCACCGAAGCAGCAGCCGGATCGGCCAAGGCCACGGATTCACCTGCCTCGCAAGGCAGCCGTCACGTTGACGGTGACACCTGAGGGGTTGGCGCGGGGCATTACGTACGCCCATGTGCTGCGTCAGGTCCAGCGATCCATTGATCTGGCCGGTCTTGGCATTGCCGAGATGCGAGCTCGCCTAATGGCGACAGGCGGGTACCTGTACGAGGTACCCGGCCCGGAGTCTGAAGCGAGGGCCGACTCCCTCGCCAACAAAGTACGGGAGGTGTTCTGCGGGACGGAACTGGGGGACGATGTCCGTGTTTCCCGCCCATTCAAGACCGCGGAACTACGAGTATCCGGGTTGGATGCGTCTGCCGACCCGGAGATGGTCGCTTCGGCCCTCGCAAAAGCAGGGGGTAGCAATGCGGTGGAAAATTTTAAAGTCGGGGAGATCCGCCCCGACCGGTCGGGCCTTGGTGCGGTGTGGGTGCGCTGCCCCGCCAAGGTCGCTGACAAAATTTTAAGTTCGGGCCGTGTGCTGATTGGCTGGGTAGCAGCACGCGTCCAGCTTCTTGAGCCGAGGCCCATGCGGTGCTACCGCTGCCTGCACAGGGGACATGTGCGGGCACGGTGCACCGAAGAGTGTGACCGCAGCGGCGTCTGCTACCGCTGCGGTAAACTGGGCCACAAGGCCAAGGAGTGCTCCGCGGAGCCGCATTGCGCAGTCTGCGCTGATGCAGGTAAACCCGCGGGGCACCAGGTGGGCGCCAAGAAATGTGTCGCCTCCTCCCGCCCCCGCCACGTAAATCGTGGTCGGGGGAGGGGGGTTGTGGCCCAGTCAACAGCGCTCCCCATAGAGGACCAGATGGAGATCGCCCATTAATATGGCGCAACGTTTCCTCCAGGCGAACATTAATCACTGCGCCAGGTCTCAGGACCTGCTAGTCCAGAGCATGGCGCAGTGGTCAATACAAGTGGCTGTGGTTGCCGAGCCATATTTTGTTCCCCCCAGGGAAGACTGGGCAGGGGACCTTAACGGTTTGGTGGCCGTCATCACTCGGGGCGCCGCCGGCTCCCCGCCCTTCGAAAAAGTAGCGAAGGGGTCGGGATGTGTGGCGGTTCTATTGGGGGGGGTCTGGATTGTGGGTGTGTATTTCTCCCCCAATAGATCCCTGGCCGAGTTCGAGCACTTTCTCACTCGGCTAGGGGCTCTGGTGGTGCAAGACAGTCAGCCTCGCCCCGTTCTCGTTGCCGGCGACTTCAACGCCAAGTCTCTGGCTTGGGGTTCGTCGGTCACCAGCAGGCGCGGTGAGGCCCTGGAGGAATGGGCGATCTCGGCCAACCTGGCCGTCGTGAATCGCGGGTCGGTTAACACGTGCGTGCGGCATAATGGCGGATCAGTGGTGGACGTCACGTTCGCCACCCCAGCTATTGCCCGCCGTGTCCGTGACTGGAGAGTTCTGGTGGACGAGGAGACGTTGTCGGATCACCGATACATTCGATTCGACGTCGCCTTGTCCCCTAACACCCAGTCCAGTGGAGGACCGACCGGCCCGCGGTCGGACGGCCCGCGTTGGTCAGCAAAACGCCTCGATGTGGAGGCTCTGAAGGAGGCCGCTCTGGCCCAGGCGTGGCTCCCTGCACCGGAAGCACCGATGCAGGTCGAGCAGGAGGCGGCGTGGTTCGGGGCAGCGATGTCGCGCGTCTGTGACGCGGCCATGCCCCGAGTCCGACGTCTTCCCGAGAAGCGCCAGGTGTTCTGGTGGTCGGCGGAACTCACGCGGTTACGTATCTCCTGCGTGGCCGCCCTCCGTCGTCTCGCCAGGCACCGTCGTCGCCGAATCCGTCTTCCCGGTGACGAGGACCAGGAGCGGTTGCTTCACGGCCTCCACAGGGAGGCTAAGAGAGCGCTGCGCGTGGCGATAGCTAGGGCAAAGTCTGCAGCTCAGGAGGAGTTCCGGGGAACTCTCGATAACGACCCTTGGGGGCGTCCATATCGCGTGGCGATGAGGAGATATCGCCCGTGGGCGCCCCCACTGACGCAGAGTCTCCGGGGCGACCTAGTCGAAGAGGTCGTCGCAGCTTTGTTCCCTGCCACTGAAGATGTCACTCCCCCACCGATGGCGTCACATCCATCGACGCCATCGTCGTTGAGTTCGGCAAGGGTTATTTCGGAGGTTT
This sequence comes from Laothoe populi, assembly GCA_905220505.1. Taxonomy (NCBI): domain Eukaryota; kingdom Metazoa; phylum Arthropoda; class Insecta; order Lepidoptera; family Sphingidae; genus Laothoe; species Laothoe populi. The sequence goes on from HG992170.1 coordinate 2,786,982, forward strand.
CGCTCGAGGAATTTCGGGCAGTGGTGCTTCGGCTGCGGGGCAAAAAAACAGCCCCGGGTCTCGACGGTATCCCCGGACGTGCGTGGGTGTTAGCCGTCGAGCATCTGGGGACTAGGCTCCGTGGCCTGTTCTCCGCGTGCCTGGAGCAGGGCCGTTTTCCGTCTCAGTGGAAAACTGGGAAGTTGGTCCTGCTCAAGAAGGAGGGGCGGCCCGCAGAGTCGCCATCGGCCTACCGGCCCATCGTGTTGCTCGACGAGGTCTGTAAGCTCTTCGAGCGTATCATTCACGCTCGCCTCGTCGAGCATCTTGAAGGGGTCGGGCCGGACCTGGCACAGTGCCAGTACGGGTTCCGGCAAGGCCGATCGACAGTACACGCGATTTTGCGGGTCAAGGCACAAGCGGAGGATGCAGTGGCTCGGGGTGAAGTGGTGGTGGCGGTGTCTCTAGACATCGCCAACGCGTTTAACACCCTGCCCTGGGCCTGCATACTGGAAGCACTGCGGTACCACGTGGTGCCACCGTATCTCCGGCGTCTGGTGCGCTCGTATCTCTCAGACAGGTACATAGTGTATCCAGGCGCCGACAGGTGGCACCGAAGAGCGATGGCCTGCGGTGTTCCACAGGGCTCAGTCCTGGGCCCTCTCTTGTGGAACATCGGCTACGATTGGGTGCTCCGTGGTACCAATCCCCGAGGCGTCGCTGTCGTCTGTTATGCAGACGACACGCTAGTAACAGCGACAGCCAGGTCTTTCCAGGAGGCCACCCTGCTCGCCTCGTTCGCAACCGAACAGGTGGTGGGCAGGATTCGGCGACTGGGCCTTAAGGTGGCCCTGAACAAATCCGAGGCCCTTTACTTTCACGGTCCTCGGATTCGGCCACCTTTAATGCCCCACATCAATGTGGAGGGGGTGCGGATTCCCATCGGCTGTACAATGAAGTACTTGGGATTGATTCTGGACAGCCGATGGGATTTCCGTGCCCATTTCAAGGAGTTGTCGCCGAAATTGGTGCGGGCGGCGGGCGCGCTCGGTCGCCTGCTGCCGAACCTGGAGGGACCTAATAGCCCTTGCCGAAGTTTATACGCTGGAGTCGTGCGGTCAATGGCCCTGTACGGATGTCCCGTATGGGCCCAGTCCCTGAAACCCCGCTGCGTCGCCTTGCTGCCGCAGCGTTTGTTGGCGCAGCGAATAGTAAGGGGCTACCGCACGGTCTCCCACGAGGCGGCTTGCGTATTGGCCGGCACCCTCCCTTGGGAGTTGGACGCAAAACTCCTCTCGTCCGCGTTCTTCTGGCGGGAGGAGGCATCCAGTCGCCGTCAGGTGAGACTGGCCCCGAGGGAGATTGCGGCCCGATTTCGCAGAACCGCTGTGGAGGAGTGGCATACCAGGCTGGAAAGCCCAAGTGCGGGCTTGAGGACCGTCGCGGCAGTGCGTCCTGTCCTAAAGAGATGGCTAGACAGGCGCCACGGTGCGCCAACTTTCCGGCTGACGCAGGTACTGACGGACCACGGGTGTTTCGGTTCGTTCCTGTGTCGGATCGGAAAGGAGGTGTCTGCCGTGTGCCACCATTGTGGCAACTGCCACCAGGACACGGCCCAACACACGTTGGAGGAGTGCCCAGCCTGGGAGGAAGAGCGCAGCGCTCTCAGAGCAGTCGTCGGAGGAGACCTCTCGCTGCCGGCCGTGGTGTCGTCCATGGTCGCCAGCCGGAGGTCCTGGCGTGCGGTGGCCCACTTCTGCGAGAGCGTCATCTCGCAGAAGGAGAGTGCCGAGAGGGATCGGGAACGAAATGATCCCTCCCGCCGCCAGAGAAGACGTAGGAGGCGCCGGGTGGACGACTGACCGGCGTCTCCCGCCCTGTGGAACGGGGGCGTTTGAATTCCACCACGGTAACCCCTGCCTGTCGTACGAGGCGACTAATTGGGGCCATCGGGGGTCGCGGGCTCGCAGCGGGGGGCTGTCAGCCCGAATCGATGCACTCCCAGTTTCGGAGCATCGTGCGACCCCGAGATGGACGGCAGCGCGTGTGGTAAGGCCTCGTTCGCTGTCGTTGTTCGGTGCGCGGGGGCTCCTAAGCCCTCCCATGGAGATGGGCTGCAACGCAGCACCGCGCAGGGGCGGTTCCGGCAGCAATTCTAGCACTCCTTAGAATACCCCGGGATCGCTCCGTAAGCGCCGAAGAAGGCCACCGCGGGGTTTTAGCTGGTAGTGTCGGGTGGGGTGTACATAGGGGGTAGGGACTCGGCCCAGCGGCTGCCCGGATAGCCATCATCCGGGCGAGGGGGATGCTGGGTCGTAAGACCGGCTAGTCCAGCATAACCGTTTTATTCTTATTCCGTTTCCCCCCGGAGCGGGCGGTAGTAATAAAACGCTTTCCCCGCGACAACAAAAAAAAAAAAAAGGCATTATAGGATATAGCGTTAATTTACATTGTCCAATAACTCCAAGTAGTGTCCGAGCGAATATCAGTTTAAGGCATGCGGTGCTTCAATGTACCTATGTGCCAATTTTATGTACATTCACCCTATATTCACGCTATAAAAAGTTTTTTAATTCATAAAAATTACACCGACTTCAATAGAAAACAAATTATGCGTCCCTATAAAATTTGAGGTTTGCCCTCGATTTTTCTGAGATCCCATCATCAGATCCTGACTTGGTGCCAATGGGACCACCTAGGAAGTATACCCTTTTAAACAAAAAAAGTATTTCTCGAATTGGTCCAGGCGTCTTTGAGTAATCGGAGAATATAAATAAAAAAAGATTCCGACGAATTGTGAACCTCCTCCTTTTTTTGAACTCGGTTAAAAACATGATCTAAAATGCTCATATATTTTATTATCCTGGTAACCCTGGTTAGGATCTAAGGCCAAAGTTATGAAAATATTGTATGGTCATCGGTCCTTGACAAGTTTACAAATTTTCAAATTAATCGGACGTCTGGAAAGTGGAAATTAGGTTGAAAGATTCCGTTACATACATAGATACAGTTGAAGCTAATATAAAGCGTGTAAAAATATTATAAACCATAAGCTAGAGCCGACTAAAACCTAAGCATCAAGAGCAAGAGGCGGCATTCAATTGACTCGAAGAAGACGTGGTCGAGGGTCTAGTGTCAGAGTACTTAGAAGGCAATCACAAACATGGCCAAACATCGTACCCCAACTCTAGAACCACGACAAAAACCGGATATACACTGGCTGATCCCGGAATGCGACACACTTGCGTGTGCCACTATGGCGGGTTTTGCACCAATTGTACGGTAGTCACTATCCGGGCGGATATGAATATCCTACCACTAGCATTTATTTTAGAACTATAAACTTACTAAAAACAGCTATTTTGGCAGAATATAACATTTTTATTCCAAGATAAGTATCGTAAACAATTCGCTATCCGCCATGATGGTCACTAAAATATTAATGGCGCTAATTTCGAACAAACATGGGCATAAAACAGACATACGTCGTGTGTCATGTGGCTTGTTTATAACATCTCTATGTGATTTTGAATATTCTCGTGTTATATAATTGTAACGCATATTTTCAAACTATAATTTTTAGCACAAATACATACATATACACTCACGCCCGTAATCCACGAAGGTAGGTAGGTAGAGGTGTAACCACTACAACCACTTTTCGCTGAACTTATTACGGTCCCATTATTTTTTAATGTGATAGAGGGCGAGCCTATCGCCATACCGGACACGATACCGCGAAAAACCCAATATCACTTTACCCGACTCGGGGATCGAACCCGAGACCTCAGCACTGCAGTCGTAACGCATGCGCAATTACAACTGCGCCTAAGGCGGTTGTCAGAACTAGTTACGCCTCTGTCGATCTCAATAGAGACTAGAGCTTATATGTTCACTGAATAAACGCACTTAAAATTTACTCGTACAGCTGTTTAACAAACAAAATGAATTGTTTCGGCGCCATTCAGTGTCACGGAGTACATACATTTTACAACTGTACTGATTTGGAAACTGTCCAATACTGAAGATTAATGTACCGGCAGACAGATCTATCAAGTGTATTGTTGTGGTACAAGGCATAGGTAACAAAGCATCATCAGTGAATGAAGTTATAATATTATAGATGCGAATTTTTGGATGGATGTTTGTTACTCAATCACGCTACAACGACTGGACGGATCTGGTTGGAGTTTGGCACAGAGATAGATTATAGTCTGGAATAGCAAATTGGCTACTTCTTTTACAGTTCCCGGGGGATATTTTAGTTTTTCTCTAAGAAAGGTATCGACATGATATTTTCCATTTCTGTCTTTATAGTGGTAGAGCCACGCTATAGACATATATGTCTACAGCATGAATGGGCCGGCTCGACCGGCGTAGTACCACTGTCTCACAGAAAACCAACGTAAAGTGACAAGACAAGTGTGAAATCCTATGAGATAACAAAATAAACTAAGATTTAATAGCTTAATAAGACTTCATGGATTTTATACCTTTTCTTTCAAAAATAACAACCAATCGGGTAGAGCCGCGGGCAACAGCCAGTAAGTAAATTAATAAATGTCCAGGATGGAGACATCAAACAACCCACTTGCTAGTCTCCCACCCTACACCAAAATTTCACGGTCAGTGCGCACTAAAGGTGACCCGCTTATGCGATTCCCAATCTATAAAAATCATGCATGAAGGTCGACTACTAATTTCCGCGGCGTTACTTTTAAACGCTGATTCACAACACAATGAACCGAATTGTATTAAAATAGTTTACGAGCCCATTTTTCATACACGCGTACGCGCCATAAATATGTTTTTATGAAATTTCGCAGGTATATGTCAGTAAGGAATGAAAATGTGTTACAAATGAATTTAGAATACCTAGATGTTGTTAAAGATTAATCCGAAGATTGGTTCAGATGCTATTCTTTGAAATAAAACTGATAACTACATCACGAATGCTGTAAATAAATGAATGCTATAAATTTATAGTGGTAGAGCCACGCTGAAGACATGTTTGTCTACGGCATGAATGGGCCGGCTCGACCGGGGTAGTACCACTGTCCCACAGAAAACCAACGTAAAGTGACAGTTTACTGTCGCGTTTCGTATGGTAAGTCAGATATTTGGAGGCCCAGATTCCCCCTTCCCTTCCCTAATCCCTATTCCTGTCCTTTAAGGCCGACAGCGCATACATGACACTTTCGGTATTGTGGATGTTCATGGGCTCGTTTGTCGGACTATGATATAAAAAAAAACGTCGCGATTAAATAGTAAAATAAACCGTGACAAAGTTTGTAAAAAATATTTTTATTTTAACGAGTAGATTAATAATTGCGTGAACACAAGAAACGTTTCGTCATAAAACTTTTAAAAATAATTCCGAAATTTCTTTAGCTGATCAGGTTTCCTCACAATGTTTTCCTTCACCGTTAAAGCAAGCAATAATTAATAATGAATACACACGTAACTTTATAAAAGCCAGAGGTTTATGCCATTTGGGTTTCGACATACGACTTTCGTTTTGACAGTCCGTACCGCAACCAACAAGGCTGTCGCTGCTATTAATGCTCTGAAGAATATGTTTAATAATATTTTTCGAATACAAAGTCTAGTTTCGATTATAAATTTCAGTCTAGACACGTGGAAACCTACACGCGCGTAACAAGTGCCCTTCAGTACTTCGCAAGTTTTTCAACTTTTAATTGGCACTCGCTAGTAATTCATTATTATAACCTATTGTTAGAAGTTTAGGCTGAGTTTTCGTATTTACACAACATCTAGTAAGTTATAATGATGTATTATAACTTACTAGATGTTGCTCGCGGCTCCGCCCGCGTGGAGGTTAAGTTTAGAAGAAAATCTATGGAGTCATCTTATGCTGGTTGTATATACTATATCTATGACTTATGCTATTACATGTATAGTCTAACGACTGACAGTTATGTCAACGTGCTAAGGTTACAGTAGAAAAGTTTCTATAGTCGTAAAATTCTTCGCTTTTTCTCTCATAAGAATTTTCACCTGATAATAACAAACACGACAAAAAAAAATTAGCGAAATCGGTCCAGCCGTTCACGCGTGATCCCGGACCAAGAACCAAGAAGAAGAAGAAGAAATGGCAGTATAGCTCTGTAGCTAAAAAAGACTAGAATTTTCCCATTGTTTCAAAGAACTATTGTTACTAGCTTCATTCTTGTCTTTCTTAATCTTAATGGGATTACTAGATGCTGAAACATTTGCCCCAACACTCTACTACCCATTCCTTTTCAATCTGAGAATACCAATCATGTAACTCACTCGCTTATTTGCATCCATATTTAAATTTCGTGAATGTATGATGTTTCGTGTGCAGATTTTTTTAAATGTTTCAATGCAAATTCGTTCTAGTTTGATCTGGCAATACCGTTTTAGATTACTAGCAACTATTCTAAACCATTGAAATAAAACGAATTTTACGGATTATATCGCGGTTTACTTTACTTTTTAACCCGACGTTTCGAAGGCTTTACAGCCTTCGTGGTCACGGGGCAGACTAAGTTGTATGTCGTCACGAAAGTATAGTGCAATGTTTCTACCCTCCATATAGTTGATATTCAATTTTTATTTGTTGTAGTCCGATCTACGCAGAAGGAGCTCACAATGTCTTGAGGTCTGGCAGTTGGTCTTTTGGGTTCCGATTTAATTAAATGTATAATGGGATCCCAGGCTGGTGCTAGCTTCCAACCATCTTCTCTATTGAAATTTGGATGTTTTTTAATTTCAATAGCCTCCGTAATATATAATACATAAAATTCGTTTTATTTCAATGAATAATATTCGCGTAAATATAAGAAACCATTATTCTAAACCATATTAATAACATTTGGTAAAGGACGCCGTTTTTTTGTTTTTATTTTTTCATGAAACAGTATATTCACCAGTGGGTTTCATGGATTCTTTACTGGCCTTAATTGTTTTAGAATTTGCAAACTTAATGAAAATATCTGCCTCGGTGGCGCAGTTATTGAGGTCTCAGGATCGATCACCGGGTCGGGTAAAGTGATGGGTTTGTCTCTTTAGATATACTTAGTATGAGCCCACAGTCTGGAATAGTTCCGGGTATTGTAATAGGCTCGCCCCCTATCAGATTCTGAGACCGTAACAAATTTAACGAAAAGTGCACTGGTAACACGTCTGCCTACCCCTTCGGGGATTACATGAGTGTATTTTTTTTATTAGTGCCTCGATAGGCAGACGAGCAGACGGGCCACCTAATGGTTAGTAGTCACCGCCGCCCATAGACTTCTGCAATACCAGGGCACAGCAAAGCAGCTGCCTACCGTTGTATATGTCTATATGTATGCAAAAATTTCACCTCCAAGATCTCGTCTCCGACTTTGACAGGCGGTGATGCCTTCGCAGCTGCGCCGGCTGGATGCAACCCACAGACGAACACTGCCATACGGCTACGGTCTCTGTGGCCAGCCAGACTGAGCCCCAGTCCAGCCTTTGGAGATCGTTCCAGTCGCACCGCGACCACGCTGTCTCCGAGAGATGCGTACTTCTTGCGGATTTTATCTGCAAAGAAAAACCCTTGTTAATATAAAGGTCATGTAGAGCTGTTTAAAATACCTTGACGATTTTAGAAGTTGAAAATGTTGGTTTTGAGGTTTTTCTTTTTCCAATATAAAAGAAAAAATCATCTAGTTTTTTTTCAATATTTTACTTCGGAGAACCCCGGACCTATCTACGTCAATGATGACTGTGGAATTCTGTTCATTTTACAATAGATCAACACCAGTAGCTATACTGGTACTCTGAGAGATCTCCGGGATAATTCTTCACCTCGCACATGGGTTAGAAGGAAACTTTTGATAAATTCTCCATGTAAAAAAGTATTGCAAATGTATGGCAACCCATAAACTCGTCTTAAACCAGCGTGGTAATAGAAGGGCTAATTTCTTCAAATTTTTCTGGTTACACCAGAGACCCTGTATACTTAAAATAAACATTTTCCAGACACAAGTAAATAAGTAAGATATTATATAAATATCCGAAATCATCGTAAAGGATTAACCATCGGAAACAAGGCTCATGTCTAACAAGACAATTACAACAAGGCAATTTATCATATTTACATATAACACCCAACAATCACACACATAGCCCCGACCCCACACTAAGATACGAGTTGTGGGTATCAGGGACTACGAGAGACGCACGGTCTCACAACACCTAGATCCGGACACAAATATCTGTCTGTCACACAAACATTCGTCCCGGTGTGGGAATCGAACCCACGGCCTCTCGTTTCACAGCCAGCTACTCGCCAACTGCGCTACGGAGGCTGTCAAAAATAAATATAACACATATCTGGTATCTCCTTAAGCAGCTTTCGTCGAACAACCGAACAAGCGAACCCATAAAAATAAACTACAGAACATTCAGTCGAATCGCAACGGCCCACTTCCGCGTTCGGAAACCTCGGCGGACGAATAATCATTCGAGATATCGTAATATATTCGGCGTTCGACAGGACAACTCAATTTTCCCCGACCTCGAGACGGAGGCGCAGGCGACTAGCACGCCGTAAAACACAATCCGATCGGTAGATTTGATTATATACCGAATAACCCGCTAGAGAGCTCCGGGTACTTTGCGGAATATCACATTTGGCGAATGAGTTCTTACTTGGCACGTTGCTTTTAGTACCTATAGTTGATGTAGAAGGAAAGGAAGTAAACAATGGAGCAAAAACGAAAATTCAAAGGTCAAACGTTGGTTATACTACGTGTAACGGGAATAACGCACATCCCTTAGACACCCCAATTTAAAAATTCATGTATTGAAATTAGACTGCGATGAATATAAATATTGTTTTTTATGAAATTAGTAATTTTCGACATAAAGTTCGTAATTTAAATTGTTTGATTTTTTAAAGTGTTCGTTTATTATTGCATTTAGAAAAGACTTTTTCGCATCGAGTTATGTTTCAGTTTCGTTTGTCTTGAACGTTAAATTAAAGGGTGACTATTATTTACCTGAATGTTAATTATTTTTGGAAAAAAAATCGTCTATTAAAAAATTGTTGATATCGAATCTGTCGCTCATTCTGAACAAACTACTTTCAGAGTCATGTTACATGTTGTATATAATAATAATACTAGCCCTGTATTTTACATTGTCCCACTGCTGGGCACTGGCCTGCTCTGCTAATGAGAGGGGTTAGGCCTTAGTCCACCACGCTGGCCTAATGCGGGTTGCTAGAATTCACATACCTTCGAAATTCTTATGAGAATTCTCAGGTATGAAGGTTTCCTCACGATGTTTTCCTTCACCGTTAAAGCAAGCGATAATTAACAAATAATACACACATAACTTTAGAAAAATCAGAGGTGTATGCCATTTGGGTTTCGAACATACGACTTACGTCTTGACAGTCCGTACCGCAACCGGTTTCAGAGGAATTTCCTCCCGCGAACACTCCGAATGTGGAATGAGCTCCCTGCCAAGGTTTTCGAAGGGGACTACAGTATGGGGTTCTTCAAGAAGGGAGTAAATGAAATGAAAATGAAAATTGTTTATTACAGCAAAATACATACAACATGACATACTAATAAAATTTGACTTAAATTAAAAAGTAGAACAATGTTTTTGCTGATCACAATGTATCTGCGAACATTTCCTTCGATTTCCTCACTAGGCAAGCATATGTATATGTATATATGTATGTATAAAAAACCATTTGGTAATATTTATTTAGAAGTTTGACTGAAATTCTTAAAATAAATTAAATGAGTATCATGGTTTACAATTTTGCACGTGCATTACAAATGTTAATAAATTTATGTACATTTGTATATATTATTTATATATATATATTACATATAATTATTTCAGTTATACGCAATTGTCCATCTAGCATTGGAATTTTAATAGATCTTCCGTTTCACTGTAGATTAATGAAGAAAGCCATTTCTGTAGTGAACCTTTCGCTTCTTTTAATGTTTTATTTTTGAGGTCACAATATTTGGCAGCTCGATTGTAAACATGCGCTTTTACAAAATCGCCAAATCTTTTCGCAAATTGAGTGTTGACGTTTGGGGTGGTCAGTCTGTAAACTCTACGATTCGCTAATATCTCATATTGACTAGAACTTCTTACTGATTTATGGACCAAAAGCGAGGTTGTCAGAATAAAGAGCTGCCTGACACTCAGAACCCCCGCATCTTTATAGACTTTACAGGTGGGGTATCTGTAGGGCTTACGTAGCATTGTTTTTAGGACTGAGCGCTGTGCCCTCTCAGCTTGGATAATATGCGTTTTGGCAGCACTTCCCCAACACGTTATGCAGTAAGTTACTAGGGATTGGCAAAGCGCGTAATATACACTTTTTAGAGTGCTGATGCCTGCTACATTACGTAAATTACGCATAATATATATTACCTTCAGTATGCGGGCTGAGAGAGCCTCTATATGTTTTTTAAATGTTAAGTTTTCGTCAATGTACACCCCAAGGTATTTATAGGATTTATCGCGAATTAACGAATTACATAAACAAGATATATTTAAGTTGCATTTTACATCGTGGATTTTAATGATCGGGTTATATTTAGGGGCAGAGGCAGAGGTCTTATGAAAACATAAATAGGTTTTTGAAGGGTCGGCAACGCGCATGTAATACTCCTGGTGTTGCAGGCGTCCATAGGCTACGGTAACCGCTTACCATCAGGCGGGCCGTAAGCTTGTTTGCCACCAACGTGGTATAAAAAAAAAAACCAACTAGGCTATCGCTGCTTGGGTATATATTATTACATGGCGAGTACTATGCAACAAAAGGCCGCGGATTTGATTCCCGCACCGAGACAATTGTTGGTGGGATTCACAAAAGTTTGGGTGTTTTGGAATCGTATACCCTCTTAGTTTTGATACCCACGATACAGGTTGGTCCTAGTGTCAGGTCAGGACTACGTGTGTGACTGTTGGGTGTATTATATTATTTAAGGTTGGCACTACGCTCATGATTCTTCTGGTATTATGAAGATTACCATTAGGTGACCCACTAGTGCGTTTGCTGGCCTCTACTAGTTTCCATTCAGCCGTTACATAGTTGCGTTCAGATAAGAGACGGTGGTAACTGTTTAAATATATAACAAATAAAATTCCAACTGAATTGATATCTCATGCCAACCTTATTCGGACTTTTATAACTTAATCAACTACCATTCTAGAACATTCAAACGAGTTTAAAACAATCAAAGCCATTTAGAAACCTGAGAAGAGTTTTCAAGAACTGGGTCGAGTGAGCTCCGTCGACTGCCTTTGTAAGGCTTCGTAAGTAAAGATCCGTAGATATACCATGAACTCGTATTTATCAAGGCCGGCAAACGTACAAGTGGGTCACCTCAATGATCAGTACCGCCTATAAACACAAAGTCCAAAAAATCGTATCATTGTCGACCTTTAAAGTTTTTTTCTGATTAATAGGCATACTAGGTGTTGCCCGCGGCTCCGCGTGCGGTTATTTTTCGAAGAAAAGGTATACAATTCATGTAGGCATCTTAAGCTATTACACCTCTCCATTTTTTGCTATGCCGTAGGAAGAGTGCATTTTACGAAATAAAAAGTGACCCTTGTAATTTTCTGATCCATAAACTGCCACTATGCAAAAAATCATGTCGATCCTTGCCCTGTGAAAAACTAAACTATCCCACGGAAACTGTACATTTTTCGGGAATAAAAAGTAGCCTACGTGATATTCCATACTATAATCTATCTCTGTGCCAAATTTCAACCAGATCCGTCCAGCCGTTGTAGCGTGATTGAGTAACAAACATTCATCCATCCATCCAAACATTCGCATTTATAATATTAGTAGGATTAGTAGGATATGTCACTCATCCTCGATTTGTGAAGCTAACTTGTCTATTCCCATAAATTTTCTAATGAGTGCGCCTCAATAATAAGCTACTTGGAGAACATCTATGCAATTTGGGCTAGTTTCGAAGCTGCGTTTTACATCTCTACAGTCCGTAGCAAATCGATATCTCGTAAAATATAAAATCTATGTCTGCATCCAAGTCCTTCTTTAGTATCGCCTAAAACACGCTCGGTTTTATCGTCTGAAGTTTCAGTTCTAATTTGTACTGTTATATCTTTAAGGAAATCTTATATCACATATTTTTTGACTTTATTTTCTTAATCTAGACCTTTTTTTATTGCCTTGATAGGCAGACGAGCAGACGGGCCACCTGATGGTAAGTAGTCACCGCCGCCCATAGACTTCTGCAATGCCAGGGCACAGCAAAGCCGCTGCCTACAGTACCTGATTTAATAAAATATTTCTCCGTATTAATGCAATTAACAAGTTACGACCTTTAACCCTAAAACTGCAGTAACAAATGTTTTTCATCTAACTAACTTTCCCATTAGCATAGTAATTGCTTCATGCATTTGCTCCAGGGGTTGTGAATTTAAATAGCATAGTTTCTTGTGTTGAACATTAATTATATAAACAATCAAAAATACGAATAAAACCCCTTTTACGAGAACAGAATTAAGAATGATTCTAAAATGAGGTCCTAAACATTATTATAAATATTAGTACGAACAAAAGTGGAGCGTAATGATAACATCTCACTATTTTCCTCGCACGGATGATGGCTATCCGCGCTGCCACTGGGCCGAGTCCCTAACCCCTATGTACACCCCACCCGACACTACCAGCTAAAACCCCGCGGTGGCCTTCTTCGGCGCTTGCGGAGCGATTCCGGGGTATTCTAAGGAGTGCTAGAATTGCAGCCGGAATCGCCCCTGCGCGGTGCTGCGTAGCAGCCCATCTCCATGGAGGGCTAAGGAGCCCCCGCGCACCGAACAACGACAGCGAACGAGGCCTTACCACATGCGCTGCCGTCCATCTCGGGGTCGCACGATGCCCCTCATTTGGGAGTGCATCGATACAGGCTGACAGCCCTCCGCTGCGCGCCCGCGACCCCCGATGGCCCCAATTAGTCGCCTCGTACGACAGGCAGGGGTTACCGTGGTGAAATTCTCAAAACGCCCCCATTCCACAGGGCGGGAGACGCCAGTCAGTCGTCCACCCGGCGCCTCCTACGTCTTCTCTGGCGGCGGGAGGGATCATTTCGTTCCCGATCCCTCTCGGCACTCTCCTTCTGCGAGATGACGCTCTCGCAGAAGTTGGCCACCGCACGCCAGCACCTCCGGCTGGTGACCATGGACGACACCACGGCCGGCAGCGAGAGGTCTCCTCCGACGACTGCTCTGAGAGCGCTGCGCTGTTCGTCCCAGGCTGGGCACTCCTCCAACGTATGTTGGGCCGTGTCCTCGCGGCAGTTGCCACAGTGGTGGCACACGGCGGACACCTCCTTTCCGATCCGACACAGGAACGACCCGAAACACCCATGGTCCGTTAATACCTGTGTCAGTCGGAACGTAGGCGCCCCGTGGCGCCTTTCTTTATCATCCTGGCACGGCAAAGTGACCACACTGCACCAGATAGTTAGCGCAGTGCCGTCCAGTTAGAGTATTGAGTAGCGAGAGACAATCATGCCGTCCTGCTTTTTCACACTACGCCATGGGCAAGAAGGTGAAGAAGTCGAAAACGGCCAAACATCGTCCCCTATTCTAGACCCCCGACAAAACCGGATGTACACTGGTTGATCCCCGAGCGCGACACACTTGCCTGTGCCACTATGGCGGGCTTTACACCCTATGTACGGTGGTCGCTAGCCGGGTGGATATGAATATCCTACCGCCAGCAATCCAGGTTCCAATGTGTGACCATGAACTCCCTGTCGATGGCGATGTAGCGTCTTAAGAGTCAAAGTTATGTACTCGATTCATCTTTGGTTTACTATTAAATTATCAAGATTATGTTTATACAGAAAGAGCTTGTGAAGAAGCTCTTAAGCCATATGATCATGCCTCTTGTCGGACAACAGCGTTATGTAATGTTATGTACAGGGTTATGTGGTAAATTTTGAGGTGTGCGACTGGCATAAAACTATGACTTATTACTTTTTTCCGAGCACCGGTGTCCTAGTGTTACACGAGAGGTAAAAGATGAAAGCTAACTATAGATACACTTTATAGACAATATAACATGTAAATGAATCCCGACCGCGCTATATTTTAAGGACGGTGCCGCTCGTTCGACGGTAGCCCCTTAATGGGCACTTAAAACGCCATAATAATGACGTATTATACCCCAGGCCTTGGATTCTTCGTTGGCTAAATACGAGCAGGGGATCGACTCTACCAATAGGGTAGTTTGTTGTGTTTAATTTTGTACAAGATTCAATATGCAACCGAATATAGTACGCAAAAGAAACTCTTGCGAAAACAGAATCAAGATTGTTGGTAAAATCAGGTCACAATATTTATTTTAAATATTGATATGGGCAAAAATGTATGCGTAGTGGGAACATCTCACTATCTCCCTCGCACAACGGCACAGTAATGGCTATTCTGAGAGGTGACGTCACAGCTCATATCGTACTGACATTAAACAATAACCCCTTCCAGCAGTTTTGAATAGCTTCTAATTTACCATCAGGTGCAGTGTAATCACTTTGCCGTGACAGAATAAAAACTTTATTCACAAAACATGTTTAATTTATTATCATCACTACACTGCACTCAGTCAATGAACAGCCGGTCTACTCTGTAACACAATTCCGATCGATCGGTATTGGATTTGTGAGATTTCGTATTCTGAGTGCGACCATAGCGCCATATTATTTCAATATTGTATAACCATTCATATAATAATCTTAATTCCAATTACTGTATATTAATGGATACTCTATATTGAAATAATATAGCGTTCAGGAGAACGAAATCTGTCAAATCCAATAAATCGATCCAAAATCGTGTCTCATTAATAAGAAAAAATAATGTGTAATTTTGGTAAGCGACTACAAAGTGTTGAACAATAAGTTTAGGAGTCTGTGCGCGCCTGTGACCCACTTAGCTGAATCTTGCAAGATGCAGCCACATTGTTCGACGTGAATAACTTATGTACATAAAATGTCGGAGACTGCATCCCAGTTTCCGCTTCATTTATACCCGTACATTTTGCTGAATTTGCTGGAGAGAATTGTTTTAGCATTATGAAAATCACTGAGCAAGATGTGATTTGCTGAAATATTTACAACAGGAAAAAAAGAAAAACTATTTATTAGCACAGCTAACAACACGCACATACCACAAGACAATTAACAATTTTATTATAAATAAACCTAATGCTAATGGCACTTGTTTGTCGCAGCTGTGACAGGTAGGTGACCACTCAGCATATTGCTGTGCTGTGGCACGTACATAGTACATTTTTTTTTTATATCATAGTCCGACAAACGAGCCGGTGGGTCACCTGATGTTAAGTGATCTCCACCGCCCATGAACATCCACAATACCGAAAGTGTCATGTATGCGCTGTCGGCCTTAAAGGATAGGAATAGGGATTAGGGAAGGGAGACAGTGGTACTACCCCGGTCGAGCCGGCCCATTCATGCTGTAGACAAATATGTCTACAGAGCCAGAGCCACGCTAGCACGTAGAGCCACGCTATGTTGTGATGACCACAACACAGCGCTGGTTTTCAGTGGTCAACAGCCCCCGTGGCACAGTAGGCGAGTACCCGGCTGTGACACGAGAGGCTGTTCGATTCCCACACCGGGACAAATGTTTGTGTGACAGACAGATATTTGTCCAATATGTCCAATATGGGTGCTGTGTGTTAGAATTATTGAGAAATAGATTCTTTGTAAAGCCAAAACTTATTTGTATTTTATGAAGATATAAGAAATGTCATCTGTCGTATGTTTGAATATGTTCTTGTCTGTCTGCCGGGACGATATAGATTGTTAACTAATAATGTAACTTCCAGAAAATGTGAGTAAATGTATAAGAAATTCATACATTTGTTTATAAGCTCATATTTTAACACTGTGAGACCGATAGTCTCTCGTAGTTCCTGATACTCGACACAAGACTCGTATCTTAGTGTGGAATCGGTGCTATGTGTGTGACTGTTGGGTGCTATTTTTTATTATTATTTTTATAACTGGTGCGGCAAGCGAATTGACAGCCTCCATGACGCATTGGGTGTGTACCATGTGGAACGAGAGGCCGAGGGTTCGATCCCGGCGCCGTGGCAAATGTTAACACTGGTTGAAGCGGAGATTACGGGCCCCTGAGATGCAGTGTTTTTCACGGTGTTTGTTATTTTATCAGGATTACACTTCTTTTAGTAGCGATAAACGTGAATAGTCCTAGTAGTTTTCCAGACAATATGAATTAAAAAAACTACATTAAGATTTTTGTTCAATATTGATACCAGTTATTTCGTACTTTTGTAATTAAATTTATTATAAGTATAATAATAGATTTTTCAGTATTCAACGAACTTTGAATTCTGCACTGACTCACCCTTTATAGCGAATGGGACAAAAGACTTCAAAGGTTTTTTTAGATCTTGGCATAATTTTTACAGTATGTGCGACGAACCGTTAAATCATTGAATTTCTGCATGAAATTGGGTCACCTGAAGCCTCGTGATCAGGAACCGTAGATGCATTAAACTTCGAACAGCTTTCGACTTGACACTTAAGCCCACTTGACACCACTTCATCGTAATTTTTGAATTTCGAATATTATTTGAAATCATTTCTCTTTGGAATTAATTTCTTTATTTGAAATCAAAGTGGCCAGTACGTTGAAACGGCAATTTAGTCGTATCAATAATATGGAATACCATTAGTGGCTGGGTTGACTGATACCTTATGTACAGGTTCGAATTTTATTAAAAAAAAAATGTATTTATTGAGGAAAACAAACAATTGTACATTACAAAATACATCACAAAGTTACATAGTATAGGGTAATATACAATCCACAATATTAAACATTATTGGTTGACTGCCTCGGTCGCAGTTGTAATTGCGTACGCGGTCCGACTGTTGTGCTGAGGTCTTGGGTTCGATAAAAGTGATATTGGGGTTTTCTATCTTCATACTAAGTCTCAGCCCGGAATTTAGAATTGTGCCGGGTATGGCTATAGTACGACGATTTATGGATGTACTCGATACACCTCTGCCCACCCTTCCGGGGATTACAGGCATTACCTATAAGTATTGTTACCAAGTAACTAACGAGTAAGTCAATCTTCGACGGACCCGATCGCTTATCTCGATTCCATTAAGCGATGTGAGCGGTACACGCGAATGCATAAATGTATTAAATTCATTTTTAATCCCATTAATATTCATAGTGAAGAATCTGTTTTTTTATTATCAACAAACGGTGCACACAGATTTAGCAAGCTGAAATGGCAGTGGGCTGGCCATATCTGTCGAATCCATCAATCAATCCATAAACATACAATTACTAACTGTTATCAATGATCACAAAAACAACATTTGAAAATCGAACAATCAATTGTCATAGAATTTTGAATTAAGAATATTATAGTCATCGTTTTAAAACGTTTCTCTCTAGAATCTCACAACTAACATATTATGTACTCTTTTTAAATCAAAGTGGCCAGTACGTAAAAAGGGTAGTTTCAAAGAAGTCTTATTATTTTAGTAAAAATCTACTCGTATTATATTTTATACTTCGAAGCTACAAGTGGGCTGGTTTTATATAACACGTGCAGAGCACTCGAGGGCTCAGCGACCCGAACTACCCTCATTATAAAGTTTTAATTGCTTAACTAAATGTTACGAAACAAGAAAGGTTAAACAAAAACCTTAGTTTCAGCGTCTATTGTGTCTTTTCTGCGGCTGCTTTAGCCTTGGATGTGAAAGTTTTCGGCAAACTACTTTAGGCATAGCTCGCGAGAAAAGAAAGGAGCATTCTGTGAGATATGTGGGTTATGTGGTCGATGGTGTCGAGCGAAGTAGTACCTATTGAAACGCTGCTTACGTTTGAAGACTCGTAAGCATTTCTGTTGCTACTATAACCAGGATCTGTTCAGAGGTATCTATATATGTAAATCATAATATATCTGCATGCACAATCATTAAAAAAATGGGTGCGTGTACTTATGTACGCGAGTGAGAAGTTATACTTCTTTGCCATCTTTAAAAAATAGTTTTTAATTGCATGCAAATATTAATAATTAATATTAATAATATTTAATTTATATAAATAAATAATTCATACGGATAGTTCATAGTATGTATGTATGCGCGCATCTTAAAATTTCACTCTTATAATTTTATAAAGTATAACTTCAAAAATAATTGTGGCCAGTATGTGAAAGTATTATGCAAGACCGAAAGACTAAAACAAATCTCCTTATATTTATGCCAGCCTGGTACTTAAAGTGAATAATGACAGTGACGTCATGATGACGAAGTATGTAGGAACAAACAAACCTTGCATTTTTATTACCTAGAAGCATCTAGAAGTCACTAGAAATGTGAATATTATGAAAGACCGAAATAATAAAAAAGAATAACAACAAAATATTTTTAATGGCCAGTACTTTATAGTATCATGAAAGACCTAAATGATATTACTGTATAGTACTAATTCGGTCTTTCATAATAGCATAACGTACTGGCCACACTTAAATGATTAATTTAAATTTTATAATTCAGACCGAAGCTTCTAGCTCTTCTCCTTATATTTCTGCTAGCCTGGTACTTAGGACAACTTCAAATGTGTTACTTTAGTGTCACGCGCATTTTAAAATTTCACTCTCTTCATTTTTTCATAACGCGCCTAAAGAAGTATAACTACAAAAATAATTAAATCAAATATTTATTAGATGCATGAAATACTATTAGATTACATTATTTAGATTCAGTCAATCTTTTTTACTCTACCGCCAGTTCGGAATGCAGTTTCGCTAGAGAAGCACGGGCCATTTACATGACAAATCATCAACATTTACGTTTTAAGACTTTTGAACAAAACACTCAGACATTCTTTTGAGACAAAAGTTTGATTAAGCCATATTTAACACATATTTTTATACAGCGATTGGTTGAGCAGACTTTCCAGGAATATCTTGGTACTCGACGCAATTTTTATATGTACGACGAACGGCCTTAACCCGTGAAAATAGAAACACATGTAGATTTATATCACCGTCAACAGACACACCAGCAATAACCTCTCGACACAAAAATAGACATTACATGTGGGCGACCCCATTACTGCGCGTATTGACAGGTATTCTACGAGCTCTGCTTAACAAGGCATTAGAAAGGTTCATAATAATACTAACTGTTGCCCGCGGCTCCGCCCGGGTGGTAGTTATTTCGAAAGAAAAGGTATAAAATCCATGGATTCCATCTTTCTTTATTATATACAGGAATATATAGGAATCATGCATTTTTCAGGGATAAAAAGTAGCCTATGTCATTTTCTGATCCCTAAACTGCCACTATGCTAAAAATCATGTCGATCCCTTGCTCTGTGAAAAACTTAACTAGACCACAGGAACTGTGCTATTCCAGACTATAATCTATCTCGTGCCAAATTTCAACCAGATCCGTCCAGCCGTTGTAGCGTGATTGAGTAACAAACATCCATTCATCCATCCAAACATTCGCATTTATAATATTAGTGGGACTAGCACTGTAATACACACTGTCCAACTACCCACGGGTCTTCGCTATTAATGACAAGGGCTGGGCTATCGACCACCACGGTCGGCGGTCGGTGGACTTCACATACGCTTGAAATTCTTGCAAAGGTTTGCTTACGACGTTTTCTTTTACAGCAAGCAATCATTAAAAATAATCATAATACTTGCCCTATATTAAACAGTGTCCTACTGCTGAGTACCCCCTCTACTAATGAGAGGGGTTAGGCCTTAGTCCACCACGCTGGCCTAATACGGGTTGGTAGACTTCACATACCTTCGAAATTCTTATGAGAATTGTCAAGTATGCAAGTTTCCTCACGATGTTTTCCTTCACCGTTAAAGTAAGCGATAATTAACAATGAATACACACGTAACTTTAGAAAAGTCAGAGGTTTCGAACATACGACTTTCGTCTTGACAGTCCGTACTGCACCCAACTAGGCTATCGCCACTAAACAATAATTAACATTTAATAATTCAATGGTGCCATTCGGACTGGTTTCCATGTTCTTGCTCGACTTGAAGAAGGTGGCGGGTTAGTCACCGCCGCCCATAGACTTCTGCAATGCCAGGGCACAGCAAAGCCGCTGCTTACCGTAATGGTACCGCGATGGTTGGCGTTTACTTGGGGAGGCCTACGTCCAACAGTGGACGGCAATAGGCTGAGTATTTATATTTATTATTATTAAAATAAATGTTCAAGCTAATATTCACCCATATTACAATCTTTAAAACATTAATAAGAGCGAGTGTTACTCAGTATAATGAATAAATAAAAATATATGTTGGAATCAAAGTGTCCCATTTTCAAAAACTGATAGTAGATTCTTAGTCGCCCATAAATAATATAGGCTCTATGCTAATACAAAATCGTTCTTTAATAATATTATTAATTTAAAAAAATTATGTAGCAAAGTATAAATCACAGTTCCATCCACATAATATTATTTCCTACTAGCTGTTGCCATCGGCTCCGCCCGCGTGGACGATATTTATAAATTCATTTTATCTCTCACAACTACTCTTTGCATAATACCGATATTCGTTCAAACAGGTATAATTTTTGATTGAATGCGCCAATTTAAATGAAATAAAGACTAAATGTTACCTCGAGATACACTATATGATTCTATTGACTATTATTTTGTCGTAATACAGTACTTTAGACGTGATGCCTTGACAGACAGACTGACAATAACTGTTTGGGGTTCTATATCGATAATATAACACGTTACAATCGATCAAAAATATTTAATGTACAGACAAAGTTCCTCTTCAGCTATATTATAGTGTAGATTTCTATGCGTTAAAACGTTCCATACTTAACGGTGTGTACAAAATGTTACACTCAACTTCTGCCTTAGAATTTTATTTTCACTAAGCTGAAAGAATTTCAAAAGTAGAACACCAATGAGGAAGTATGTTTACAAGTTCTATTATTATTACAAGTAATATAAAACTTTAACGCGCGATTGTACCCTATCAAATGCATCAGTGCGCGCTTTTCAAGCAGCATTGAATATCCAGCGATGGCACTCGAATACTGTGCACACACCGGTGCAGAGGTCAATGAACTTCAAATCGAATTACATATGTGGCAGAACAATAAGGGTAGTGTGAAGAAGATACTCAGCAGACCGGCTTAATTGTATCGAGTAGCGAGAAATAAGTTGTCTTTCTCTACTTGATACTCTGAATAGACGGCAATGTGCTTACCATAAAGTGTAGTGCCAGAGTAAACCATGCGCAATTACAACTGCGCCACCGAGGCAGTCATTATTTATTTATATAGTTAATATTAAATACCATTTTACAACAAAAGCTATAGATATTTTTTTTGTACGCTCCATAAGGAACCGGCTAAGGTCCGAGACTATGCTGCCAAGTCATAAGAGGCAGCTATAGATATATCGTTTGCTTCAGTGTTTTTATTAAAAGAAAGAAAAGGCAACGGTTCCTCACCATGCAGCCTTAGAATCCACATATGTTATGTAAACTTAAATTAAAAAGGTGTGTACCGTTAGCTATTTGTGACCAATTTGAAAATAAATATTTATTAAATTCATAAAATACATTATTTAGATTCAATCAATGTTTTTCACTCTACCGCCAGTTCGGAGCGCAGTCTCTGAGGAACAAAGCCTAGCCCTTTTGAAATAGTAGTTTACAATACACAATAAACAACGTAATGTATGATTGATCGAAAGCTTTTATGCTTTTATGTCAGCCGTCGATCAAACAGTAACGTGAGTCCACCGTCACATTTAACTGTGTGGTGTACACTAAATACTTTGATGATAGCACTCAAAAAACAAAAAAACAATACAATGAAATATGACACAGAAAAATAAAAGAGAGAAAATATTTACTTGTATATAGAAAAAATAAAATCTTTAATTAAACACGATCCCTCTCATTAGTAGAGGAGGCCCGTGCCCAGCAGTGGGACAATGTTTAATACAGGGCTGGTATTATTATATAAACATGATCGTCACAAAACGACTCCAACTAAGCATGTAGAAGATGTAAAACCAGCGCTGGTGTTCCGTTGGCCCTTTGGTGATATCACGGTCGCAAAAGGCAAGAACATTAAATAAATAAATAAATACATCCATCAGGCTCACACTTAGTCCCGAGTCGTGGGGATCAACAACCACGAGGGACTACGGTCCCACAACACCCAGACCCGAAACAAAATCTGTCTGTCACACAAACATTTGTCTCGGTGTGGGAATCGAACCCACGGCCTCTCGTTTTACATCCGGCTTCTCTCCCGCTGGGTCACGGAGTCTTTTTTTTTTATTCTGGCGCGGCAAAGTGACCACTGCACCTGATGGTAAGCGCAGTGCCGTCCAGATAGAGTATCAAGTAGCGAGAGACAGTCTATCCCCCGCTACTCAACACAATCATACCGGCCTGCTGTTTAGCTTCTTCACGTTACGCCTAAAGGACCCAGGATCATAGGAGGGAGGGAACACGGTAGCTGGCAAACTGAAAGGCTTTTGTTTCGTGTCTGGGTGTTGTGGGTGTATGTCCCTCGTAGTTGTTGATCCCCACGATACAGGTTTGACCTAGTTTTCATCAGGTGAGCCTCCTGCCCGTTTGCCCCCTTTTATCATAAAAATTAGTGATACCAACGATAAAGGTATGACCTATTTGTATTACCTGTTATTGAGTATGTTTATTTATACTGTAGACCAAATAAATAACCAAATAAACCATTTATCCAAAACACATATTTACACTGACTGACTGCCTCGGTGGCGCAGTTGTAATTGCGCATGCGTTACGACTGCTGTGCTGAGGTCTCGGGTTCGATCCCCGGGTCGGGTAAAGTGATATTGGGTTTTTCTATCTAGAAATTCCTCAGTATTAGCCCGGAGTCTGGAATTTGTGCCCGGTATGGCGATAGGCTCGCCCCCTATCACATTATGGGACCGAAATTCGGCGAAAAGTGGGTGTACTCGTTACACCTCTGCCTACCCCTTCGAGGATTACAGGCGTGAGTGTATATGTATATGTATGTATGTACATATTTACAGAAACAAGAAAAAAATTACGTATCTAATTTACAAAGGATTCGCTGCAATATCTGCGGTGGAAGGGGTACCAGCTCAGTATACACTGTTGTAACACAGCTCTGATTTTCAGCTGGACCCGACCGTCGCTTCACCATAGTACAACAAATTCGGACGTTTAATAACAACAAAAAAACCAATATATTTTACTTTGTTGCCAAAATGGCAACCTTTACACAACAGACAACTTTTGCTGGTGGTAGGATATTCATATCTGCCCGGATAGCGACCACCGTACACAGGGTGAAAAACCCGCCATAGTTGCACACGCAAGTGTGTCGCGTTCCGCGATCAGCCAGTGTATATCCGGTTTTTCTCGGAGGTCTAGAGTTAGGGTACTATGTTTGGCCATTTTGCGGCCTTCTGAGTACTCTGACAATAGACCTTCGACCGCTTCTTCATCTTCTTGCCCATGGCGTAGTGTGAAGAAGCAGGCCGGCATGATTGTGTTGAGTAGCAGGGGACAGATCGTCTCTCGCTACTCGATACTCTAATTGGACCGCACTGCGCTTACCATCAGGTACAGTGCAGTCACTTTGCCGTGCCAGGATAAAAAAAAGACAAGAATATTTCACAACTTTACTAAACTACATAGAATATATCCCTACAATAATATACTTTATACCTTTTTTAGTGCCTAGTGCCTAGGGCAGACGAGCAGACGGGCCACCTAATGGTTAGTAGTCACCACCGCCCATAGACTTCTGCAATGCCAGGGCACAGCAAAGCCGCTGCCTACCATTGCCTACATATGAAAACAATTACAGCATGTAGCGCTCGTTGCTGCTTCTATAATAATAAAAATAATAATACTAGCCCTGTATTAAACATTGTCCCACTGCTGGACACGGGCCTCCTCTACTAATGAGAGGGGTTAGGCCTTAGCCACGCTGGCCTAATGCGGGTTGGCAGACTTCACATACCTTCGAAATTCTCAGGTATGCAGGTTTCCTCACGATGTTTTCCTTCACCGTTAAAGCAAGCGATAATATACATTTAATACACATATAACTTTAGAAAAGTCAGAGGTGTATGCCACTTGGGTTTCGAACATACCACTTTCGTCTTGGCAGTCCGTACCACAACTAACTAGGCTGTTGCTGCTTCTGTTTTGACAAATCTGTTTACTGCACACACACGTCCCAAGTCTGATATTTGGCATAAAACGGCATTACAACACAGGATATCCCAGTTTATACAAAACCTTGAGATCATCACGCCAGCGCGTAACCGTTGAATAAAAATAATATGTTGTTACCAAACAGCGTTTTGTGTATTGAAGCGCTTACACCTGGCCACGGCCGGTCTAAAATAAATGTTATTTCCTAAACACGCGGCCAAGATGGGATCGAACAGTTTCAGCGCCCACGCTTTAATCCGACCGTATCAATGGAAACTGTATAAAATATGAAAATATAATACTCGATTCCAATTTAAAATTGGGTTCGAAAACTGTACAATTGGCTAGTTGACTGTTTTTGGGAAACCGTTATTTTATTCTTCATGGAGTATATTATTAATATATTCTCATTAATAAATATAAAACATAAGTTTTTAAGATTGAATTTGCATTTATATAAACCAACTTTATTTTTCCCAATAAAACGCTACTAACTGTCATGGCCGTGTCTCGTGTGACGTGACCGTCTGCAAAAGTAATAGACGTTTGGCTCAGCGTTTTAGATGTTCCGAACAGTGACGTCATGCGTGACTGATGGCTGTTTCATGTCACGTGACAAAATGCTTTATTTTTACATATTTGTTTCTTGAAAATATTAAATAATCACAAAGAAATTAACAAATTGGTTTATTTTCGATACTGTTAGACTAAAATCTATACTAAAAAACAAAATTCTAGGTTTTCACTTAATGTCATCTACCCTATTGGCACTCTTGAACGCAACACGCACGATTTAACTGAATACGGCGGGAGTTTTAGGTAACTAAATGAAATAGATGTCGATTGTAGACTTGCTAACAATCCAATAACAAACTCGGTTGTGTCAAAGTGCCAATATCTTCTAGATTGGAATTGAAACTGTATCGAGTTCGAATTGGTTTGAGATTGGAATTGAGTGTGATTTCAAGAGTAGGCCTACTTGCCCGTGCGAATACTTCGGACCGATAGTCGTCAATTATGTAATATAAGTAGAAAAAACAAAATGTAAATATTTACTATTTTTAAATATTATAATTTACAAAATAGTATAATTAGTCTTATACGACAATAGATGGCGCTTCCTAAAATTGTCTATGGACGTAATCTTAATTAACAATACAACAAATTAGTTAATTATACTGTCAACAGATGGCACTGTTCATTTTTTATCTTCTTTGGCAAAACGTATAATATTTTAAAGATCATACGTTTTAATATTCATTTATCTGTTTAATAGCGGCAACATAAGATTTAAAATAGTGTTAGTGTTAAATCGTTAAAGATAAAGAATTATAGATATTATGGCGTGCAGACAAAAACACCGTAGAATAATAATATATAGAGCATAGTACAGATATTTCGTTTATGCTTACAAATACCATTAACATTACTAACAACCTATTTTTCATGACATCATCAATTTGACAGCCAAATGCTCTGCTCCCGTGGGTTGTAACGTGATGATAGACAGCCAATAACCTTACTCAATAGATAGGCTATAAAATTTTAAAAGAATTTTTCATATCCGACTAGGAGCCCAGAGGTTATAGCCAGTACTGGTATGCATCTTTAATAGCCTCCATAATGGACGGTATCATGATAGTTTTCAAAAAAAGAAAATATTTACCAAGTTCAAGTTCCGCCTCGGCATCCTCGGAGATGGTCTCCATGACCCGGTCTGCGCATGAGTCCGGGTCGCGCGCCGGCGTGCAACGCGCGCGCACCGCACGCCGCGCGCACTCGGGGCACGCGGCGTGCGTCAACGTGCCGCCCTACCACGACCCTCCACAAACACTAATTAACCACCCACTGTTACCATACACTGGTTGAGATCACATTTGTCTGTTTGTTTGGTCTTCAGTCACGAAAGTATACATCACTTCTGTTTTAACCAGTCATGACTCATAAGCTTGCCAGCGGTGCAGCCGCGGCGGTGTTTTCAAATACTGGCCAGTTTCGCCGTTCTTACATGCTATTTTTAACTTTAATGATATGGAAATAAAAATGATTTTAGCTTGTATTTTACTCCCAACTTTTTTTTAATATCCTTATAGGCACGAGTGATTAAAGTACTCGTGTAGCACATTGAATTATTGTTTTTTTAAGTTTGACATAACATTGTGTCTGGATCACAGAATGAAATAACCTCCCATGTATCACACACCGGTGTTCGGAAAAGGTAATAAGTAGTGAGTAAAATACAAGCCAAAATCAACTTTATATACATAAAATTAACGTTAAAAATAGGATGAATACGCACGTCCATAAGGGCGAGTATTGCCAATTTGGCGTGGCCAAATGTAGCTAATTATATTTTTGATACTACTACTGATTTCCTTGATTATATATTAATTGTGTTTATTTTCATTCGTTCTAATAGTGATTATTTGACGTAATTAATTTAAATGCTGATATATATTGTAATGATATCTTAGAAAGTTCAGAGTAGATACTTTATTATTTGTAGGCTAAGAAAATCATTTTCTGACAGTTTGATTAATTGATTATTTAAGGTTAGTTATTCTTTGTAAAATAAACTATTATATTCGTGTAAAGTCTGTGAGAAAACGTAAACAAATAAACGAAGAATTTTAACACTTTCAAACATTAAAATATTGTATTAAAAATTCTTCTTGATATTTGTGTCTAAAGCACTTAGAACGTTAAAGACATTTGATTAAAAATCCAATAAGCCTTTTGATCCACTTCGGGTCAACAATTCCATTTTCTCGAAGCTATTGAACGAACAATACACTATCAAGCCACTTGGATTCAGCTGTTTGTATGAATTCATAAGAAAACTTAGTTAGAAACCTTCTTGTCGTTTTAACTGTTTTTCACCAAAAGTACAAAGAAAAGAGTTCTTACTAATATATTTAACGGCTTTAGAGATAATTATCCGTATATATAAAAGAAGAAACTGACTGACTGATTGACTGACTGATCGATCAACGCACAGCCTAAACGGCTGGGGTTAGAGCATGGTTAGAGACTTGGAAATTTGACAGTAGGTACCTTTTATGACGTAGACATCCACTAAGGAAGGGTTTTTGGAAATACCACCCCTAAGGTGGTAAAATAGGGGATGATAGTAAGTATGAAAATCCGTAATTTTTTAAGTTAAACGAATGAAAATTGGTAAGTATTTGGCTTTTTAGTTCAAAATAATCAAACATAAAACAAGCGAATATTGCAAAATATAATTTAGAAATTGGTGGGCTTTATGTTATCTAAATAAAAATTTAAGATTTTTTTTTTAGTGCCTTGATAGGCAGACGAGCAGACGGGCCACCTGATGGTAAGTAGTCACCGCCGCCCATAGACTTCTGCAATGCCAGGGCACAGCAAAGCCGCTGCCTAAGGTTAAATATTTTTAGACGATATTGAATTCTTTCGAAAATAAATTCTTTAGACGGCCGAAGCCTGATATCTATTTGAAAATGGAACACTTCAAATAAATATTCTAATATTTTTTAAATCTCTTTATTTTTAATTAGACAACTTCAAACAGGTTTTGATTCAATAGTAACCGTCCTCTTTGTTTTTATATAAACTCATTTGTAAAAAAAACGGGCACCTAAGCAATGAACCATTTCAAATGTTACTATTGGTTTGTTTGATAATTATAGGTAGTTTTACTCTCACAATTTTGTAAATTAATAAGAAATTAATCGTTTTCGTCAGTATTATCATAAAATTTTGATAAAATTTATGGGTTTTAATGCTAAAGTTCACTAGTAGTGTATGCTCGCTAGTAGTGCATATGCTCGTGAAGTAAAAGTTAACAAAGATTTTTGTTTGTTTTTTCTTTAATAAAGTAAAAGCAGATAAATGTTTAGTATCGAGTGTGACCCCCTCTAGCTGAAATCATAGCTTGAATTCGTCTGGGTATGCTAGCGAGGATATCCCGGATACTTGCTTGCGGAATACGGTCCCACTCCGCGGTAATCACATTCTTCAGCTCTCTGATGGTCTGCGGAGCCGGTTGTACTGATCTCACGCGTCGTTTCAGAACGTCCCAGACATGCTCTATAGGATTGAGGTCGGGACTCCGAGCTGGCCAATCCAAACGACGAATGCCGACCTCTTGCACATACGCTTCCACATCGCCAGACCGGTGGGCGCGAGCGTTGTCGTCCATAAAAATTGAGTCTTCGCCTAAAGCAGCCAATGCGGGTTGTGCATGAGGAATTAGAACTTCCGTTATGTATCGATGTCCAGTCAGTGAGCCGTTTTCAATGAAGACTAACTCTGTACGATCCATTAAATTTATTCCTGCCCAAAACATAACAGAGCCCCCACCATAAGGTGTGATTTCTTCAAAACAAGCCTCTGCAAAGCGTTCTCCTCGTCTTCGTAGCACTCGCCGACGATCTTCACCGAACAGAGATATCCTGGCTTCATCGGAGAACAATACCCTATTCCAGTCTTCTTGAGTCCATGACTCACAATTTCGAGCAAACCTAAGCCTGGCAACTCTGTGCTCACGGAGTAACTTAGGGCCGCGGGCCGGGCGATGACTGCGTATATTGGCCGCCAGAAGCCTCCTCCTGACCGTCCATAGACTAATATGCACATTTCTTTCTTCTTCGAGGTTGTTCTTAAGGTCCATATACGAAGACTTGCGATTTCTCAATGCGCGACTCACAAGAAAACGATTATCCCGTGGTTGGGTACATGGTTTTCTTCCAGAACCAGGCCTTCTCTCGACGGAACCGGTGTCTTGATACCGCTGCCAGGTCCTTTGAACCGTCGAGCGACTCACACTTAGCCTCTGAGCCACGAAGCATTGGCTGCAACCCTCTTCGAGCAGCGCAATAATTTTGGTAGCTTTTACCACTTTCTCTAACATTATTGAGACAGCTAAACAGCAATAAATGAAGCTTTGACAATTAAGAATATGAAATAAATTCATAAAAATTGACTAAAAGTTATGAAAACCGATATTATCTTTTGGAACTTCGCACCAAAAATGTAGGATAAAAAGTGGTTTTCTGTAAAAACGAGCATCAAACGAAAATTTGAATTTAGAACGTACTGTTTTAAACACCACGGCATTTTTAAAACCGGCCAGTAGCATGTACAAATGATTGAAATAATTTTGGTACCGTATTTTTTTAAACAAGAATTAAAATCAAAACCGCCCGTTTTGTTTGCAAATGAGTGTATATTAACTGCAGCTACATTATAGATATTTTGTCAAGCGCATAATTAGGCTAAGAAACCGGTGAAGTCCAAATTTCAATAATATCTAAGTTTTCCATAATTATTTTGTCGGTATTTCCCTCGTTAGCCTTATACTAAACAAATTATCCGTAGTGTGAAGAAACTACTAAGCAAGTCGGCGTGATTGTGTGGAGTAGCGAGGTATAATTGTCTCTCACTACTTGATACTCTAACTGGACGACTCCGCATCATGTGCAGTGTGATCACTTTGTCGTGTCAGAAAAAAAGGGAAATTAAGACGTCTGGCAGCTCTAACTGTCTATACATTTAGAGAATCCATAATTACATTTTAAAGAATTTGGACTGCTAAAACAAAATATTTTAAAAATAAGAAATATGTGAAACTAAACATTACAAAAATAACTCCTGAGTGCTAATGAGCCAAATGTCGAGTGACATGTCGTAACTAGTGACACAATAACAAAACATTAACATGTGAATTTTATTTGTTTACATTTCAATGTTTGTTACCGTTTTCGCCGCAAAAATGTCTCGGTTATTTACAAAGTGGGTTAATACAAAGTACGTATTGATAAACCTATTACATCTTGGCGCAGAAAACTCCCTTTCCCTTTGAAGGGAAAAAGGTACAGACATATTGCCTTTTGCCTATAACGAGATTGGACTAGATGGTAGATTCAAATGAAATCCTACTAATATTATAAATAAATAATAAATAACACCCAACAGTCACACACATAGCTCCAACCCCACGCTGGTATACGAGTCTTGTGTTGTGGGTATCAGGGACTACGAGAGACGCACCCTCTCACAACACACAGACCCCGGACACAAATATCTGTCTGTCACACAAACATTTGCCCCGGTGTGGGAATCGAACCCACGGCCTCTCGTTTCATAGCCGGCTACTCGCCAACTGCGCCACGGAGGCTGTCGCATTATAAATCCGAATGTTTGGATGGATAGATGTCTGATACTCAATCACGCTATAACGGCTGGACGGATCTGGTTCAATTTTGGCACAGAGATAGATTATAGTCTGGAATAGCACATAGGCTATTTTTTATCCCGAAAATATATAACAAATCATAGAAAGGTGTAATAGCTTAAGATACCTCCATCGATTGTACACCTTACAAAAATAACCTCCAGGCGGGCTGAGCCGCGGGCAACATCTAGTATTACATTTATTGCAAATTGTTTATTACATGTCGTTGATATTTACTAACACGTTTCATATATTAGGTCAATATTTTAGTAGACTTTGCCAATAAGACAGCACAGAGTTGAAATATTCACAACGCAATAACTCATTAATAGAACATTGCATATGTCTAAATCTGTTATTTCCTGCGTCTTATTTAAATTCTGTACCAAGATATAGACGTACTAAATTTCATGATCTGAATTGTGTTTTTTTTTTATTCTGGCGCGGCAAAGTGACCACACTGCACCTGATGGTAAGCGCGGTGCCGTCCAGATAGAGTATCGAGTAGCGAGAGACAATCTATCCCTCGCTACTCAACACAATCATGCCGGCCTGCTGTTTAGCTTCTTCAAACTACGCCTAAAGGACTCAGGATCATAGGAAGAAGGGAACACGGTACCTGGCTAACTGTTCCACAGCTTGATGGTGTGTGACCACAGCAATGTGACCACACTGCACTTACCATCAGGTGCAGTGTGGTCACATTGCCGTGCCATGTTTTTTTTTATGAATAAACAATCAATGTGTATATTTATATGAGTAATCTCAAGCGTTTATATAATACGTAGACTTGCTTGAACACTAAACACTAACTGCGATGACAATTATTATTGCCAACGAGTGTAAACGATCAAAGCACCACATCGGATAAATTGCACTCAATTGTCGCGAAGGACTGTTAGATTAACTACGATCACAGTGTAAATACTACACAAACACACACTAAGGAATGAATAAGGGGAATCCTGAAAGTAGCGCCAAGTGTAGAAAATATGAGGAGTGCTAGATTAGATTGTTATGGGTATGTAATGAGGAGCTGGTGTTAGGATATTCATATCCGCCGGAATACCGACCACTGTACACAGGGTGTAAAACCTGCCATAGTGGCACACGCAAGTGTGACGCGCTCCGGGATCATCCAGCGTACATTCGGTTTTTGTCAGAGGTCTAGAGTTGGGGTACGATGTTTAGCCGTTTTGTGGCCTTTTGAGCATTCTGACAATAGACCCTCGACCGCGTCTTCACCTTCTTGCCCATGGCGTAGTCTGAAGAAGCAGGCCGGCATGATTGTGTTGAGTAGCGGGGGATAAATTGTCTCTCGCGACTCGATACTCTAATTGGTCGGTACTGCACTTACTATCAGGTGCAGTGTGGTTACTTTGGCGTGTCAGGATAAAAAAGGGATGAAAGGCATGTGAAAAGACTGGTTGTCAGTATAAATTTGGATGGACGAAAGAGTCGTGGGAGAAAAGAGGTGTGAAATGAGGACATGCGCATGAAAGGAGTGAATGCAGATTTGACGGATGATAGGGCTGCGTGGAGAGTTCAAACCATTTGTGTCGACCCCACTTAGTGTGGGATAAGGGCAGGTAGATGACAGTCTAAATACTACACAATTTGTCGAAGGCGTTTGGACGGCTATTGCGATGCTCACTAGAATGGCTTTTAGCTCAATGATTAGGTAATAACTGCCAATGCCGGCATTTTTAACAACATCAAATGCAGTAACAGTTTGTCCTATTTTCATTACTAGGCTTATATTATTGATCGGATACGGCTTAATTTACGACAGAAAATACCTTGAAATCTACTGGGCTAAGTTTAGGGCAAAATGCGAATGCTAAGGTCATATTTAACTGTCCATAAAATATTGTACTATTTTAAGCAAACTATAGAGTAGTTGACAGATTTTTTAAATTATTTTATTATATTATTTACATTAGATAATGAGCTAAAATCTATGATCCCAAATAAATAAAATAACAACAAGGAACAGTCAGACAGACAACCCCACACTAGGTCAAACCCATGGGTATCAATAACTACGAGGGACTAGGCTCCGACAACACCCAGACACGAAACAAAAGCCTTTCAGTTTGCCAGCTACCGTGTTCCCTCCCTCCTATGATCCTGGGTCCTTTAGGCGTAACGTAAAGAAGCTAAACAGCAGGCCGGCATGATTGTGTTGAGTAGCGGGGGATAGACTGTCTCTCGCTACTTGATACTCTATCTGGACGGCACTGTGCTTACCATCAGGTGCAGTGGTCACTTTGCCGCGCCAGAATAAAAAAAAGACTCCGTGACCCAGCGGGAGAGAAGCCGGATCTAAAACGAGAGGCCGTGGGTTCGATTCCCACACCGAGACAAATATTTGTGTGACAGACTGATATTTTGTTACGGGTCTGGGTGTTGTGGGACCGTAGTCCTTCGTGTCAAATATCTGTCACACTCGGAAATCAAACTCACAGCTCTCGTTTGACAGCCGACTCTTCGCCTACTACGCCACGAAGGCGGTCAATAAAATATCAATTGTATAAAAAGTGATTTTATATATTAAATCAATTATTCAAATATTACTCTAGAAACCCTTATGATTTTAATATAAGCTCACTATATCAGAAGGTATACAAAACACCTATAGGTCGCAGAGTTACCGAAACTAAGTTAAAAAAATGGTGCCGCAAACCACAAACCTTCTTCCTTCAAACAAGCTTCTATAAACCAGTAATTAAAACTTATACTTTCCACACCTACGTGAAAAATTACGCTCAGAAGAAATTCTTGGAAAATCAGCAGACTCATTCGCTATTTATAATTACTCATAGATTTAATACTGTAGATTTTATTGTTATTAATATTTTAGCTGTGTTACCTAGATGTGTTTATCTTCATTCAGTTGTACTATTTGATTTAGTAATTATATAGATACTATTGAAATGCATGTATTATTGAAACAGCTGTTGATAAACCAATAAATAATTAATTTCACTAATGACTCTATCTATGAATCATTAGCCATAAAAATTCTTGTGAGGAATAAATGTTACTTTTACAATATTTAAAAACAAACAACTACCGTGCTGATCTCGGTCGGGTACTTCAACATCATGGTTGTATGAGCGCACAGAGCTCAAATGGTCAAGGTCAAAAGTATAAGACGATATTGTATTATTTTGTTTCAAAGTTGTTAACATTTTTAATATATCAAGACAATAGAAAGATCCTCGAGACACTATATAGCAACATCAAAGAGTTTTGGTAATGTTTTTATAGCTTAATTGTTTAGGGTAATATTTCATTAATTATTTTGTAAAATAATAAATTATAATTTAAAATACACTTTTTTATACTTCACAAATGAAAGATTCGTAAATTTCACACGCTTTCAATCACAATTTGTCGTCATAAATCACGCATTCTCACGAAACTAAATTACACACGACAAAGCGCGAAAGCTTACACAACCGTTTCAGAAGCTTTCAGACTCGCCACTGAAAAACACCGCACGTGGCGAAAACGTTTGCAGCAGAAACGACTTATCATCGTGACAATACTATACAAATTACACCATAATACCATGTAATACGTCTCAATTTTGAATGCATGTGGAAGTGTCTTGGATGGTAAAAGATCGGCGTTTATAGGTAAGCTTGGAAAAGCTCATGGTAAACGGACTGGCTGAAGGTCGCATGTAGTTTGAACCGGATTTCTATTCGTGTAAGTGTAAGAATATGTGTTCATCTTATAAAAACACTGATAGCCTAGTTGGTAGTGGTACGGACTGCCGGAACGTCGCAGGTTCAAATTCAGTTCAAATAAAACACACCGACTCTTCGAAAATACGCGTATTATAATTGTTAGTTATCGCTTGTAATGGCGAGGAAAAATAATTTGAGGAGACCTTCAAATCTGAGTACCTATCTTATATAATTCTTCTGTACGTGTGTATGTCACTGAACTCTTCCTGAACGGCTGGACCGATTTGGATGAAATTTGATGTGTATTACAATTCTGGACGGTTGAAAAACGCAGTTTTGCTAGTGGCAGGATATTCATATCTGCCAGGATAGCGACCACCGTACGTAGAGTGTAAAACCCGCCATAGGGCACACGCAAGTGTGTCGTATTCCAGGATCAGCCAGTGTACATCCGGTATTTGTTGAGTTTTGGTACAGAGTTGGGGTACGATGTTTAGGCGTTTTGCGGCCTTCTGAGTACTCTAACATTAGACCCTCGACCGCTTCTTCACCTTCTTGTCCATGGCGTAGTGTGAAGAAGCAGGCCGGCATGATTGTTTTGAGTAGCGGGGAATAGATTGTCTCTCCCTACTATAATTGGACGGCACTGCGCTTATTATCTGGTGCAGTGTGGTCAATTTGCCGTGCCAGCATAAAAAAAAACAACAAGAACGAAGCTTTCAAATTCACGCGTCTTAAGCAAATTATGAAACGGTTAACATGTTTAACAATACAATGACAACTATTAGGGTATTTACTATTATTAGAAATACCGAAGGTATAACTGAGGTATTTAGGAGACTAGTTGGGGGTAGTTAATAATGACAACCAAAGTGGGAGTAGTAAATGTTTAATATAAAACAGAGTGCCTTCCGCGCTTCGGTGTTCAGTTGCCAGTATATTCGTGGTTCGGTGTTGTAAGAGTTAATCGTAATCAGTTCAATGGCGTTATTCAGTTTAAAAGGGTAATGCTGGTAGATTAATTATAAAGAGAAGCCTTAAGTGAATCCTGACATGCGTGTGTGTTAATATTAAGCACTGAGATGTGTAACAGTGCCGTGTAAATCAATTAAAATTAATAAATTATAAATATTGTATTCGTGCCTTTTAAATATCCATCTTGCATAGTTTTGTTGATGTTCCTAACACAAAGCATTCTTAAATCTTATGTAATAAGGTGTTATTTGCGTTAAGAATGAAAACGGTAAATACAAATTTGCATTGCCAACATTGTTTTTAATGACGCGCAAAAATATGCACGACGGAGTC
The DNA here is from genome assembly GCA_905220505.1 of Laothoe populi. NCBI lineage: Eukaryota > Metazoa > Arthropoda > Insecta > Lepidoptera > Sphingidae > Laothoe > Laothoe populi. Next base: position 2,822,476 of record HG992170.1, read on the forward strand.
TATATTCTTGTTTTCGCTGCCCTAACGAGGTCAATTCTTAAGTTTTGTTTTACCAATTTATTATTGAGGGCCTTTCGTTCCGCAAACTCTGAAAATTACGTCGGGTTTCAAAGAACACTTGAGAAGGCTGCTGACCTCATATCTATATAAAAAATATGGCTTCATTGTGAAACTTTCTGTCTCAATAGAATTTCTACACGTGTTCTCAAATAATGTAAAAGTAACCTTAAAAGTTGTGGTGGTGTAAGGAAAAATGGGGGCAAGAGATGCCGACAAGATGGTCTGATGGTCTCATTAAATCCATCAGACACTCGATAATGACGGTTTTTTTTTTGCGCTACTCTTACCATCAGATGCAGTGTGGCTTTGCCGTGACAGGACAAAAACACAGAGGTAATAATAATCTGTATATATAAAAGAAGAAACTGACTGACTGATCGATCAACGCACAGCCTAAACGGCTGGGGTTAGAGACTTGAAATTTGAACAGTAGGTACCTTTTATGACGTAGGCATCCACTTAGGAAGGGTTTTTGGATATACCACCCCTAAGGGGGTAAAATAGGGGGTGAAAGTTTGTATGAAAATCCGTCATTTTTGAAGTTAAATTCATGAAAATTTGTATTTGGCCTTTTCGTTAAAAATAAAAAATATATGTTTCAGGATTTTTGGAAATTATGCCTCTAAGGGGGTAAAATAGGGGATGAAAGATTGTATGAAAATCCGTCATTTTTTAAGTTAAACGCAAAGTATTTTGTATTGTATACTTTTTCTCCCAAACATGACCTCCACGCGGGCGGAGCCGCGAGCAACAGCTATAATAAATAACACCCAACAGTCACACACATAGCCCCGACCCCACACTAAGATACGAGTCTTGTGTTGTGGGTATCAGGGACTACGAGAGACTTTCGGTCTCACAACACCCAGACCACGGAGACAAATATCTGTCTGTCACACAAACATTTGTGCCGGTGTAGGAATCGAACCCACGACCTCTCGTTTCACAGCCAGCTACTCGCCAACTGCGCCACGGAGGCTGTCATAACTGTAACTTAACTGGTGTGAATGGTGGTTGCAACTTATGCCAATAAATGTATTTTTTTATTTCAGAACATTCTCCAAGTAAGCGCTGTCAAATATTATATTACTAGCTGTTGCTCGCGGCGCCGCCCGCGTGGAGGTTATCTTATACTCTTTATAAAATCATTATTTTTTTCTTGCAATTAAAATAGCCTTTATTAATCAGTGATAAATCAGCATTCAAATGGTGAAAGAATTTTTAAAATCGGTCCAGTACTTTTTGAGCCAATTCGTTACAAACATACTTACATACAAATCTTTTTTTTTTTTTATCCTAGCACGGCAAAGTGACCGCACTGTACCTGATGGTAAGCACAGTGCGGCCCAATTAGAGTAGCGAGACACGATCTATCCCCCGCTACTCAACACAATCATGCCGGCCTGCTCCTTCACACTACGCCATGGGCAAGAAGGTGAAGAAGCGGTCGAGGGTCTATTGTCAGAGTACTCAGAAGGCCACAAAATGGCCAAACATTATACCACAACTCTAGACCCCCGAGAAAAACCGGAGATACACTGGCTGATCCCGGAACGCGACACACTTGCGTGTGCCACTATGGCGGGTTTTACACCCTGTGTACGGTGGTCGCTATCCGGGCGGATATGAATATCCTACCACCATCTTTACTAATATTATAATATCTCTTTATAATATTAGTATAGATTATTATCATTATCACCGCATTATTGGACAATATTTGAAAACACTTATAGAAATTCTATTGAGACAGAAACTTTAGAAATGATGCCTTTTATTTGAACGTGCTAATCTCAGGAGCTTTGAATTGAAAAATTATTTTAGTGTTGGATAGCCCATTTATCGGGGAAGGCTATAGGCTATATACCATCACGCTATGACCAATAGGAGCGGGGCATCAATGGAAACTGTAGCAAAAACGGGGAAAATTTATTCAGGCACAACACCTGAGTGGTAAGTCGAACGGTATAGTGCAGGTGACAACTACTTGGATTGTATACTTTTACGCCCAAAAATAACCTCCACGCGGGCGTAGCCGCGGGTAACAGCTAGTATTTTTATATAGCGATTGCTTCAGTAGACTTCTCAGTAATTTCTTGGAAATTGTAAGCAATTTTTATTTACGAACGAATTGAAGAAGAAAACTATCAAAGTTCCATTAGCTGTAGATTTCCGATACTCGTGTCGACCTCAAAAACATTATATTGGTCTCGATATAAAACTTTACCAATATAAATCGAAGGATCTTTGAATTCCTTGCTACTTATATATAGTTTCTGCAGTGTCTGTGGCGCAGCGGGTGAGTAGTCGTTTGTGAAACAAGAGGCCGTGGGTTCAATTCTCGCACCGAGACACACGTTCGTGTGGCAGCCACTTTTGACAGCAGGCCGGCATGATTGTGTTGAGTAGCGAGGGATAGATTGTCTCTCGCTACTATTAAAGATTAAAAACTATCTTTCTGTAAATTGAAGCTGGCTGTTTATAATAGTTTTATATTTGAAATTATTTATTTGACAGTGTTCTTTTACTCGATGTGATTTGTTTTGCTATTCCGTTCTTGGTTGTCTAATATACTACTACAATATGTTATAATGGTTTTAATGGACCTAACAATGGTTATGGGCCCAGAATAGTGAATTTCTGCGGATTGATATAACTGAAAGTAGTGCGGGAAGATGAATTCCATCATGAAATTCGAACCGCTAGGAAAAGACAACTATGATAGTTGGCGTATCCAAATGCAAGCGTTTTTGGTGAAGGACGGAGTTTGGAAATACGTAAACGGAAAAGCTCAAAAACCTGGTGAGCTAATTGAGGCTGAAAAATGGGAAGCGGAAGACGAAAAAGCCAAGGCTGATCTAGTCCTATCGATCAGTGCAAGTGAGTTGCGGCACGTACGAGGGTGCACAACATCACAAGAAGTTTGGTTAAAATTAGAGTCTGTATATGCTTCAAAAGGTCCTGCTAAGAAGGCAACACTATTAAAGAGACTCATGTTGCACAAAATGAAAGAAGCTGAGGATATACGAAAACACATGGATACATTCTTCGATGCTGTTGATAAACTTGCAGATATGAATGTTGGAATTCATGATGATCTTTTATCAGTAATGTTGTTGTATAGTTTACCTGAGAGATTAGAAAATTTTAGATGTGCTATTGAATCGAGAGATGAATTACCCAAACCTGAAAGTTTGAAGGTGAAAATCTTAGAAGAGTACGAGTCAAGAAGACACGGCGAAGTACGAGAAGGGATGATAGAAAGAGTAATGTATACAAATCGAAAAGAGAATCGAGCAAGTTCGAGCCAAACTGGAAGAAAAAGACAAGAGACAAAAGACAAGTTTAAAACATTTTTCAGATGAAATGTTTTAAATGTCATCAAGTGGGACATAAGTTTTCAGAGTGTCCAAGAAATGCAAAAAATAAGTCTAATTACGTTAATGTTGATGAAACTCTAATAAGTCTTAATATTTCAGGCGCTGACACGGATGCGTGTAAGGTAATAAATATACAAAAAGAAGATTGGGTTATCGACAGTGGGTGCACATCGCATCTATGTAATAACGCGAGTAAATTCGGCGACACTTTGACACAGTCTAATGGTATATTGAATTTAGCGACAAATGTAAGTACTAGCGTAACAGGTAAAGGTACCGTCAGATTATCGGCATGCAATGATCACACAAAAAGCGTAATTGAATTCCGTAATGCACTATATGTACCGGAATTGCGAACTAATCTTATTTCAGTATCTAAAATTACAGATAGCGGTTATGACGTCACTTTTACTAGGGATACCGCTAAAATTATAGGTAAAAATGGAAAAGTTAAGGTGACCGCTTATCGCAAAGGGAATTTATATTGTATGCGCGAATGTGAATCTGCATACACTATGAGCTCGGATTTTAATTTACAAATTTGGCATGAGCGATTGGGGCATCTAAACGGAAAAGATGTAGTTAAACTTCTCAACAAATTAGGTGCGAGTATAGATATAAATGAGGTACGAAAGTTACGTGATTGCAATATTTGTGCTAAAGGTAAGATGACTGCACTTCCTTTTTCGAATTGTACTGAACTCTCTAATGAAAAATTAAAGATTATCTATTCTGATATAGTCGGCCCTATGAAGTGTGAATCTAGAGAAGGGTCAAAATATTTTATAACTTTTATAGATGACTGTACACGATGGTGCGAAGTATATTTTTTGTCATCAAAAAGTAAAGCTTTGGATGCTTTTAAAATATACAAAAGTAATGTTGAGAAATTGACAGGTTTCAAAATCAAATACTTCCAGAGTGATAATGGTGGTGAATATTGCAATAAAGAGTTTGATGAATTCTTGCGTCAAGAAGGAATATCACGAAGGCTCACAGTTGCTTATACACCCCAGCAGAACGGAGTGGCGGAGAGAATGAACAGGACGCTGGTGGAAATGGCCAGGTGCATGTTATTTAATTCTGATCTTTCCAAATGTTTCTGGGCAGAAGCGGTGGATACAGCATGTTATGTCAGAAACCGTTGTCCAAACAATAAACTTGGAGGTGGTATTCCGTATGAGAAATGGTTTGAGAAACCAGTTAATATCGAACATATTAGAAGATTCGGAGCCAGAGTACATGTTCTAGACAAAGAGCCAAACAAGGATAAATTTGCTGCTAGAGGTATATCAGGTATGTTCATCGGTTATCCAAAAATGAATAAGGGATACAGAGTATGGATACCGGAGAAAAGAAAGTCACTGATTGCTAGAGATATTAAATTCCATGAAGATGTGCAATCAGAGACTGGAGCTCCAGAAGAACGTGGCTCGTCGGACAACATCAATGATAAAGAATTTATAGAAGTCATTTTTCTGAAAGAGAAAGAACACGATACATTAGAGAGAAGGCAAGAATTTCAAGAAGGAAATTTAGATCATTGCAGTGAAAATATAGGCGAAGAGAACCAAACAGAGATGTCACAAATTGAAGGACCCACAATATTGAAACGAGCCCAAGGTCGTCCAAGATTATTGCGTACTGGAAATGTCGGCCGTCCTAAGAAAATGTACAAAATGGTTGAAGTGGAGCCTATGCAAGTGCAAGCGGAACAACCGCGGCAATTAGAATTGAATCATGAGGCATGTGATATTGATTCTGAAAATTCCGAGGATTCTTTTGCGGATTGTACTGATTTTATAGGAATGACCGAAATTTCTCTAAAAGATGCTTTAAATGGTGAGGAAAAAGAAACATGGGAGGAAACAATATTAACAGAAATAAGAAGCTTAATAGAAAAAGAGACGTGGGAATTAGTAAAGAGGCCGAAAGGTATAAATGTCGTTGGTTGTCGATACATTTTGAGTAACAAGCTTCAGGTGGACAAAACAATAAAGAAAAAGGTAAGATTAATGGCACAAGGATTTAGTCAACGATTTGGAGTAGATTATGAAAAAAACTTTTGCACCAGTCGCCAGACTACAGTCAATTAGACTAATGGCTGCTTTGGCTGTTGAACTGGGAATGGAAATACACCAAGTAGATATAAACACGGCGTATTTGAATGGTTTTTTAGATGAAGAAATCTACATGAAAACTCCGAAGCTGTTAAAAGAATGTCTAATCAAGCTCACAAAGTCTGAAGGAGAGGACAAAATGACTGTAAATCGAGCAAAGAAAATGTTAGAACAAATAGAAGACGGGTGTGATACTTGTCTGCTAAGAAAATCCTTATACGGATTAAAGCAGGCTGGCCGCCAATGGAATATTCGACTAGATGAAAAACTCAAAGAAATGGGGTTGATGCAGAGCCTGAACGAACCATGTCTTTATTTCAAGCAAAGGGACGGAAAACATTTATATGTATTAGTTTACGTCGACGATATTCTCATTGCTTCAGAAGAAAAAGATTGGATATCAAATTTTAAAAATAATTTATCCAAGGAGTTTAGTCTAAAAGATTACGGACAGGCAAAGTATATTCTTGGTATAGATTTCACTCGACTTGACAATGACAGTGTCATTCTTTTATCTCAAGAAAAATATATTCGTGATGTCTTACGCCGATATAATATGTTTTCGTGTTCACCATGTAAAACCCCAATGGAGATTAATAGTACAAAAACTAGTACGATGAAAATGAGTAGTAGTGACGAGACTCGGGAGAAATTGCCATTTAGGGAATTGATTGGTTCATTAATGTATATAAGTATTGGCACTCGACCCGATATAACCAATTCCGTCGCTAAGTTGGCCCAATTTACAACTTGTCCTGAAGTGTGTCATTGGAAAGCAGCTAAACGGATCTTACGTTACCTGAAAGGAACTTTAAACTATCGGCTTATGTTTAGAAAAACAGGTAAACATATACAAGGTTTCTCGGATGCAGACTGGGGAAATTGTTTGATAGACCGCCGTTCATATTCTGGATATGCTTTTATTTTAGGAGGCACTTGTGTTTCTTGGCAATCTCGTAAACAACGAACAGTAGCTACTTCGAGTTGCGAAGCTGAATATGTCAGTTTGTCGGAGACTATGAAGGAAGCAGTTTATATGAACAGTTTACTGAATGAAATAGGACTTTCAAGGTATAGTAAAGTGACTGTGCATGCCGATAATCAGGGTGCGATATTTTTGGCACAAGATCCCTTAAATTTTTTTTTTTTTTTTTATGGAAAAAGGGGGCAAACGGGCAAGAGGCTCACCTGATGGAAAGTGATCACCGCCGCCCATGAACATCTGCAACACCAAAGGGCTTGCAAATGCGTTGCCGGCCTTTCAGGAAAGAATATGCTCTCTTCTTGAAGGTTCCCAGGTCGTAACGGTTCGGAAAGACCGCCGGCGACAGCTGGTTCCACAGAGTGGTTGTGCGTGGCAGAAAATGCCGTAAAAATCGCGCTGTTGTGGAACGCTGGACATCGAGATGGTGCGGATGGAATTTTATGTTTTGGCGCGATGTCCGATGGTGAAATTCAGCGGCCGGGATCAATCCAAACAATTCCTCGGAACATTCCCCATGATAAATGCGGTAGAAGATGCAGAGTGATCCAACATCTCTACGCAGAGCCAATGGATCAAGCCGATCGGAAAGAGCTTGATCGTCGATAACCCGAGCTGCCCTACGTTGAATGCGGTCAAATGGAAGTAGCTGGTACTGGGGGGCTCCCGCCCAGAGATGAGAACAGTACTCCATGTGGGGCCGAATTTGCGCCTTATAGAGATTTAGGCGTTGACCCGACGTGAAGTACCGTCTCGCCTTATTGAGCACACCAAGCTTCTTTGAGGCCAATTTGGCCTTTCCTTCCAATTGACCGCGGAACTGGACGTTGCTCGAAATGTCGACGCCAAGTATTCCGATACTGGGTTTGGCAGACAGGGGAGTGTTCTCTAAATGAGGAGTCACGACAAATGGTGACTTTTTAGCGGTTAACGCGCAGACTTGTGTCTTTTTGGGGTTGAATTGGACTAAGTTTAGTCGACCCCAGTCCGAGACTTTGGTTAACAAGGACTCGACTTCAGACACAAGTTTGTTCCGGCTCTCGTCGACGTATTCCCGAGAAATATTAGCACGGCCAGTGTACAGTACATCTACAGTGCTATCGTCTGCATAGCAATGAATGTTGCTGATTTGCAGCATGTCATTTATATGCAGAAGAAACAGAGTAGGAGACAGTACACAGCCTTGTGGAACACCAGCATTGACAAATTTAGGATCAGAGCATGCACCGTCGACGACGACCTTGATGCTCCGATCTGCCAAAAAACTGGTGATCCAGTTGCATAATTTCTCGGGAAGCCCATAGGAAGGTAGCTTCGAAAGAAGCGCCTTGTGCCATACCCGATCAAAGGCCTTCGCTATGTCCAGGCTGGCTGCAAGCGCCTCCCCCTTGGTCTCAACTGCTTTTGCCCATCTATGAGTTAGGTAGACTAGAAGATCACCGGCTGAGCGACCCCGACGAAAGCCGTACTGGCGGTCGCTAATCAGCCGGTGCTCCTCCAGGTACCGCAGGAGCTGGCAGTTAATAACGGACTCCATTATCTTGGAGAACAAGGAGGTGATGGCTATAGGCCTGTAATTGGACGGGTCCGAGCGGTTGCCTTTTTTAGGGATCGGGTGCACTAAAGCGGCCTTCCAGGATTTCGGGACTACGCCTAATGTATAGGAGTGCCGGAAAAGACGCGTTAAAACCGGTGCCAACTCCGGAGCACATGTCTGCAACACGATCGGAGGGATGCCATCGGGCCCACTCGACTTATGAATGTCCAAGGACAGGAGTGCTTTGCGAACTGCACTTTGCCGGAACTTAACCTCCGGCATCGTTGCATCGCACCGCGGGATTGTCGGCGGTGAATTTCCTCGGTCATCCAAAGTCGAGTTGGACGCGAAGAGAGAGCCCAGAAGATCGGCTTTCACCTTCGCGGCATGGGCCAGCGAGTCATCCTCCGTGTGCAGGGGTGGAAAAGATGGCTGACAAAAATTTCCTAAGACAGCCTTGGCGAGAGACCAAAACGCACGTGTTCCCGACGGGAGACGTGCCAGTCTCTCGCCAATTCTGCCAATGTGCTCCGACTTCGCCTTAGCAATGGCGCTTTTGAAGGACCTAGAGGCAAAGTTAAACTCCTTTTTAAATGCGCCGGTATTTACATCGCTAGACGCCGACGCGTCAGCCCAGGCTTGGTAGCATTCCCGCTTTCGGCGTAATGCCGTCTTGCAGGAGCGACCAAACCAAGGCTGGGATTTGCCTCCGATGGGCACTGCAGAGAACGGAATAAAGAGTTCCATACCCTGAAGTACCACATCAGTGATAGAGTCAGCAACGACGTCAGGATCATCCGGCGAGAAGCAAATCTGCCCCCATGGGTAGGACGCAAAGAATGACCGCATTCCGTCCCAATCCGCTGACCTATAGTGCCACACGCGGCGGCAGCCCGCAAAGCGAGGCCGTGTTGAGTGCGTGACTGGCACTGTACTCCGGACAAGACAGTGGTCCGACGAACCAAGAGGAGGATCGACGGATACCAGGTAGCCTTCCGGATGAGAGGTCAGCAGAAGGTCCAACAGGGAAGGTGTATGATCCTCCACATCTGGGATTCGCGTTGGCGAGGTGACCAGTTGTGTCAAATCATATGCTAATGCGAAATCGTGAACAGATCTCCCCGCATGATCGGTGGTGCGTGATCTAAGCCATTCGGCGTGGTGGGCGTTAAAGTCACCGAGAATCACGATCTCTGCGGATGGGATCTGCTGCAGCACGGAGTCTGTAGCCATTTGCATGTGCTCAACAAGTCGGTCAGTTTCGGCATTACCGCTATGGGACCTATACAGGCATGCGTAGATTCGCGGATGGTCGTCGCAGTCTATGCGTAGCCAGAGGTTGGATAGGTCCCGCCCTTCAAGGCTGCCGAGGCGACGAGAGCAGATATCCTCTCTAATGTACACGCACACCCCAGCCCGCGGTACAAAGGAATGTTCCAGTTTGTACCCCGGGTAGGAGAGGAAAGAGGTGTCAGCCGGAGAAGATATCTGCGTCTCGGTAAGGAATAGCAAGGCCGGCTTCGCCGTCTCAAGATGGAAGTGGACGGCGTTCAAGTTGGAATTCAGCCCCCTTATGTTACAAAAATCCACAGCAAGCGTGGAAGGGGTGGCCTTATGTTGCCTGCTCCGTTTGCCTCGTACACGTGCAAAATTGCCCCCCCCAGAATACGGAGGGCAGCCTGGGCATCCACACACAGGTGGTGTACGATCTGGGCGTGGACGTCCAGAGAGGGATTCTCCACCGCGATGTACGCTGGTGGTACCCTCCTGGGGTAGATCAACCAAATCTCGCACTGCCATGTTATTTAGTGGTGTGGGGGAGGGATGGGGAGTGGGCCTCCGGGACTCTCACAGACCAAACGAAACGCGACAGCATAGCTGCCACTTGACGCCGGTTTTCTGTGAGAGAGTGGTTCTTCCCCGGGCGTGCCGGCCCATTCGGCTGCTACCCGAAAGTGCGCAGCATGGCACTACCACTAGTTGGGTTGACTGATTGCATTGGTGGAATAATCTCTGTCACAAGATTATCCCACCAGCGGGCGATGGGGTCGTCACGTCCCGACGCCGGGAAAATCATGCTCGTAGTAAGCACATTGATATTAAACATCATTTTATAAGGGGCGTATTAAAAAATAATAATGACATAGAGCTGCGACATGTACCTACTGTCGATATGGTCGCTGATATATTGACTAAACCATTACCTCGAGTCAAACACGCTCAGTGTGTCAGTGCTTTAGGTATTAAAGCTTCTTAATACTTGTAATTGAATTTTGTTTTAGTAGCTTCAATTTAAAGGGGCGTATTAAAGATTAAAAACTATCTTTCTGTAAATTGAAGCTGGCTGTTTATAATAGTTTTATATTTGAAATTATTTATTTGACAGTGTTCTTTTACTCGATGTGATTTGTTTTGCTATTCCGTTCTTGGTTGTCTAATATACTACTACAATATGTTATAATGGTTTTAATGGACCTAACAGCTACTTGATACCATAATTGGACGGCACTGCGCTTACCATCAGGTGCAATGTAGTCACATAAAATAAAAAAAAATGGTTCGGGTCTTGGTGTTGTGGGACCGTAGACCCTCGTAGCTCTTGATACCCTAGATATTGGTTTGATCTAGTGTGGGGCCAGGACTATGTATGTGACAGTTGGGTGTATTCATTATTTATTTGTAATTTTACACACATAATAATGAAAACTCCTTTAAAATTCGTTGCGTAGTTTTACAGGAGTTAGCGAATAAATAGGCAGACGCAGAGGGCGACTTCGTTTTAAGCTATGTAATGAAGCAAAAAGAACAAATTCAAATCAAAAAAGATCTTCCGCTCGGTGCATTTCGAACGCCCAAAACATCCACTCCGGTCGCTTTTTTAACCGACTTCAAAAAAGGAGGTTCTCAATTCGTCGGAATCTTTTTTTTATGTACTTATGTTCCCCGATTATTCGAAGACGCCTGGACCGATTCGAGAAATTCTTTTTTTGTTTAAAACGGTATATATACTTCACAGGTGGTCCCATTCGCACCAAGTCAGGATCTGATGATGGATTTCATCAAAATAGAATCATTCATCAGAATAGAAGAAACCTTCAAATTTTATAGGGACGCATCATTTATTTTGTATTGAAGTCGGTGTACTTTTTATGAATTAAAAAACTTTTACTTATGTATCGCGGCGTTCAAATCTTCACGCGGTGTACTGTCCTCTTTAACTAGAGGACGCACTGATATTATAATACTAATCAACATGTTGTGAAAGCAACCGAAATACGTAGTTTGTAATATAAACAAACGTGATTCTATTTACTGTATAATATTGCCCCTTCACACGTTATTCCGCAGTTAATAATATCATTACGTCGGTCATATTTATCGGTTTGCATATAAACAGGTTATGACATAGTAGTAAGTTATATAAATACACAATGAATAAAACACGCATACACTCACGCCTGTAATCTCCGAAGGGGAGGCAGAAGTGGCAATACATCCACTTTACGTGGACTTACGGTCCCATAATGTGATGGGGGGAAATGATGTCATTTATTTAGTAAATTAGTGGCCTAATAAGATAGAGTTGCCAACCGTCCTGTTTTCCCAGGAAATGTCCTGGTTTTTTAAGCAGCGTCCTGGGTTTTTTAATGCGCCCTGATAAGGTCTTGTATTTTAAAATTAGCACACCACTTTTGCAATGAGGTGCGTCTCGGCTCGTAAAAGATGCGTCCTGTTTTTTAATTGAAATGTCTTGGTTTTTCTAACTTCAAAAACTAAAAATCCTAGTATTTGAATTCCGGGGATGACACCCTACACTAGGGGCACTTACCAACATAATAATGTTAAAGTCTACGGAAGTCTATGGAATAAATAGACATCTACATATTACATCAAAATTTAGAGTAGACGATCTTCTCCTAAAAGGGCAAATCAGAAGTACCTCCAACCGTCGAAAATGTATGAGAAGATGTATGACTGTGGAAGAGGCGAAAGAAGTGTGTCAGGATCGTAGCTTGTGGCAGTCAATAGTCTCTGCCTACCTCCATGGGATACGGGCGTGGGTGTATATGTATGTATGTATTAGAGTTCACAAAACGTTTAATATATATTGCACCCGTGGGAATCTGGGCCGGGTTTAATATCATTTTAAATTTAAAACTACAATGTCCAATGATCACGCAACCTCCTTTCTCAAGAGACCCATCACTTTCGATGAATATCAAAACTGAATATAAATGTCAAAACTTATATTTTAAAATTCGAACACGAAATTCGATGAAAATATTTTTCTAAACAAGATTATTAATGTTATACCAGCGATCTATATGTACTACGTACTAGATGCGGCGACCAGAACAAACATTATGTTCCACCGAGTCGCGGTGTAGGTATACACTGCACCGACGTTAGTTTGCTTCATGCGACCTACTAATGCACACCAAATTGCATCTTTCAGTGTCGAGTTAATTTTACTTATTTGTAGCGACATTTAGAACGTAATATCAATAAATATTAATTAATTTCAATTCTGAATACGGGCAGTCTATATTTCACAACAAAATTCATTATATAGTTTGTCCCGTTTTGGCGCGCGGAAAGTCCCGTTCGAGAAAAAGTGACGGAGTTATCAAATAGTTCTTAGTAAAATGAATGAGTCCGCTGGATGCGGGTGGCGCAGGACCGGTCATTGTAGCACTCTTTGGGGGAGGCCTACGTCCAGCAGTGGACGTCCGTCGGCTGACATGATGATGATGATGATGATGATGAAAATGAACAGATGGCATTTTCACAACAAAATTCATTATATAGTTTATCCCGTTTTGGCGCGCGGAAAGTCCCGTTCGAGAGAAAGTGACGGGAGTTATAACTTCCAAATAGTTCTTAGTAAAATGAATAGATGGCATTAGTGGGCGGGCAAGGTTTTTAGAACATCTTTTTTCTTCGACAGTTCGTGTCTATAGAATGCTAGCTGACCCGGCAAACGTTGTTTTGCCATATAAATAATCGGGGATAACTAATTAAATGACGATTGATCAGTTTTCGACCGGAGAGGAAAAATGATTAAATTACTAAAATGGCTATTAAAAAATAAGGATTGATCGTAGAAGGGTGTAAATTGAGGATTGTATGTATTTTTGTATTTTGTATCATTAAAATATAAATTAAAAATTTTGTCTAAAAAATAAAAAAAAAATTTAGGGGTGGACTACCCCTAACATTTAGGGAGATGAAAAGTAGATGTTGGCCGATTCTCATAGATACCGGATAAGCACAAAAAATTTCATCAAAATCGGTCAAGCCGTTTCGGAGGAGTATGGCAACGAAAACTGTGACACGAGAATTTTATATATTAGAAGATAAGTCAATGAAGATATGTCAATAATGTCAATGTCAATGTGTGATACATTCTTTTTAATAACAATAACTGATGCCAAAAAGTACGCTAGCCGTTCTGCTCGCTAAATGAGTTGTCAGTGTGTCTCCAGGCTAAAATAGAAGCATGTTTACATCTAGTTTTGAGCGATTTTACGATATAATAAAATATCTTTATGTTCTATGTTGGTACGCATAATTTATTATCAGATTCGGAGCGGAATTGAGTCGTATAGAACCAAAGTCGGCCAAGTAAGTAGTTGGGCAAAAATAAGATAAACATATGGCAATATAGGATAAATCTACATCGGCTATTACAATGATTTATAATTAAAAACAGCTATAAAACCTTCTAAGTCACGAAAGTTAGGAACATCAACAAAACTATGCAAGATGGATATTTAAAAAGCACAAATACAATGTTTATAATATATTGATTGTTTTACACAACACTGTTACACATCTCAGTGCTTAATATTAACATAACCCTTAAGTGAATCCTGACATGCGGATTCACTTAAGGCTACTCTTTATAATTAATCGACCAGCATTACCCTCTAAGTGGAACTACGCGGCCATTGAACTGTTTACACACTGATACACTTACTACCCCGCGAACGAACCACGAATATCCTGGCTATCACCTAGTCTACTTCACAAAACAACTGAACGGAACACCGGAGCGCGGAAGACACTCTGTTTTATATTAAACATTTACTACTCCCACTTAGGTTGTCATTATAAATGTACCCCCAAACAATCTCCTAAATACCTTCGGTATTTCTAATAATAGGAAATACCTTAATAAAAGTTGTTGAAAGAATCAAAGACGGCAATCTTTCACTATCAATCAATCAGAAGCATCTGTCAAGTCAAGTGAATGACCAATCAAAAACGAGAAACTTGTACAGTAGCAAAGGCGTCCATTACCTTAGTTGAGATCAACTCAGCAATCTAGAAAATGTAATAAGGATTTTCACGATTAAGCATAATTTTTTCTCATTGTTGTTGTCATTGATTAAATTAAATATCTCTTAAGATTTAAATAAAATATTCGGAAAAATTTCCACTTAAGGAAAGTTATCAGTTTTTTTTATTTGCCTCGGTGGCACAGTTGTAATTGCGCATGCTGTACGACTGCTGTGCTCTACTCTCGGGTTATATCCCCGGGTCGGGTAAACTCATATTGGGTGTTTCTATCTAGAAATTCTCAGTATTAGCCCGGAGTCTGGAATCTGGGCCCGGTATGGCGATAGGCTCGCCCCCTAGCACATTATAGGATCGTTATAAATTCGGCGAAAAGTGGGTGTACTGGTTACACCTCTGCATACCCCTTCGGGGATTACAGGCGTGAGTGTATATGTATATGTATGTATGAATTTGCCAAAAACATGTCGGCCTTACTTTGCTGACTTTGGTTTTATAAGACTCAATTGATCATACAACTAACCTTACACAAGTCTTATGTCTTAACCGAGCGACATTATATCCCACTAACACGTAAATAGATGCATATATTTGCGAACAACACAAATTCACAAATTTTGCTGGTAGTAGGATATTCATATCCGCCCGGATAGCGACCACCGTACACAGGAATGGATGAAAACTCGCCATAGTGGCACATGTAAGTGTGTCGCGTTCCGGGATCAGCCAGTGTACATCCGGTTTTTGTCGGGGGTCTAGAATTAGGGTACGATGTTTGGCTGTTTTGCGGACTTTTGAGTACTCTGACAATAGACCCTCGACCTCTTCTTCACGTAGTGTGAACAAGCAGGCCGGCATGACTGTGTTGAGTAGCGGGGGATATAGTGTTTCTTGCTACTCGATACTCTAATTGGACAGCACTGCGCTTACCATCAGGTGCAGTGTG
The DNA here is from genome assembly GCA_905220505.1 of Laothoe populi. Taxonomy (NCBI): domain Eukaryota; kingdom Metazoa; phylum Arthropoda; class Insecta; order Lepidoptera; family Sphingidae; genus Laothoe; species Laothoe populi. Next base: position 2,837,801 of record HG992170.1, read on the forward strand.
GTCGCATTTCCGTGCCAGTATAAAAAAAAATTAAACATACTAGACAGTTCGTAGAGTGTAAATAACTCGGTTTGACCGAGGATGTACCTCTGTCTTACAGAAAACATCGTTGATTACAATTCGATGTTGCGTTTTGTAATGTTATATGCCTATGTAAAGGACTTATGTATTCATTAAATAAATACACCCAACAGTCCCACACATAGTCCTGATACTAGGTGGAAGGTGTTTTTTTTTAGTGCTTCGATATACAGACGAGCAGACGGGCCACCTGATGGTAAGTAGTCACCGCCGCCCATAGACTTCTGCAATGCCAGTGCACAGCAAAGCCGCTGCCTACCGTTAAATCGTGTATCGTAGGTATCAACAACTACGAGGGACTACGGTCCCACAACAAACAGACACAAATATTTGTACATAACAAAAGATTTGTCTTGGTGGGATTGAACCCGCGGCCTCGCGTTTCAGAGCTGATTTCTCACCCACAGAAGCTGTCAACAACTACTTGGATTGTACTTTTACTGCCAAAAATAACTAACACGCGCGTGGAGCCGCGGGCAAAGCTAGTTAGGTATATTTTTAGAGTATCTGCTTTAAATGCATTAACTAGTGTATCGAGTAACGTATACGTGTGAGTGATTACACTGAGTTAACACATGACGCTGTGTGATCTGGTTTGTGTCAGATGACGCTGTTGTTTGTCAGAATGTCGTCACTGCTTTATTGTTCTCACTACTGTAAATAACAGATGAAAAATACAGCACTGCGTGAGTTGAGTAGCGGGGGATAGATTGTCTCTCGCTACTTGATACTCTAACTGGACCGCACTGCGCTTACCATCAGGTGCAGTGTGGTCACTTTGCCGTGCCAATAAAAACTGTTATTTTAAGTTGGCTAAAAAACTAGACTATGTTTTGTAGCATATTGTAGTGATGTTATAGATTCAAGAGTCGCGGTTTATATCCGATGATTACAATATTTTATACCATTACAAAAATAAATAACCTCAACAGTCACACAGTTATGACCCCACACTAAGTAAAACCTGTATCGTGGGTATCAACAACTGGGTATCAGCTGGTGGGAGGATATTCATATCCGCCCGGATAGCGACCACCGTACACAGGGCGAAAAACCCGCCATAGTGGCACACGCAAGTGTGTCGCGTTCCGGGACCAGCCAGTGTACATCCGGTTTTCTTCGGGGGTCTGGAGTTGGGGTACAATGGCCATTTTACGGCCTTTTTAGTACTCTGACACTAGACCCTCGATCCCTTCTTCACCTTCTTGCCCATGGCGTAGTGTGAAGAAGCAGGCCGGCATGAGTGTGTTGAGTAGCGGGGATAGATCGTCTCTCGCTACTCAGTACTCTATTTGGACCGCACTGCGCTTACCATCAGGTACAGTGCGGTCACTTTACCGTGCTAGGATAAAAAACTACGAGGGACTACGGTCCCACAACACCCAGACCCGAAACAAATATCTGTCTGTCATTCACACATTTGTCTCGGTACGGGAAATGAAGCCACGGGCAGCGGGCGAGTAGCCGGCTGTGAATCGAGAGGCCGTGGATTTGTGTTGGTGTGTTGGGGGGTGTTGTGGGGTGCTGTGGGACAGTAGTCCTTCGTATATCTTGATACCTACGATACAGGTTTGACCTAGAGTGGGGTCAGGTGTGTGTTTATTTCTGTGTATTTTTATTATCATTAATTCTACTGAGAGCATTGATAGCCTAGTCGGTTGCGGTACGGACTGTGAAGATGAAAGTCGTAAGTTCGAAACCCAAATGGCATACACCTCTGACTTTTCTAAAGTTATGTGTGTATTAAAATGTTAATTATCGCTTGATTTAACGGTGAAGGAAAACATCGTGAGGAAACCTGGCATACCTGATAATTCTCATACGAGTTTCGGAGGTATGTGAAGTCTACCAACCCGCATTAGGCTAGCGTGGTGGACTAAGGCCTAACTCCTCTCATTAGTAGAGGAGGCCCGTGCCCAACAGTGGGACAATGTTTAATACAGGGCTAGTATTATTATTTTTTATTTACTTATAATTCTACTGTTAAGGAAATGACGTTGCACCTATAAGTAGTTCACAATAATTTCCTTTAATGCTGTCGGGCGGAAACTTCCCGTCCTGTTGATTTTCGCAGTTTCTCGTGACTTGAGCATTGTTTAAACAACTGTAGAGTACCTTCATTTACCTATGAAAATACAGTCGAGGCAGAAACGCCATAATATTCATATTCCATAATTACTCGAATTTTAACGGAAATTTTAAATCAATAAACAAATGACTACTTATGGAAAAACACAGGGCTGATATTCATTTCTTAATTCCCAGAAAGAGCAGGATGCACTTATTATGAAAAAGTTAAGAGCAATTGGAATAGGCATATTATTTGCTGTCACTATCTGAGTTTCAAAACTTTTTGGTTGGGCTTTTAGTTCTGGCCAGATAGTTTGAATGTCAACGAAATATATTATCCGTGATTGTGGAAATATATCATTATTAATTGTGTGTAATACATTTCGCGTCGTATTTAAGTGTTTTAAACGTGTTGAATATGGTACATTGCAGTGTTCTTGGCTGTAAAAGCCTAAATAAGCGAAAATATGAAAATATAATGTTTTATTCGTAAGTAGCAATTTTACGTTACTATTTATCATGTTTCTTAAAAATAATTATAAAATATTGATGGTATACTATTTTCTAGGCATTCCTTGCTGCAGAAGTAAAATAAATCTATATAAAACCAATTTTAAATTTCATGTATTACCTAGTCAAATTCGGAAATTGTTCAAATGTCATTTGCTGCTGTTTAGATGTTTAGCTGTGCATGACAATTTTAGGTAAATTTAACATGGCTGCATAATACACATTATGGGGATACCAACGTTTATGACATTTAATTACCTCTTATTTATGGATAATGTCTCAGCGTTTCCCAAGAGTTTAATAAAAAAAATACAGTTTAACTAACAAAATAAAAGTGAACAATGATATGAACAGTTGAACTAATTAATATCAGAAAATAACATTATAAAATATTGAAATTGTTATTGTGTTGGAACTTTTCTATTGAAAATAAAATCGGGTACAGGTACACATTATGTTATTTAAATATGTATATGTAATGAATGAATTTTATATAAATACCAATATGTATTTTCTTATGCCTCGGTACCGCAGTTGTAATTGCGTACGTGAAACGAATGCTGGGCTGAGGTCTCGGGCTCGATCCCCGGGTCGAGTCAAGTGATATTGCATTTTTCTATCACGAAATGCTCAGTATTAGCTCGGAGGCTGGAATTGTGCAAAGTATGGCGATAGGCTAGTCCCCTATCACATCATGGGACGGTAATATGCTTGGCGAAATGTGTATGTATTAGTTACACCTCTGCCTACCCCTTAGGAGATTACAGGCGTGAGTATATATGTATATTCTGCGTAGTAGTACACTTAACAGGGAATATTTAATACATCTTCAGTTATGTCATAAGTTAGTGAATCTTTTTGCTTTCTTTGTCGTTTTATCCCTAGCGATGTTGTTATTATATTTAAAATTTATGGATAACTATCGAGAAAAACATTCTACTGAATAAATAAATATAACAGTATTGGGGTAATTTTTTATATCTTGTGATTATTGGGCAAGACTGTTATAAACAGGCACTCTTATAAATTTGTAGTCTATAAACTCTGCGACTGGCTAATCTTCTCCTAAAAAAATGCAGGAATGTGTTGGTTGTCTATTATTTGCAGGAGTTCCTCGCGATTCTTCATTCTCTCTTGTTAACCACTACGTAATGGTCATCAAAAGTATTTGACAAAGCTTTTTAAATATCAGGCCCCACTATGTTGGAAAATCTTACGTAGATAAAAAAGACAGTATTTGAAGAAACCTATATACAAAATTTATTTTATTTAAAGGACAGTAATAATTACTTGTTTTGAATAGTTAATTGTTAATAAAGTTATTATGCATATTATGTAACTGTGCGTTTTTGTTTCAAGAAGTTATTACTATTATTGTCTATACCCGTACCAACCCGTATTATGCCAGCGTGATCGACAAAGGCCTAACCCCTCTCACTAGTAGAGGAGGCCCGTGCCCAGCAGTGGGACAATGTTTAATACAGGGCTAGTATTATTTTATATATTATGTCAATACCTTATAATTTTTTAATTGTATCATATTGAAAGACGCACGCCTATTATTTCAAGAACTGGGTAAACTAATGTTAGTTGGTAACCCCATAGAGTTCATCTGTCCCTTTCGGATGCACGCCTATGCCTCATCTATGGTTGTATATACTATATCTATGTGGAAAAATTATTCCATATTTTTTAAATAAAATTAATTTGAAATTAGAATATTCTTAGCCAAACAAAATTTATTTTGATTTGTAATGGCCAGTACTGCAGAACGCCAATTTCATAAGTAAAGGCCTATTGTATTAATTATTGACATTTATTCTAAACTAAAAAGCCTGTCTGACTGCCTCGGGGCGCAGTTGTAATTGTGCATGCTATACAACTGTTATACTGAGGTCTCGGGTTCGATTCGGGTAAAGTAATATTGGGTTTTTTTTATTTAGAAATACTCAGTAACAGCCCGGAGTCTGGCATTGTGTCCGGTATGGCGATAGGCTTGCCCCCTATCACATTATGGGACCGTAATAAATTCGGCGAAAAACTGGTGTGCTGGTTACACCTCTGCCTACTTCTTCGGGGATTACAGGCGTGAGTGTATATGTATTAAAAAGCCGGAACCGTTATTTTAGTAGTAAATTTCAAGTAGAATAAAGCTGTAAACAATTTTGTTTACAGGCTGTGAGGGTCGAATCGACATTGGACCACTTTTGTGGTGAGATTTATTTCCCATATCTCCTTTTTCTGGCAACACATGATTCTTCTGGTATTTTGGGTTATTAATCAATGAGTCTAAATTAAAATAAAATTACTTATGTATTTAATAATGCTTACTCTGTATATTTACAAACAATTACATAATAATAAAACAAAATACAAGCAATGAAAAGATACATTATTTTTCTGAATTAATCAAAAAGAGTTTGGAAAACCAGATTATAGAAATGAATAATATAAAGGTATATGTATACATTTATGATATATTTAGGTATTAATGAAAATGAGTAATTGCTGGAATATATTTGTCCGCGTCTGTCCATATGGACATTTATGTGAGGAAATATGTGATTTTTAAAGCATTACATAATATTAAAATAAAACTAATTTTTACGGATTCTATCGCGGTTTATTTAACTTTTTTTATTTAATTTATTGTCGATTCTTTTGTAATACAGTACTTTGGACGTGATGCCTTGACATACAGACAGGCAAAAAATCCAGAAACAATTGTTTTGAGTTCTATATCTTTTTGAAGTTATACTTCTTATGGCGCGATGGAGAAAAATGATGAGAGTGAATTTTTACGATGCGCGCGCACACCGACAGCCACATCGTGAAGTTAGTTCTAGGTGGCATGAAAATCGATATGTAACTATGTTCAAGTTGTATATTCTAGTATTTTTATATTTAGAACACGTGTTTCGTAACAGTAAAATTTTTCCTGAGTACCAGGCTAGCAGAAATGTAAGGATACCGTTTTTATACAACTAATATAATAGTGACTTCCTTAAGAGCTAGAAGCTTCGGAATTTAAATTCGGAATATAGATATGGCCAGTACGTTATGGTATTATGAAAGACCGGATTAGTACTATACAGTATTTTTTTTTTATTCTGGCGCGGCACAGTGACCACACTGCTCGATATCGATAGTATAACACGTTACAATCAAAATGTTGCAAAAATAATATATAATGTACAGACAAATTGCTTCTTTAGCTTTATTATAGTATAGATAGAAAGAAAAGTGTATTCTTGTCATTTGATTTCGTCTTTTTTCACACATGCCTCGAAAGTATTCGAAATTATGTCGAAAGTGCATGACGTGACGCATGTGTACATGAAGACTGAGAATATAGCTTTTAGAAATCATCTCGTCAATATCGACATTGTCCGTGGTGCAGCGAGCAAGTAGCCTATTGTGAAACGAGAGGCCGTGGGTTCGATTCCCAGACTGAGATAAATGTTTGTGTGAGACGGTTATTTCGGGTCAAGGTGTTGTGGGACCATAGTCCCTTATAATTTTTCTGTGTGTGACTATTAAGTGTTATATATTTATTTGCGTTTTTTCTCTGACTTAGTTTACTTAAAAATTTTAAAGGCATAATAGCTACAAGGTTTCGCGCCAAAAACAGATGTCGCTATGTCTAGAAAATTTTCCTTAAAAAACATTTGAACCCGTAGCCAAAATATACGAAAGTAGAGCAAACACTTAACGGAGGCAACAAACAAGAAAACTCGGATAAACAAACTTGGATGTTCCTTGACAAATAACTGCTTAGTTAGGACGCATTTATAATGTCGTATAAGTCGCGTTTTCGCTTTATTATTATTTTTGGCGCTAGCTTTTTAGACTGCCTCATTGGCATTGTTGTAATTGGGTACTGCTATGCTAGGGTTCGATCCCCGGTCAGGTAAAACTGATGGGTTTTTCAACCACGAAAATCTCAGTATCAAAGAGGAGTCTGAAATTGTGCCCGCTATAGCGATAGGGTAGGGATAAAATGTGGGTGTACAATGAATAAATAACACCCAACAGCCCCGACCCTACACTAAGATACGAGTCTTGTGTTGTGGGTATCAGGGACTACGAGAGACTTTCGGTCTCACAACACCCAGGCCCCGGACACAAATATCTGTCTGTCACATATCATATCTGTGGGAATCGAACCCACGGCCTCTCGTTTCACAGCCGGCTACTCGCCAACTGCGCCACGGAGGCTGTTTATACTTGCAATCTTTGCTTACTCCCTCGACATATTATAGGTGGCAGAGAATATGTATGTTTTATTAGCGCAAATAAATATCCAACATAGCACGGCGAATTAGTAAGTTGAAGTGGCAGTGGGCTGGTTATATCGGCATCGGTGGTAATGACGGCCGCTGGCGCCGAAAGGTACTAGAGTGGAGACCACGTCTGTCCAAGCGTAGTGTAGTGACCTCGTGCCCGCTGGACTGACGACCTAAGAGATGTTGCGGGAGGCGGCTGGATGAGGAAGGCAGAGGACCGTCAAGGGTAGCGTAATCTGGGAAAGGCCTATGTCCAGCAGTGGACGGCTACATGCTGATAGATAGATAGATAAGTAAATATCACTAACTCATAGATTATCTTCATTAATGAAACATTATTCGGGAGTTAATGACCGACGGACTTAAGCTTTGGCCTCTTGATCAAACGTACAACTCTGCGTCACGATTGCCCTTCACCGCTGACACATACTGCGACGGAACAAAAGATAATAGGGTAGTTTCCTGTGTTTTATTTTGTACATTATTATCTACGCAATCGAATATAATACGCAAAAGAAACTCTTTTGCGAAAACGGAATCCAATTTGCTTGAAAAATGAGGTCACAATATTTAGTTTAAATATTGGTATGAGCAAATACTCACACGCATAAGTGAAAACGGTGGCGTATTGGAAACATATCACTATCTCCCTCGCACAACGGTACAGTACAGGCGATTCATAGTACCGTGACGTCACGGTATCAGATGTGCATCCTTGTACTGTTATTTGACTACTACTCCATCCAGCAGATTTGAGTGGTGTCTAATTTCCTTATTTTTGTTGGGATTCATAAAATTCTTTCGATAATAGGTTTTAGGTAATGTCACTTGTTGGTTAAATTAATAAAAAAAATCGAGTCAACTACCCAATTGTAGACGATTTTCATATGATTATGTGCCCGACACCACATACCGCAGCGTTGTGCATCATGATTAAGAGGCCAAAGCTTTAGTCTAGCCCGTGTCATTTGTTGACGAAATTCAAGTATATCATAAGGCTGCCTCGTGGTTTAACGTCCATGCAAGAATTCATAAGCATCCTCGCGGGGAGATTTTTTATATCAACACTTAGTGTAAAAAAACGCCGCGAGAATTGTGCAGTATTGTGAACAAATCTTTACGTAGCAATATGACTTGACAAATGTTCTCAAGTTGTTTCATATGAGCTCGGCTACGTCTTTAGGTAGTCTTGTGTCAATTTAATATATTATGGTGGCTTGGGTCGACTGTTTGTTATATACAATGTGAGCTTTATTTACTTTAAAATAAAGCTTATATTCATTTGCAGTAAAATGTTAAGTGATATTTTTACTGTTCACTTTGTTACAAATACCAACCCGCATTAGGCCAGCGTGGTGGACTAAGGCCTAACCCCTCTCATTAGTAGAGGAGGCCCGTGCCCAGCAGTGGGATAGTGTAATACAGGGCTATTATTATTTGTTACAACTTACGTCGGAAAATCATCATCATATTATTTTGAAAAATCAATGAAGTCTTGGTTTCGAATTCTACAAAAGTTTTAGTTTTTTATTTTAGTTAGTTTTTGTTTGGATTAGCAATACACAAATGCTAAAAGTAGTATATCATCCCGATCTTAGAACAAGTGTGTGAAATAGAATGTGATGAAGCTAAACAGCAGGCCGGCATGATTGTGTTGAGTAGCGAGGGATAGACTGTCTCTCGCTACTTGATACTCTATCTGGACGGCACTGCGCTTACCATCAGGCGCAGTGTGGTCACTTTGCCACGCCAGAATAAAAAAAAAGTAGCTTATCATTTCTTACACTTGATACCGAAGTTTTTAATAATTTTAATATTGGATCAGTGACCAAAATTAAAAATAGCCAGTCATACTGCCAGCAGAAGTAAAAACTTAAAATTGGGAATTACTGTTATTTTTTGCAACTGCGTCCATGAAGTAATAATTTATTTACGATTGCTTTTCAATTATAAAGCTTCATAGGCGTGCTTATGTCAAAATTATAAAAGTTTTTTTATTCATAAAAAGTACACCGACTTCAATAAAAAACAAATTATGCGTCACTATAAAATTTGAGGGTTGCCCCTGATTTGTCTGAGATCCCATCATCAGATCCTGACTTGGTGCCAATGGGACCACCTGGGAAGTATAACCTTTTAAACAAAAAAAGAATTTCTCGAATCGGTCCAGGCGTCTTCGAGTTATCAGGTAACATACATAAAAAAAAGATTCCGACGAATTATTAACCTCCTCCTTTTTTTTAAGTCGGTTAATAATAGTTGTACGAAGTATAGCATGTCGGTGACGCGAACACATAAGTTTTACCTACCAAATACGCTCAATTATAATAATATTATAATCTTACTAATATTATAAATGCGAATGTTTGGATGGATGGATGTTCGTTACTCAATCACGCTACAACGGCTGGACGGATCTGGTTGAAATTTGGCACAGAGAAAGATTATAGTCTGGAATAGTACATAGGCTATTCTAGACTATAATCCCGGAAAAAAACCTATAGTTCCCGTGGGATAAATTAGTTTTTCACAGAGCAAAGGATCTACATGATTTTTTGTACAGTTTAGGGATCAGAAAATGACATATGCCACTTTTTATCCAGGAAAAATGCACGCTTTCTATGGGATAGCAAAATATAGAAATGTGTAATAGATTAAGATGCCTTCATGAATTGTATACCTTATCTTCCAAAATAACCTCCACGCGGGCGGAGCCGCGGGCAACATCCAGTAATGCATAAAAGCGGTTTAAAATCAAATTGAGAGGCAAGTAAGTTATATGTAGAAGTTTATGAGGCGAAGTACACAAATATTTAAAAGAATATAGACGTCAAATAATGTTTTCAGAGGAATAGGAAGTTACTGGGTTTAGAGTGATAGTGTGAACATTGCATTGATAATTATACTTAAAAAGAATAAACACATTATATGTTTGGTCTAAAATCAGAACCAATCCAGCAGTAAATGCCAGACTTTAACATTATAAGTTATGTTAAGCGACGAAAGTTCGGTGAAATATTAAAGTATATCAATTATTTAAATAAAATCATAAATAACTAAAAATATACAATAATAGAAAGGCAAAAGAGAAGAATAGATCTTTCTCGTCCATTTTTACCGACGTCTGTTTAATTTCAGTTCGATCTCTAACAACCGACACGTATCGTAGAGGCAAAGACGCAACGCAAAGATAAACTGACGCTGCCACTTTAACGGTCAACTAAAGTTACGAATCAGTCGGTGAAAATGAAAACCCGTCTGTCTTATTTGCTGTGCTCCATAAGACACACGTAGAAGTAAACGTGTACGAGATAAAAGGAGAAGTTAAACAGAGTGAATAATGTATCTCTCCACTCACTTGTTGTGTATCCGAAGTCGTCTTCTTCCTCTGGATCTGCCTCCTTCTCTTCTTTGCTGCGCTTTATCGCGCCGGCTGATGCTCGATCGATCTAGAAGATGGGACTAGTTGAACTATTTTGCCCGTATTCATGAAATAATAATTGCTAAGACTTGGTTCAACTGCACTCAATTTAGACTATTGGAAAAATAAAATATGAAGTAACCACGTTTTTATAGCCGCACCATCAAGCTGTGGAACAGTTTGCCAGCTACCGTGTTCCCTCCCTCCTATGATCCTGGGTCCTTTACAAGTAGTGTGAAGAAGCTACACAGCAGACCGGCATGATTGTGACATGTATCAAGGGATAATTGTCTCTAGCAATATCAGAGTATCAAGTATGATACTCTTACTGGAGATGGATCTAAAGAAGTTATCTATAAAGATTTGTTCTTTATCTTGTTCCTTCCGACCTGACTGGTGGAATCACCTATAGATCGACTTTAGTATGAAGAGGCTTGGTTGTACCACGCATACACACTACTACCATCACATGTGCTATCAGCTTCTCTAGTAAGGATGTTTTTGTCCTGGCACGGAAATGTGACTACACTGCACCTGATGGAAAGCGCAGTGCCATCCAGTTAGAATATCAAGTAGCGAGAGACAATCTGTCCCTTGCTACTCAACACTTCTCATGCCAGCCTGCTGTGTAGCTTCTTCGCACTACGCCATGGGCAAGGAGGTGAAGAAGCAGTTGAGGTTCTGGTGTCAAAGTGCTCAGAAGACCGCAACACGGCCAAACATCGTACCCTAACTCTAGACCCCCGACAAAAACCGGATGTACACTGGCTGATCCCACACTTGCATGTACCACTATGATGGGTTTTACACCCTGTGTACGGTGGTCGCTATCAGAGCGGATATGAATGTCCTACCACCAGCCAAGGATAATAAATATCATTTGCACTAACCTCAACTCCTTTATCAGAGTAAGTCCTGCCCTGCAGTTCTCTCTCGTCTTCTTCATCACTACTCTCCGAATCGGAGTACTCAGTCTTGGATACAGGTTCCACTGGTGGTGGCTCGTTCTGTTCTTCTTTCGGTTCTTTCTGCTCTTCCTTCTGTTCTTTCTGCTCCTCTCTCTGTTCTTCTTCTTCTTCTTCCTCTTTGAAATCTGGATCTGGTGTTACTGTTATCTGTTAAAAAATACAAGTAGTTTTATATATTCACTTATTTACTATTCGCGGCACCGCCCAAACGAAAAATTTAAAAACTTTATTTATTTGTTCTAATTTAAAATACAAATTAAATTTATTGCAATCCACTATTTTACATAGGAAGTTATATTATTGTGTCATATAAGGCACTCCAAATTAGTAATGGAGGAGAAAATTTATTTGCATTTAAATATTGATATTATCTACTAGAATCTTTAGTTAAACCATTTTCAAACTGTAAAGCATAGCAAACTAATTTTAATTTATAGACCTACAAAGCGATTGAAGCACCTCTTTGATTACCTTTATTTCGTGTTGTGGCGTTTTTTGCTGTTTTTCCACTGTCAATGGTGACTGCTTAGCTGGTGACTGCTTAGCTGGCAACTGCTTAGCTGGTGACTTGCGTACGGACGCTGGAGATGCAGGCGGAGGCGATGCTTCTACATCCGACGAGTCTGTATTCTGTATCCAAATATTTGATGCCGTATAAAAAATTGTACTATTTACAAAGGCCTAGAAACTAATGGGCCACCTAGTAGTAAGTGGCCTTCAAGAAAAGGAATACGGTTTGAAAAGGAGGAGGATTTTTGGTTTAGGGAATAAAAATTTTGGGTACGGCGATAGGCTCGGCCATATCACATTATGGGGCGGTGATAAGGTTGACAATAAAGGTGTGTACTGATTACATCTCTCCTACCCTTTGAGGATAACATGTGTGAGTGCGTTTATATGTTTGACAGCCTTCGTGCAGGGGGCGAGAAGCCAGTTGTGATACAAGAGGCCGTGGGTTCGATTCCCCCACCGAGACAAATGTTTGTGTGACATAGATATTTGTTTCGGGTCTGGGTGTCGTGTGTAGTCCATCGTAGTTGTTGATACCCACGATCCAAGTTTGAACGAGTGTGGCGTTAGGACAATGTGTGTGACTGTTGGGTGTATTTATTATAATTATGTATTAGAACAGAGTTCCTTATCGATCGTTACCATATCTTTGTGGGCTAAGGGGCTAGACCGAATTATTTTTACAAAACAACACCAAAAACCGACATCTTTTTGCAGTGATTTTGAGGCACTTCCCGATTACCTAGGAAACTACTTTTCAATCAATTCAGCCGTCAATTTCGAGAATATGCAATTAATCATTACATAATACATACACAAAAAAGATATAGCGAAAGAAACTCCGTTCCAAGCGGGTGCCCAAAAGACACGTCTCTCTTTTTAATCGACATCAAAAAAGGAGGACGTTAACAATTCGAATGAATCTTTTTTTATGTATGTTTCCCGATTACTCGAAGACGCCTGGACCGATTCGAGAAATTATTTTCTTGTTTAAAAGGGTATATTTCTCAGGTGGTCTCATTGGCACCAAGTCAAGGATCTGATGATGAGATCTCAGAAAAACCGAGGGCAACCCTTAGAGAGACGCATTATTTTATTGAAGTCGGTGTACTTTTCTGTTTGAAAGGTTATATTTATACCCAAGTAAGAAGACTCTGCACAGTGAGGGTGACTTTCTCCCCGGCTGCCTTGATGAGCTGCACCGCTCGCTCATGCTGCGCAGACCTGACACACACGCCGTCTACCTCCAGGATCCTGTCCCCAGTCTGTTGGCAATGTCATGATACGCTATAACTCTTAATAAGCATCCTGTACTTATGTTCACTTACCTCTCTATGCCAAGAACGTCAACTAAGCTTCTTTGGGGATATAGTGAGATCCACATATGCATGAGTTGGAGAATCAGTTGATCGTGGGATATAGGGGAAGCGCTTCAGGAGCCGAATTCCAACACGATTGTTTAAAAATATTGTAGAGGCAACGGACTAACTCTACAACGATCTATGGAACTGGCCCAGGACAGAAGCAAATGGAGACAAATCATATATGGTCACGATTCTCATTAGTGAGGGAACGACGAAGAATAGATAACAGATAGAGGTTAATACCTCTTTAGTTCATTATTTGTCTCCCGCTTTGCTGTGGAGGGAAGTGGACAATTTATATTTCCAACTCCTCCCTATATTTCAATTTAATTAATTTCGTTGTGTGACAGTCAGTTAAGCATTTCCAGAGACTCGCCGAGTTTCATTACTCGATTTCTAATGCGTCCTATTGTCGATCCTGCCTAAACAGGAGTTACAATGGCGGGTGTCTGGGCGGGATAGTCTGAACTACCCATACAATAGGCTAGATCCTATCGCCTGTCTTTTGTCACTGACATGCTTCACTACCTCTGTGGCAATAAATTCTCAAAAGTATCAGTTTTCTAATGATATAAGTGGAAAAAATAATCATATAAAACATATTACCGTTGCACTGCAATTATTTTCCCAGGAACATTTTCATTATTTTTATCTAAATATATCTTTTTTATAAAATTATAATACGTGTAACAGGAATAACGCACATCCTCAGACCCCCCAATTTAAAAATATTACTACAATCATAATTCATGTATTGAAATTAGACTGCGACGAATATAAATATTGTTTTTTATGAAATTAGTTGTACTAATTTTCGACATAAAGTTCGTAATTTTATTTATTTGATTTTTTAAAGTGCTCGTTTATTATTGCATTTAGAAAAGACTCTATCGCATCGAGTTATGTTTCAGTTTAGTTTGTCTTGAACGTTAAATTAAATATTATTTACCTGAGTGTTAATTATTTTAGGAAAAAAAAATCGTCTATTAAAAATTGTTGATATCGATTCAGTCGCTTATTCTGAACAAACTACTTTCAGAGTGTGCGTTAATCATGTTACATGTTGTATTATATAGATTAAATTGTTTTACTTGTAATTCTCCGCTGGCCCCTGCTGGACTGTCTGGGACAACGTTTTTGATGAAGATGCCGAATATCGCCTTCTCTTCTCCATCTTCCCCATCACGGTTGGATATTATGTCCACCTTGTAAAGACCAAAAAAAAACAGTAATGATTACCGCAGTGAATTATAGCTTAATTATAGAAAAAAAATATTAATCTTTGACTCGAAGACAAGTTGGGTACAAAACCATTTATCTATTTTAGCATTTAGGTTTCTCACGATGTTTTTAGAATATCAGAGAAGTATGCCATGTAGTCTATAGCACTCAACTACGCTATCCCTGTTTATGAATATATCATCATCATCATGTCAGCCGAAGGACGTTCACTGGTGGACATAGGCCTCGCTCAAAGAGTGCCACAATGACCGGTCCTGCGCCATTCGCATCCAGCGGACTCCCGCGACCTTTACGAGGTCATCAGTCCACTTTGTGGGAGGTCTACCCACGCTGCGCCTTCCGGTACGTGGTCGCCATTCGAGAACCTTTCCGCCCCAACGGCCATCGGTTCTACGCGCAATGTGCCCCGCCCACTGCCACATGAATATATAGCTTGACATAATATTTTTACACACTTAAATTATCTGTCGTCATCAGTCTTTAAAATTCAATTGCCGTCTCCCTATGATCTTACCTTGCCCCCAACAATGCTGACTCCAAGTGGTGCGCCAGGGTTCCTCTTGATGGTGACCTTCCTGGCAGGCCCCCATCGCTGCGCCACCAGCGCGTCTGCGCGCCGGTCCGGCGATACTGTCACCGTCATCGCTTGTGGTATGTAGCTGCAAGAGAAACAAACCTTGAGGCCTTCTTGTTACTTTGGCGTTGATTGTGAAAGAAAGAAAATAAACTTTAGTTGGTCAACACTTAAGATGACAAACCATAAACACATAAACGGAGTAGTAAAAAAAGTAGTAAAAAAAAAGAAAAAACAAAAGTATAATTACTAACGGTGAAGGAGAACATCGTGAGGAAACCTGCACACCTGAGAATTTCGAAGGTATGTGAAGTCTGCCAACCTGCATTAGGCCAGCGTGGTGGGCTAAGGCCTAACCCCTCTCATTAGTAGAGGCATGTGCCCAGCAGTGGGACAATGTTAAATACAGGGCTATTATTATATATAATACTACTTCGATACCAGCCCAAATTACATTATCTGAGGTTACGTGTATATTCATATTGCTTTCAACGTGAAGGAAAACATCGTGAGGAAACCTGCACATCTGAGAATTCTCATAAGAATTTCAGTATATGAAGTCTACCATCCTGCATTAGGCGCCTGCGTGGTGGAACAAGGCCTTACCACTCTCGTTATTAGGGGAGGCCCGTGCCCAAGGACTAGTAATTTCTGATACATAAGTAAAAAGATAATCGTGTCTTGTTGTAGGATCAGGACTATGCAGGGGGCTGCCACAACCCCCGCATCGATGCACTCCCAATTTCGGTGCATCGTGTGACCCTGAGATGAACGGCAGCACGGGTGGTAAGGTCTCGTTTGCTCTCGGTGCGCGGGGGCTCATAATCTCTGCCCATGGAGATTGGCCGCTACACATCACCGCGCACCGGTACCGGCAGCAATTCTCACAGGGCAGCTCCGTAAGCTTCGCGTGGTTTTAGCTGATAGTGTCGGGTTGGGTGTACATAGAGGGTAGAGACTCAGCCCAGCGGCTACCTGGATAGCCATCATTCGGGCGAGAGGGTGCTGGGGCGTAAGACCGGCTAGTCCAGCATAACCGTTTTATAATCATAATTCCGTTATTCTCAGTAATACAGCGCTTTCTCCGCGATAGCAAAAAAATGGTAAGGACTGTGTTTGTAGCTATGGCGTTTGTGGGTGTAATTATTATAATATAATTATGATGGTACAGTAAATAACGAGAAATCTTATCAAACTGCTTCAAAAATGAAGTTTTTAATTATTCATCTGTACTTTTATGTATGTCACGTGACACCTCCGGCGATTATAGACCGATTTTGATGATACATTTTTTATTATATTAGATACTAGCTGTTGCTCGCGGCTCCGCCTGCGTGGAGGTTATATTCGGGAGCAAAAGTATACAATCAAAGGAGTTGTCTTCTGCACTGAGGCACCTGTAGCGATTGTCCAGCCTCTCAGGTGTTGTGCCTGAATCTTGAGATTGCATCTAAAGAATACCTCATAAGTTTAACCTCACTTTGCCCTTTTACGGATGATTTTTCAAAAACGTTGAAACACGTATTTCTTTATTTCCTACCAAAAGCCTAAATATTAATTTACAGACCCCTAAGTCGAGGAATTATGGATTTTCCATACAAATTTTGAACTCCTATTTGACCCCTTTAAAGGTTGTTTTTTGAGAAAAAAGATTCTTTCTCCAGCATATAATCTATTCCGTTACCAAATTTCATTACAATCCGTTAAGCCGTTTAGTCGTGAAGAGGTAACAAACAAACAGAGTTACTTTCGCATTTATAGTATTAGTATGAATAACCTCGAGAACAGTCCTATAAATTAGTTTTGGTAATTTGTTAAGATCTGATGACAGGCTGAAATAAGTGAGGAATGAAAGAAAAAATGGAATATCCTAATTGCATCTATCCTCCACTCTCCTCTCTGGATCCACTTTCCTCTATGATATATAATATGTATATTCGGAGACTAGGAGTTAAAGCCAACTTGACCTCGTACCAGTTTTGATTATTGGACAACATTTTTGTTTTGAAATCATGAACTTTTTATCTTAATGAATTGTCATGAATTGTGTACACAAGCACACTTTAAAAAGATAGTTCGTCAAAGTGTTTGATATTGACTAGGAGGCCGACGTCATTTATAAGTAATTGGGCGAGACTCACCCGAGTAATCTAGCTTTAAAACTGCTATGCCTTTTGTCGGATCCATGCCGGCCGCGTTTCACACTGCACCGCACGATTGCCGCTTTAAACTCCTTTGTTGACAAACGAACTAAGTTGTGCTATGACTTAAGACACTTCAAAGTAATTGATTGGAGAATCAAATAAAACCGTATTAAATCCCGTACACCACAGCCCGGCGTCGTTGTCAATTGGCTAAGTGAAAAATTGCGTACTAGTGAGTATATGAGATCGGCACAATGGAGCTCCCCACAAATTGAAAACGTTGCAATAAAATTATTGTCATCCTATACACTGTACAGGCGAGCGCAGCTGCACAGTTTTAAAGAGATATTAAGATAGACCGGGTATGATTTTAACTAAAGCTTAATAACCGAATTGAAATTACAATCGCAGTGGGTTTGCTGCAATCCTTTGAAGAGTTCCTCCTATCTTCCTCACTTCACTACATCATCAGAATATTAATCTATCTCGCTATCGGCTGTCATTGCCTTACAGATAATGATAGCCTTTGGAATGACTTTTATCTGAATTATTTTTATCAGAAAAAAACCAGGGAAAGTCAAAATAAGTTATAAGTAGTCATGCCCATGAAGACCCAAAATTTCAAAGGAACTAATAGATGAATGCATTTCCACCATTCACGAAAACAAAAGGACTTTAGACAGAGTATGACCTTGAGCCATCAGTAATGTAACATATGATCAGAAACCTAAACCGGCCATCGCTATTCCATCATTCTTCAACTTATGAAGGTCAACAACTGCTCAATTTCTTCTAAAATTGATTGTTCATGTACGATGGTATTCATTTACCATCAGGTGACCCACTTTCTTTCTATTTTTATAAAAAAAGATCAGTGCAATTTGTGCGCGGCAGTACATCAGAAATCAATCGTAGTGGACTTCGCGGATGACCGAGCACCCGTTCGTCCCTCTAGCTGTATTGTTTGAACACAACCTTTGCACATTGACACATTTTAATTTATGAAACTTATTTTTTAAGTGGCAGTGGGCGGGGCACATTGCGCGTAGAACTGATGGCCGTTGGGGCGGAAAGGTTCTGG
Source organism: Laothoe populi (assembly GCA_905220505.1). Lineage (NCBI taxonomy): Eukaryota > Metazoa > Arthropoda > Insecta > Lepidoptera > Sphingidae > Laothoe > Laothoe populi. The sequence continues at coordinate 2,856,052 of HG992170.1, forward strand.
AATGGCGACCACGTACCGGAAGGCGCAGCGTGGGTAGACCCCCCACAAGGTGGACTGATGACCTGGTAAAGGTCGCGGGAGTCCACTGGATGCGGGTGGCGCAGAACCGGTCATTGTGGCACTCTTTGGGGGAGGTCTATGTCCAGCAGTGGACGTCCTTCGGCTGACATGATGATGATGATGATGATTTTTTAATATTGTGTCCTACTGTAAGGTAACACCGTCCCATTTCTTTTAAGATAAACAAACAAACTTGCTTCTAGTCCCCAAAGGGATGAACAAAGAAGGCGTTCTATTATCACTATCCACCCCGCTGATCCAATTCGGATTGGTTTGTCATTACCGCGTTTGTGTACTCCACGGGCCAAAAGTTGAATTAAATGTTGGACTCTTCAGAACTTATAATTTACAGATCTGAAGTGAGACAAGTATCAATCACAAATAAAATCCAACCGAGAAGATCGTAGAACGACTATTAAAATACCGTAGCAAAGGACAGTGGAAAGAAAATGAAGAATAAATGGTGAGTCAGGCAGTTTTGGCTACAGCATTAATATCCCTGGTGTGGTTACACTCACAGAAAATAGAGTATTTGGCATTTCATTTAGTTACATCTGTTAATGGGAATGCGGGAAGCTTCTAACTCTCTCCCTTATTATCTTACCTCTACATCTTTCCTCATAGATCAGCACCCACGATTCCTCTGGCACTTGGTGTGTTTATCGTGGGAACCCATATACTCGTTTGCATCCAACATAATAATTACCAGTCGCTGATTCTCCTATTACACCCAATTTACATTCTTCCTTCAATAAGACTCGAAAAAAGTGGTGCCAATATTCTGAACGCATGACTAAAAGTTACATAACAAATTGTATTGACTACTGCTTTGTCATCGTCATCATTGCATGACACTACAACAACTCATTACGACTCTATTTCCTCTAACACCACCATAATTATGTCAATTTGTACAAATTATTAAATACCACTCTTGTGAATGTTGATACCAAGATTACCAGTAATGATATCGTTTCATGCGAGAATGAGCTCTCAGTGGATGTTGTAAGAGCTACAATTAACTTATCAGGAATGTTATACTAATAAACTGAAAGGCTTAATCTGTATATATAAAAGAAGAAACTGACTGACTGACTGACTAATCGATCAACGCACAGCCTAAACAGCTGGGGTTAGAGACTTGAAATTTTGACAGTAGGTACCTTTTATGACGTAGGCATCCACTAAGGAAGGGTTTATGGAAATTCCACCCCTAAGGGGGTAAAATAGGGGATGAAAGTTTGTATGAAAATCCGTAATTTTTTAAGTTAACCGCATGAAAATTGGTATTTTGTATTGTACACTTTTTCTCCCAAACGTGACCTCCACGCGGTCGGAGCCGCGAGCAACAGCTAGTACAGGATAAAGAGGCTGCCTTGACATGGGTCTTACCAGCAGTACTGAGTCTGAAGTTGTGCGATAGTCCAGGTGTCAATATGTCTTCTTTATACTTATTCTTTCAACCAATTCCCAACAGCAGATTTGCTATAGTTTTTCTTACGGACAGAAATTATTGCGTATAAGATGATTGCCTTATTTAAAAAACGCATGCACGGTTTCTTTATAAAAGTGAGGGTCTATGACCGACAGTGATCATAGGAAAGTAAATTGTTCATTCAAAAATGTATAAAAAAAGTTAAATCCCCCCAAAGATACACGCCCAGACTTGATCTATCGAGGTGAATAAAATTATTTTCGTGTCAGACGAAGTGAGTTCAGTAGTTAGTGCGCTTGGTCGGGTGGAAAATTCAATTAATGCATAGTACACTGCACTATGCAGCATTCTATAGCATAGTATGCAAACTGTTCTTAAATCTGTATATATAAAAGAAGAAACTGACTGACTGACTGACTGATCGATCAACGCACAGCCTAAACGGCTGGGGTTAGAGACTTGAAATTTTGACAGTAGGTACCTTTTATCACGTAGGCATCCACTAAGGAAGGGTTTTTGGAAATACCACCTCTAAGGGGGTAAAATAGGGGATGAAAGTTTGTATGAAAATCCGTCATTTTTGAAGTTAAATTCATAAAAATTAGTATTTGGCATTATAGTTAAAAATAAAAAATATATGTTTCAGGATTTTTGGAAATTCCGCCCCTAAGGGGGTAAAATAGGGAATGAAAGTTTGTATGAAAATCCGTCATTTTTAAGTTAAACGCATGAATATTGGTATTTTGTATTGTATACTTTTCTCCCAAACATGACCTCCACGCGGGCGGAGCCGCGAGCAACAACTAGTAGTAGATATTGTTTTAAACACAGTATAAAAAAAAACTGTCAACGTGTTTGATGTAGATACAGAAGCGGGTGGTCCTAATCCATGTAACATAGTTCGTACAGCAAATCGAGTGCGTACCGACCGCTTTAAGTACCGCCTTTTGCCATGACTAGATTGAATGGATACTTACACTCGTATTCATAAACAAGACATTACTTTGTCTCAAGCAATTACTTAAGTAAGTCATTTCGTTACTCAAGCATCGGACATCGCTGCTAATGCTTTGCCTAGCAATCTTACGTCAAACGATTCTTACTTGGTTAAGAAATCTTAACTATAAAATAGAATCATTACTTAGGTAATTAATTTAACTCAAGTAAATTTTATTTAACCGACTTCAAAAAAGGAGGAGGTTAACAATTCGTCGGTTTTTTTTAATGTATGTTACCTTATTACTCGAAGACGCCTGAACCGATTCGAGAAATTCTTTTTTTGTTTAAAAGGGCATACTTCCCAGGTGGTCCCATTGGCACCAAGTCAGGATCTGATGATGGGATCTCAGAAAAATCAAGGGCAACCCTCAAATTAAGTAGTGTCATATAGTGACGCATAATTTTTTTTTTATTGAAGTCGGTGTACTTTTTATAAATTAAAAAACTTTTCTTGATTATAAATACGAGTTTTACTCCCGACGCAAAAAGAAGAGTGTCTATTCACGTATCTGTTAAGTAAGGTGTTAAACGAATGACCCAATTTGAATGCGTTTTACAAGAATTAAGATCATCGCTGATTATGCAAACAATTTAATGTTTCCGCGTGAGATTACATAATCAACAATTCAATTTTATCCTAAATTGCTACAGAACCCAACACTAGATGTTTTCCAGATTGCTTGAACTTTAATGCTTTTTGATACATATATCAAACATTATAAACAAAATATCATGATTATTAACATATGTTTTATATCACGCCAAATTCCATCCGTACCATCTCGATGTCCAGCGTTCCACAACAGCGCGATTTTTACGGCATTTTCTGACTCGCACAACCACTCTGTGGAACCAGCTGTCGCCGGCGGTCTTTCCGAACCGTTACGACTTGGCAACCTTCAAGAAGAGAGCATATTCTTTCCTGAAAGGCCGGCAACGCATTTGCAAGCCCTCTGGTGTTGCAGATGTTCATGGGCGGCGGTGATCACTTTCCATCAGGTGAGCCTCCTGCCCGTTTGCAATTTCCATAAAAAAATCACGCATAATATTCTACACGAAAAATTGAATATTCAAAATTACTCACCAATATTTTTCGAAACGCCAATTCCTACATAATCCTCATGTGACTTCAATATATATTTTTTTTACAAAATTGTGAGCGTTCAAACGAGCGTCGGTGACCTGATACAGTCGACCAGTAACAGCATTGAGGTCGCCAACCATAACTCAATTACGGGTATTAGCAATTTTCCAACAGTGACGTGAAGTACTCGATGTCGATAGATTCACACCTCGTTATCTTACTTCATCTATACTATAACTATTTGGAAGTGGTAGAGCCACGCTGTAGACATATTTGTCTACAGCATGAATGGGCCGGCTCGACCGGGGTAGTACCACTGTCTCACAGAAAACCAACGTAAAGTGACAGTTTACTGTCGCGTTTCGTATGGTAAGTGAGATATCCGGAGGCCCAGATTCCCCCTCCCCTTCCCTAATCCCTATTCCTGTCCTTTAAGGCCGACAACGCATACATGACACTTTCGGTATTGTGGATGTTCATGGGAGGTGGAGATCACTTAAAATCAGGTGACCCACTGGCTTGCAATAGCAACTAGTTGATATAACCTAGTTTAACGTTTTTCCCAGACAAAGAGTTCATTCAGGGAGTAGATTGCGCCTCGACACAGCATTGTGTTATCATCTAACTTTCATAGCTTTAACATCAGACTGCTTGGCTTTTTTATTTTATTGTTCTTTATTCAGTTGATTATTTGATTGTCTACCTATAACTACTAAGGTACTAGTATGTTGTGTTGATGTGGCATATAAAATATTATTTATCTATTCTATATCACACATGTTATCTGAACGTTGCAAATGCATCGTTGTAAACTGGATTGTTGGCACATGATGTTTGTTTGCAAAACATTGACATGAATACTTGTGAATACGTCACTAGTTCAACTGTTTTCTATAATCTCCCTTAAGCTTGGTCGGAGGCGACTCTCGAATGTACTCCATTAACTTCAGATGCATTTTTATATTAAATACTGTGTTATATTTGCGTTATGATCTTATTATATCCCTAAAGGGCTCCGTTCTCTTGGGGTTTGGGACTGCAAGTTGAGAGTTAATCAAATTGTAAGGTTGGAAGAACAGATGGAGAAGAAAGTAGTTATTTTGACCCCTTATTTAAACCCTTTCTTAAAATATTTGCCTACTAAAATATAATGATGACTGCCTCGGTGGCGCAGTTGTAATTGCGCATGCGTTACGATTGCTGTGCTGAGGTCTCGGGTTCGATCTCCAGGTTGGGTAAAGTGATATTGGGTTTTTCTACCTAGAAATACTCAGTATTAACCCGGAGTCTGGAATGGTGCCCGGTGTGGCGATAGGCTCGCCCCCTATCACATTATGGGACCGAAATTCAGCGAAACGTGGGTGTACTGGTTACACCTCTGCCTACCCCTTCGGGGATTACAGGCGTTAGTGTATATGAATATGAATAAAATATAATATGAAACTAGTAACTATATAGACAAACAATGACACATGAAACTAAATAGTATACGCTCGATTATTATATAAATAATAAATAAATAAATACACCCAACAGTCAATTACTCAACAGAACTATGTGTCATAGTTCTGACCCCACACTAGTTTAAACCAATATTGTGGGTATCAAGAACTACGAGGGACTAGGGTCCCACAACACCCAAAACCGAAACAAATTTGTCTCGGTGAGGGAATCGAAACCACGGCCTCTCGTTTCACAGCCGTCTACTAACCCGCTGCACCACGGAGGCAGACAAGACATGCATTTCAAAATCTTTACCGTTGATGTTTATTGGCATCTTTCGGTACGTTTTGACTTTAGATCTTCTATTGACTATTTTTCACTTGAAGAATAAGTGCAAAATGATAATTGTTGGAACATTTCAAGCTTACAGCAGCAGACCGAGGTGTTTCTCATCCCAGGAATCTAGACCCATTAATTCACCAAAAAGTACAATTTTTTGGTTTTGCCCGGCAGTCACTTAGTATGGACCAGCTTACTTTGACGTATTAGCGTTGGCTCATGGCCCCAAAGTCTTCATCAGGGCGATATCTAGCCACAAATTCGTTTTCCTTGCTTAACTGATAATTCTCGGTAAGAAAGCAACTGTCTTTTCACTCAACATAATTTGCTATATCAAATTTAACGAAACAAAATGTATGCATTAAATAATAAATTCATACATTCGGCAGTAATTTGGCAGAGTGTGCGTGCACGGGATGCCCACGGGACGTGTAATGTAATTGGAAACGAAAGTTGTGTAGGCGAATCCCATGGCGATACTGGATTATTGGAAATTTATTGAACTCCTGTGTAATTATGTTAATTTTTGTCAGGGGTCTAGTGTTGGGGTACGATGTTTGGCCGTTTTGCGGCTTTCTGAGTATTTTGAAACTAGATCCTCGACCGCTTCTTCACCTTCTTGTCCATAGCGTGGTGTGAAGAAGCAGGCATGATTGTGTTGAGTAACGGGGATAGATGGTCTCTTGCTACTTCATACTCTAACTGGACGGTACTGCGCTTACCATCGGATGCAGTGTGGTCACTATACCGTGCCAAAATAAAAAATAAGTTCTTTGTCAAATGTATTTCAAAAAAGGAACGAGTGAAAATCGTATAAGCGATAAAGAACTGAAATATGGTTAGACTAAACTCTCTAGAACAAAGTATTTACTTGAGAGAGAAACTAGAGAGAGAGAATTAAAACAAAACAAGCATCGTAACAATGTTGATATAATTATTTAATTTTGGTAGTAACAATAAATATTCGACAACGATGGACGCTTGAGTAAAAGACATTGCCTGCACTCCTTAATTCTTACTGAACTTTGAGATAATAAATATTTTGTCTGTGAAGTTTCATAGTATTTAGCATTTATTTTTAACCGACTTCAAAAAAAGGAGGAGGTTCTGAATTCGACTGTATGTTGCTTTTTTTTTTTTATGTTTGTTACCTCGTTTCTCTGTACTGTGTGAACCGATTTCGACCATTCTTTCTTTGATTGAAAGCTGGTGCTTGTCATTTGGTCCCATAAAAATATGGTGAAGATCTGATGAATATCTTCGGAGCTGGAGAGGGTAACTCCTTAAAATTAAGTAGTATTCCAGTGGTTCTTTTTGCATTACGTTCATTATAAAAGTTAAGTTTCAGTGAGAGAGGGTAAAAGGGGTGGGGGTGAGGGAGGGGGTGATAAAATTAAAATACACGTAAATTCTAACATCTTCAGCAGCTTTTAACCGATTTTATATAATTTACCACTAAAAAGCAAAAAATAAATTATTACTTTTTAAATAAAAATTAAACCGCCTTCAAAAAAACCCAGACACAACTAAAAAGCAAAAAATAATTGGTTACATTTAAATCAATTAGTTATATGCAATTTAAATCAATTATTTGGAGTCGGTGCCAGCCAAAACATGGAAAAAACAGAATAATCAGGCATACAAAAAAATATAAAATAGATCCAGACTTGGTTTTTATAAATCTAAAAGTAAAGAAAACAACACCGGCACCGACTCCAAAAATAATTGATTTAAATTGCATATAACTAATTGATTTAAATGTAACCAATTATATATTTAATAATTTCATGTTTGTAAAAGTAGGTAAATATGGATTAGGCACGAGAGATGGCGGCTCTCTCGGCTGATTGAACTTCCTTGATCCGAAAGATATAGTTATTTAAAAACAGAATGCTATGACCAAAACAGAGTCTGTGGTCATCAAAGACTAGGCTGTATGACTATGCCCTTTGCCTGTGCGAGAGAAAAAAGATATGATTATTCCTTTCGGCCAACATGGTAACTGTACAATCTAGTACATACACACACACACACACATAGACTCACGCCTGTAATTCCCGAAGAAAGCAGAGGTATAACGAGTACAACCACTTTTCGCCGAATTTCGGTCCCATAATGTGATAGGGGGCGAGCCTATCGCCATACCGGGCACAGATTCCAGACTCCGGGCTAATACTGATGAATTTCTAGATAGAAAAACCCAATATCACTTTACCCGACCCGGGGATCGAACCCGAGACCTCAGCACAGCAGTCGTAACGCATGCGCAATTACACCTGCGCCACCGAGGCAGTCAATCAAGTACTTAACAGATATTATTGTAATAAGATATTTTTGATTATATATTTGGTCATTTAACAAATATTATCTAACTGTATACAAAAATTAAAAGCTGAAATGTTGACAATGTACCTACTATGGCACATAAAAACAGTAAGAAGGGCCTTATGATATTTCATATTGAAAGGACGGGAGGGACTGCATTTAACAATTAATATTGACTGGTGACTGCTATACCGCTGCTACTGGTGCTGAGGTCTCGGGTTCGATCCTCGGGTCGGGTAAAGTGATATTGGGCTTTTCTATTTAGAATAACTCAATATCAGCCCAGAGTCTTGAATTGTGCCCGGTATGGCGATAGGCTCGCCCCCTATCACATGGGACCGCAATAAATTCCGCGAATGGGTATGCTGGTTACACCTCTGCCTATCCCTTCGGGGATTACAGACGTGAGTGTATATGTATGTATTGTATGGTCAAATTAACTTGAAGCTATTCATGCAATTCGACTAAATTATACAAACTTTTCGATGTTCCTTGTATTCAACATCTAACTAGAGAAATGGGGACAGTAAAGAATTTTCTAATACGCGACCGGAACAATGAGGAAAGCTCTATAGGAAAACGCTTAAAGGTTATAAGAAAAAGCAATTTTCATAATCGTCCGTCCAGCGTTTTATACGAATATTATTTTTCCATGCAATGGAAACATGGAACGTTTTAGCTTGATGAAAAACTGATTTGATTATGTTGTAGTAGATTTGCTGAATTATCAACAAAGAGGTTAATAAAATGAATCTAAAAGTTTTTTTTTTAAAAGGAAAACCGACTTCAACAAAAAACAAATTATGCGTCACTATAAAATTTGTTTTTCTTTGATTTTTCTGAGATCCCATCATCAGATCCTGACTTGCCAATGGGACCACCTGGGAAGTATACCCTTTTAAACACAAAAAGAATTTCTCGAATCGGTCCAGGCGTCTCCGAGTAATCGGGTAACATACATAAAAAAAAAGATTCCGACGAATTGTTAACCTCCTCCTTTTTTGAAGTCGGTTAATGATAATAGGGTAGATCCCTGTGTTTAATTTTGTAAATTGTTAGATATGCGACCGAATAAAAAACGCTCAAGAAACACTTTTGCGAAAACAGAACCAAAATTGCTTGAAAAATAAGGGATGTTTTTTTTTAATATTGGTATGAGCAAATACTCAAAGGTATGAGAAATAAAAGTTGTTTAATTCATAAAAAGTACACCGACTTCATTAAAAAATTTGAGGGTTGCCCTTGATTTTTCTGAGATCATCAGATCCTGACTTAGTGCCAATGGGACCACATGGGAAGTATACCCTATTAAACAAAAAAAGTTTTTTTTTTCTTTTTTTTTTATCCTGGCACGACAAAGTGACCGCACTGTACCTGATGGTAAGCGCAGTGCGGTCCAAATAGAGTACTGAGTAGCGAGAGACGATCTATCCCCGCTACTCAACACACTCATGCCGGCCTGCTTCTTCACACTACGCCATGGGCAAGAAGGTAAAGAAGGGGTCGAGGGTCTAGTGTCAGAGTACTAAGAAGGACGTAAAATGGCCATTGTGCCCCAACTCCAGACCCCCGACAAAAACCGGATGTACACTGGCTGATCCCGGAACGCGACACACTTGCGTGTGCCACTATGGCGGGTTTTTCGAGATTTTTTCGAATCGGTCCAGGCGTCTTCGAGTAATCGGGGAACATACATAAAAAACGATTCCGACGAATTGAGAACCTCCTCCTTTTTTGAAGACGGTTAAAAATCAAGCGAGCAGAGGCCCTGTAATGTGGCCTCATGTACATTTATTTTCTATAGATTAACAACTTAAGCGTCAACTTGAACTTGAAATCTATTTCAAAATATTATTGTTTCAATGTCCTTGTAGAGTATAAGCTATTATGCACCTTATATCCTTAATAATAAGCACAAACTCCCTGCAAACTTCACAAACAATGCAAAAGTTGATTAAGGTTTAAGGATACTGGACTTTATTTTATTACAATAGGATTGTATTTTGCCTGCATGTGGAAGGACACATGTAAATAGATAGACAGTATTGTGACCTTATTAGTGGGGCTTCATCGCATTATATCGCCTACGTGTTACAGGAAATCTCTACGTCAATGAATCGTGTTATTTTTACTGTATTTTATTTGTTAGTGGAGTTTTGATTTAAAGCTAATGGTAGAATATTCATACCCGCCATAGTGGCACACGCAAGTGTGTCGCGTTCTGGGATCAGCCAGTGTACATCCCGTTTTTGTCGGGGTCTAGAGTTGAGGTGTGTTGAATAGCGGGAGATAGATTGTCTCTCGCTACTTAATACTCTGATTTGACGGCACTGTGCTTACCATCAGGTGCAGCGTGGTGGTCACATTGCAGTTTCAGAATAAACAAAAATGTTTTTCAGCTTCGATGAGCTATTCAAATTGAAACAGCTAAATTCAGAAACGTATAAATAGTTTTGGATGTTATAAAAGCCCTAATATCGAGTGTAATGTTGATTTGCACTTTCTGCAAAGGGAGACTACCCCAATTAGCCACCCACCATTGTAACTCATATAAGCCAGCTAACGGTAGGCATAGGCTTTGCCTGGCATTGCAGAAGTCTATGGGCAGCGGTCACTACTTACCATCAGGTGGCCCCTCTGCTCGTCAGCCTATCGAGGCACCAAAAAAAAGTCAACATCACGCATTATTTCCATACAATACAGTGAAACTTGGTAAATTTATGTGCACAGTTTATCTCGTAACTAAATCAAATAAAAAAATTAGGAGTTGGAATAGTAAACAATAAATAAATACACCCAACGCCCACACACTAGGTCGAACCTGCATCGACCAACTACAATATCGTCAACTACGAGGGACTACGGTCCCATAATACCCAGACTAGAAACAAACACCTATCTATCACACAAATATATCACACAAGCCACGGCTTCTCGTTTCGCAACCGGCTACTCACCTGCTGCAACACGGAGACTGTTTAAATAAAGCTAAATAAAAAGGTTATTGATAAAACTTTAGTTTGATTTATAAGTACAATAAAAAACATACCTCGGTCTTCTCGAAGGCACCAGAAACTTCAACGGCCCCGCTGATTTTCGTCTACCCTGCACTTCAGGTACCATCAGCAAATCTTCATAATCAGATTCCGATCCTCCACTGTCTACGTTAATCAAAGCCGGCGCAGACATCCGTCTCTCTGGTATAGTCTTCGGAGCTTCCAACATATCTCTAATTACTTCACAGTACTTGCACGCATTCGCTTTAGCCATATACGCCTTCTTAATAGCATAAGCGTAGTTCTCTAGAAAGCATTTGTGACAGCCGGGCACATAATTATTCTCAAAATCAGTCGATTCTTCACTCACTTCCTTCTTCCGTAATTTGAGCTTCTTCTCCATCGCTGCCAAGTTGCTCTCTAAAATCTGCCGCTGTTCTTCTTTGTGCTTCTTTTCCTCTTCCTCTAGCTTTTTCTTGTGTATCTCTTTCAAACATTCTGCTTGGTCGTTGTAATATTCTACACACTGCACTCTCTCGCCAGATGGTTTTGTCGGACTTGGTGGTTTTTCAAAGGGTTCAATCTTCAAGGGTTCTTTTCTCACGGATTCCATTTGTTCCACTTTCGACACGTGTTCGCTACTCAACGTGTCGTTTACAATATTGGAAGAGATCTGTGTGTTGCCGGTTTTGGCACTTACGTCGTTGTCTTTGTTTCTAAACACTCTTTTATCTTGTTTACCTGTTGCTTTGATCTCGTGTTCGCCGTTGATTTTACGACCGTTTTTAACAGTACATTTCAAAGATGTGGAATCTTCGTCGAGACACGTTTCGTACCCGTCTATTTCATGGTCAATAAACAATAGGGAATTCTCTTCATGTACGGACGTTCGCGTGTTCGCATCATAAAAACTTGTATCTTCTGGTGAATTCAGACACTCGTTAGAGATGTCATCGTTTTTTACCTTTTCGATAGTTGTCTTTTCATTTTTCCCTCCGTAATCTTTCCAATATTTATCAAAACTGATTCGTTCTAATCCCGTTGGAGTTACAGCGAATACCATTTCATCCGACGTTGATATATCTTTGCTCTGTTTTGATAAACAATAATCTGACTCTCCTTTTCTATTAGCAGATTTGCTTCTCCTATCTTCTCTTTGCAGTTCTCGGGGCATCAGTACATCGTCTTCGGTGATCGTCATGTCATCATCTTGGTCTATAGACTCTTCAGATTTGGAAGATTTGACCCCGTTTACTTTAACACTATCTATTTTAATCTCAACATTTTGTTCGGCATTCCCATTCTTATTGCAATCATCAAAGCTGAGGTCCCCAATAGCTGATAGCTCCTCGTCTTTAATAGAAGCTTCTTCTGGTTCGAGACATATTTGCACAACTTCGAGGCCCTCTCCATATTCTTGGAGACATTCATGGAACGAATCCATACCGGTATGATCGTCAGAGACTTCAGACGCCAAAGAGTTTATGCATTCCTGTGGGGTAAGATAGCTTTTAAAATAATTTATTTCCCAGATCGCATTCACTTCGAGACATTTAATTAGTTATTATTAAATTTGGTAGAATGAGTTCGTAAGTGTTTTGCATAGATAAATTAAAAGTTTTTAAGGTTTTGACATTATATTCTAGTCTTAATAATAAATTACAAATTGCCTCGCAACAAATCGATGTAGTCTACAAAGTTTTTACTATGCATTCATTACACTGAACTGAAGAAGAAAATCATATATATTTATCTGAAATTCAATTTAGTGAAATGCAGATTCAAAGATAATCATGGATTTGTATTTTTTAACAACCTTAACCTGAGTTTGCAATTACTTTCTGAGTAATTAATTATGAACTGTTTTTTATACGAGTGCGTATTTAGAGGTATCGGGTATAATAAAACCAACAGTGAACATTGCCAAAAATATAATTATAGCAGCATAACAAAGCATATAACATTTAACACAGACGGATTAAAGCATTAATAGACATCAATTGTACCGCTAGATATAACTATGTCCATACCCTTGCGTCTTCATTTATTTAACCTCTCATGTGTCTAAAGGATACCGGTGTCCGGAAAAAGGTAATAAGTAGGGAGTAAATACAAGCCAAAAACAATTTTATTTCCATAATATTAAAGTTGAAAATAGCATGTAAGAACGGCGAAACTGGCCAGTATTTGTCGGCTAGCCGGCAAGCCATTTATACATGATCGGTTAAAATAAACTGTGGAAGAACGGGTGACAATGTTCCTAAGGCGAAGATCTTCAGTAAGAAGGGTATTATGCCGTACCGGATGCGACCCTTCCAACCGTTGACATTACGAGCTTCTATATATGCGTATCGCCGAGCAAACTTTGCTTGCGCGATTCAGGATTAATTGACGCTACTTTTGATAATCATGTGGTGCGCGTTAAGGGTCGCTACATAAGTTTAAAACCTTTTTTTTAATTATCTAACGACGAACCGTTACTCAGAACCGTCACTCGACGAGCCGCTACTCACTTGATGGTAAGCGCCTGCCTAAACTAAGTCGACGCTACCCACAATTCCACAATAAAGTTTAATATCTCGTTAACATCCTCCAAACAAGAATACTTGCAACACTGCTGTTGACAGAAATAAACATAGAGATGAGAACTATCAAAGGTGGAATATTGAAGAAGTTTCCATTTGTAGGCATGGTTGTCTCTCGCTACTCGATACTCTAACTGGACGACACTGCGCTTACCATCAGGTGCACTGTCTTTGGCGAGCAGGGATAAAGTAAATTGAACTTGTATACTTATAACTGAATTTTAACTGTCTCTAAATCGGAAGGTGATCCAACATCATTGATAGAATACGAGTAAAACAAACAAATTTTAATACGAAAGCGCATGAGTACGGACATAGCCGCTTACTAAGCATAAGTTGGCAAAAAGTTGGGCTTATCCAATATATTAAAGATCCGTGCAAATACTAGAATTGGCAAAGAGATGAAAGTTAAATTTCAAACTCAACCTTATACGTTAAGCATACGGCTGATATTAAAATGACCGCCTGAAGCAACGCCTATTTTGTTAACAACTCTATCAACATTCAAAGCTGTTTTTTAATTCAACTTTATAAGGTAATAATAACTAATTTTGCCATTCTAAAATAAGCTGTATCGTTATGTAAGCAATGTTAACTTTTAATAATTATCTATTTTCTTTCAATTAAAATGCACTGCTTTAACAGTATCTACTAGGAGAGTTCAGCGGTGATAACACCATCAATGTCAGACTTTCAAATTTGATACATAATCCGTTTCAATAAGTTCCAAATTCCTGCCAACTTATGCAGCATTACTTAAAACTAGATTACCAACATTCGTAACTTAATATTACACATTTTACATAACAAGTTTTTATTCTCTCTGATAAATTGAATATCTGTACTTAATGCCGGAATTTCGATTTAGTTTCAGTTGATTACTGCGGCCACACAATAGGTGTTTTCCGCACTGGCATAGTGAACAGAAACACCTATGAGCTGGAAAATGGCGCGTAGAAATTAGAACTACAATCATTTCACTAACACACCTGTAGGCTTACCCTTTAAATCAATTCCAATCTCAAACTCTATACAGTTTCAAATTCAGTCTAGAAGATATTGGCACTCTTGATACAATCGTGTTTGTTATTTGAAGTGTCTATATCATTTTAGTTACTGAACTTCCACCGTATTCAGTTAAATCGTTCAAGAGGACCAATTATAGAGTTTTCGAACCCAATCCCAAATTGGAATCGAGTGTCAAGAGTAACCCTGCTGGTTTGTGTACCGATACGCATTCAAAAATACAACAAGGGTGTGGCATCGCACTATTATATAGATAATTATCATCGCTTACCATGTGCCGGCCGTATTTTAGACGCATTCAAAATTTTCATATTATAGTGAAAACTTCATCGAAATACGTTCAGCCGTATTGACATACCCGAACATATACAGGTAGACAACATATACTACTGTTTAATAGATATATAAATAGTATTAATCATTTACCATTCACTTACAAGCTATGATATGTAATTACCTGTAGAAATTGATCAATAAGCTAGGGTAAATATGTATTTAATTCAATAAAAAAAGGATACAAAATTACATTTTTTTGCTGAAAGAAGCTAAGATTTAGAAGTCTAACATGGGCATACATCAACGGGTTTAGCATAAGACACACGAGATATCTCGCACGCATGACAAAATGATGCATAGGAATATCTCGCATGAAAGTGTCAAAATTACGCCAGAACATGGTAAAGTAAAAAATACTATTCGGCTATTCGTATAAAAAAGGGAACAAGGGAACAAATTTTATTTAGAGATATTGTTAAAAATGTATTTCATGTCCAAAAGTATGCAGTTAGAGCGTAGTTTTTAGATCTTATAACTTATTATAGATAGAAAAACATGACTCAGACTAATCGACAGAGAAATAATTGCTTTATTACTTTGAATATATAACTCAAATATGTCAAAATGACACTTAAAAACTTTTTTAAACGGACGGCTAACCGTAATTTTGACATACGAATAAAGTCTTATATATCAGCTAATGTCAATAGATATAGCTATCGACAAAAAAATCGGGTGCTTATGCTAGACCGGCAGAGATATTCTTTTTTTTTTATACCACGGTGGTGGCAAATAAGCTTACGGCCCGCCTGATGGTAAGCGGTTACCGTAGCCTATGGACGCTTGCAACACCAGGAGCTTAGGCATCACATGCGCGTTGCCTAAGATTTTTTTAAGAAAAATATTTCTATAATAAGATTTTAGTCAGTAGGTAACAATTTCTCGCCCAGCATTAATTTATGCCCATGTCGTAGGTAGGTATAGAAAGGTATTTAAAACTTATGCCTGAATTTTGACCGTAGCCAAATCGACCTATCATTAAAATTAGACCACTGTAGTGTCTAATGGTTTATGTTTACCCGGATGTTACAAATTTAAACAAAACTAATTTTACAATTTTGTCGCGGTTTATTTACACTTTTCTATTTCGACGTTCCGAAAGCTTTTATAGCCTTCGTGTTCGTGGACACGGGGCGAACTGAGTTGTACATCGCGTCAAAAGTAAAAATTTACTATGATAAAATCCGTAAAATTAGTTCTGTTTAACAGTAGTGTTTTGCTGGGGATAGGATATTCATATCCGTCCGGATAGCGACCACCGTACACAGAGTGTAATACCATAGTGGCACATGCAAGTGTGTCGCGTTCCGGGATCAGCCAGTGTACATTCGGCTTTTGTCGGGGGTCTAGAGTAGGGGTACAATGTTTGGCCATTTTGCGGCCTTCTGAGTACTCTGACACTAGACCCTCGACCGCTTCATCACCTTCTTGCTCATGGCGTAGTGTGGAGAAGCAGGCCGGCATGATTGTGTTGAGTAGCGGGGGATAGATTGTCTCTCGCTACTCAATACTCTAATTGGATGGCACTGCGATTATCATCAGGTTCAGTGTGGTCACTTTACCGTGCCAGGATAATAAAAAAAAACAATAAAGTAGTCTTTTCGAAACTCGGACCAATTATTTTTGGTCCCGACGCTAAATGACGCACTGGCTGACAAAGTCATGCCATGGATAAATGGTCTGAGTTCGACATATAAGTACAGTCAAATATGATGTATATGCAAAATTTTAAGGATAGCTCCATTTGACTACGATTGAAACATTAAAGGGGCTAATGGATAAGCGTATAACATTTTTGGGGCAATAATGCATCTGTTTACATATTCCTAAGTAGCAGTTATATTATGACATCAACACCGTTTTCGGTGATTAAATTAAGAGAGACTACCAATATCTAGTAATTTTATTACGTTATTATTATATTAATAGAAATAAGCTGGGAATAAATAAATAAATACCGTCATACACATTGTTCTGACCCCACAATAGGCAAAACATGTATCGTGGGTATCAAGAACTACGAGGGAGTACGGTCCCACAACACACAGACCCGAAACAAATATCTGTCTGTCACACACACATTTGTCCCGGTGTGGGAATCGAACCCACGGCCTCTCGTTTCACAGCCGACTACTCGCATACTGCGCCACGGAGGCTGTCATTGATTAGAAACGATGTTGAATTCATAATATCTATACATAATACATATATACACATAATAAAATTGACTACAAATAGTACGTTACGTCTACACAACCTTAAATCATGGACATTGAACTAATAGGGCCACCACGAGTTCCTTACCACGGTTACACATTCGGTATATTTGCGCTTATGCGCTCTTTGTACAAAGAAAAAGGACGGGAGATAGGAATTAGACCTGAGAATGAAAGAGAGAAGATGTTACATGTATTACTGCGTTCGTATTTCAAAAAATATATATTTTCCGGCCAGTACCTTACGGTATTATAAAAGAAGGATAATTAATATTATTCTGCTTTTGGGGTAAACCTTTTTTCAACACGAATATGAGGCAACTGACAACAATTTGAAAATGGAACACTTGAAAAAGTTTTTATTTTTTCACGTGTATTGAATTAAAAGTGCCTTTATTTGTTTTGTATAGTTAGTCCAGTGCTCTTAAGTATATGTAAATCATTAAACAGTAATTTCTATGTAAATTTAAAATTTTACCGAGCTTGGAACTATGATAGCCCTAACTAACATCACAATTATTATTGCTACTACATTCAATTTTATTTTATCAAATAGCATACAAACTACATATTGTAGCATTAGCGATTGCGTAAAATGAACAAAATATCTAATATCAATTTATTCAGTTTGATTTTGGGCGCATTGAAAGTAACCAAAAATAGTCACGCGATGTTCTGCGCTTTTATAATAAATGTTACTATTATAATTAAATTCTGAAAATATATTAATATATGCTTCCAAATTTTAAATATGTCTTTAATTTTCCCAGATACATTGAATCAGGTTATACGTTCAGGGATACGTTCAGTCACTACTGACACCATAATATTAATATTTTTAAAGCTAGCGTGATGCAAGCTTGCTGTGAAATCTCTAAATACAACGAATGGAATGTTATTATCCCAAATTAGGTTTGTTCTATATTTGAATGAACTCTCAGCAACTTCATTACAATTTTGTTGGACAGTTGCAGACTTCTTAATCTGGAGTACATTAATATCAGTTACAGTTGGAATTCTTCATTCATCAGTCCTGCCTCCTCAATACAATTCTCATCTACAATCTCCAATTCCACCGAACACTTCAATTTCATCTCGTGTCATTTCATCGTGATCTCTGCCTTTATTTTCGGCTGCATTTTGAAAGGCTGCTTTGTTTTCTTTTTCTCTATATTTTGTGTACATTGCAGTTCTAGCCCCATTATGTCCTTATGGAGTGACATTATCAAACGAAGGATCTTCGTGAAGTATTCCAATTTCTGAAAAAGTAATGAAAATGATAGTTTTTGGTAGAGAGAGTGTTGTACATTAAAGGGAAATAATTTTAGTAATAATCGTAACCTTAGAGCGGCAGTTCCCTTTATTGTACAAGAAGGAGTGAAAAAGATTGCATGCTAACACTTTGCTCTAAGCGTAGAAGCTTTAGTAAAAGATAAAAATCGACTTACTTTTTTATTTCCCCTCAATGTACACACATGAACACTTAATTATACAAAGAATATTCATTATAATAATTGCTGTCACAATTTTTAAATTCTGTTAAAGAATAACAAAATTCCGAACGAAAGTCGCTATTATTTAAAAAACACAAAACGTATATAAGGTATAATTATTAACAAAGAGAAATATAGGCATATTTTTCAAATAATTGAAAATCATTAAAATGTTACTGTTTCACATTCAATCAACTTTAATTGTGGTTAAGTTTATCCTTTTCCCGAAAACGTGTGTTTTGAACGCATCTGTTTCGAGTTACTATGGTCTCCATATAGATCTAGTACTTATTAGTATTATAATAGATAGAAATAGTAACATTACGCAAGGAAAGTAGAATTCAAATATGAATGTTGAATGCACATATTTAGAATAGGGTAGATAACAGTAAAAACCTGATAGAATTATGTCTTTTATAATAGATTTTAGTCTAAAAATATTATAAACCAATTTGTTAATTTATATGTGATTATTTAATATTTTCAAGAAACAAATATGCAATAATAAAGCATTTTGTCACGTGACATGAAACAACCATCAGTCATGCATGACGTCACTGTTCGGAACATCTAAAACGCTGAGCCCAACGTCTATTAGTTTTGCGAATGGTCACGTCACACGAGAGGCCATGACAGTTGGTAGCGTTTTGGTGGGGAAAATAAAGTTGGTTTATAAAAATGCAAATTAAATCTAGAAAACTTATGTTTTATGTTTATTAATGATAATATTTAATAATATAGACCATGAAGAATACAATAAAACGGTTTCCCAAAAACAATGAACTAGCCTATTCCGGCCATATATTTCTAAATTTCAGAAGTATTTCATACACGCAAGTTTTTACAAAATCTATTATAATCAGTAATAAGATTAATTGTTTAGTACAAACCTGACTATCTTCTATGCTGTGTCCGTTGGCTTTCTCACCGCCCACCACCGTACTGCAAGGTAGCGGCTTCGATACCCCGATCGTAACTATACCTGTATAATATAGAGAATAATTAGAGCTTGTATAAGTTAGGAAAGGTTTCTTAAAAAGAGCGTATTGTTTCTTATTTTGTTCAGTGTAATGATCAGTTAAGATTATAAAAATGACCTATTATTATTATGTGTGTTTTTTTTTTTTTTTTTTTTTTTATGTGTGTCCTAGCATTATCTCTGGACTACAGAGTCTGGGGCTTTTTTAAGGCGTGCGTGGGGCCGAAGAAGAGTAGTCCTTAAACGGTAGGCAGCGGCTCTGCTGTGCTCTGGCATTGCAGAGGTCTATGGGCGGCGGTGACTACTTACCATCAGGTGGCCCGTCTGCTCGTCTGCCTATCCGGCACTAAAAAAAAAAAGCCAACACGTAGCGGCCCGTTAGACAATTTTAATTTAGTGATGTGACACCAACCGACGGTCATCCCTGTATACACTATACAAGTGCACCCACGGACAACCCCCGGTTGGTGTAGGACTATTATATGGATGGATAAAAAGTTATGCTGGTTTATTGAGGTGAGGTGTTAGTGGATTGGGTCTATGGGGAGAACTATGGCACCTGCCTGGCCAATTTTTAAAACACGTTTTCTTACCAAAAGCCTAGATATGAATTTTCAGATCCCTTACTTAAGAAGTTATGGATTTCCCATACATATTTTGAACTCCTATTTGACCCCTTTCAAAATTGTTTTTTGGGGAAAAAATATGACATCACAAGCAAATTTCATCACAATCCGGTCAGCCGTTTAGTCGTGAGAAGGTAACAAACAAACAAAATACATACAAACAGAGTTACTTTCGCATTTATAGTATTAGTATGGATAAATACACAAACTTTTTAAGCATTTTAGTCACCTTTAATTTAATATCTGAGAAGTCGTCAAATATTTTCCGATCTTTATTGACAATAACACATTAAAATTATGTTAAAACGCAATTTAAAACACATTACAGATACTCGACTAGATCTCACTGACGTCTGATTTTGTAATTTCCACACTATAATTTTCAATCTACATGGAGTTACGAATTAGTTAATAGCAGCCTATAAATATAGAAAATAATACCAGTAGTTTGTTCTGCTTGATAAAAAATATTTTATAAGATTTTTTCTATCGTGGCAGGGCAAAGTGATCACACTGCCCCTGATGGTAAGTGCAGTGCCGTCCAGTTAGAGTATCAAGTAGCGAGAGACAATCAATCCCTCGCCACTCAACACAATCATGCCGGCCTGCTGTGTAGCTTCTTCACACTACGCCTAAAGGACCCAGGTTCATAGGAAGGTGGGAGCACGGTAGCTAAATGAATGAATAGAATGCTCTGAAGAATTGTTTGATCTTATCCCATCCTCTCCCTTCCATACCAGAACCACGCGTACTGGATTGCGGAGCCACAGCTTCGTGGTATCTACTACCCCGGCCCGAACCAAGAGGTTCGCAAACTCGTATTTTTGCCGCACCATCAAGCTGTGGAACAGTTTGCCAGCTACCGTGTTCCTTCCTATGATCCTGGGTCCTTTAGGCGTAATGTGAAGAAGCTACACAGCAGGCCGGCATGATTGTGTTGAGTAGCGGGGGATAGACTGTCTCTCGCTACTTGATACTCTATCTGGACGGCACTGCGCTTACCATCAGGCGCAGTGTGGTCACTTTGCCGCGCCAGAATAAAAAAAAATAATAATAATTTTCTCTGCTCTGGGTTCGGGCCAGGGTAGTAGACACCACGAAGCTGTGGCTCCGCAAGTCAGTACGCATGGTTCTGGTACGGAAACGAGAGGATGGGATAAGATCAAACAATTCTTAGACAGACGGTAGAACACGCTAAGCGAGGAAATATCCCTACGCAGCTGTAGTGGCTCTAGGTTGTTACTCACGCCTGCATCATTCACAATGCTCATATTTATTATTTTTTGAGTTGAACTCTATGACAAATGCAACCCAAGATTCTGCGCTGAGCCTAAAGTAAAGACAATAGGGTAGTTTCCTGTGTTTAATTTTGTACATTATTCTCTACGCAATCGAATATAATACGCAAAAGAAACCTCTTTGCGAAAACAGAATCAAAATTGCCTGTAGAATAAATTCACAATATTTATTTCAAATATTGGTATGAGCAAAAATGGGTGCGTAATGGGAACACCTTACTATCTCACTCGCACATTCCAAGGAGGTGACGTCAAGGTTCATATCATGCATCCTTTACTGACATTTGACAATTACCCCTTCCAGCAGATGAATGGCGTCTGATTTACTTAATTTTGTTCGGATTAATACAATTATTTCGATAATAGGTTTTAGGTAATGTAACCTATTGATTAAAACAATAAAAAAAATGCGTGTCAGCTACCCTATTATGTTTTTTTTATTGCCTGGATAGGCAGACGAGCAGACCAACAGACGGGCAACCTGATGGTAAACAGTCACCGCCGCCAATAGACTTCTGCAATGCCAGGGCACAGCAAAGCCGCTGTCTACCGTAAAGTTTAAAGTGTTTAAAATGCTATTGCCTGTTTTCATATGAACAACCACCTAGCACTAAAAGAAAAGAAAAGAAAGAAAAAGATTTTATTACCAGAGCAAATACAAGGAAAATACAAAATAAAACTTAAAACAAAACTGTTTGCTCCGTAACAGGTCCCCTCATTCAGCGATATTCGTCGATCTTTGTCGAAATTATCTGAGACTTCCTAATATTTACATTGTACTTTACGTGATTAACAATGAACTTGTCAAATGATAAGATTGCAATGCAACCTTATCTTTTGCGTAATAATTAGAACAATTGAAATAGTCACAAGGTGAGAGAAAACTCCTATTGTGGGATATTCATATTTTCACCCAATAGTCAAATAAACCTCGACCTTATGGTCTTTACCATACAGTTGGAATTCCCATAATATAATAAATATACCTCACTGAGCCCCTTAGAATGCTATGCATAGTTTTCTTGACCTACTGATATCAACCAAATGTACTACGAGATATGGTTGAGTTTTAAATGTTATCGTATTTAGCCTCTTCGTCATTATGAGTGTTAACCCTAAGCATCTTTAAATGTTGTCACCAATAAGCGAAGGAATTTTAAGATCTGTATTAATTTTCTTTTAACTAATTACGGTTTGTCAGCAACGTGCAGTCCGTTGACCGACACGAGCCGGTCGTGTTTGTGTCGTGTCGTGTCGTGTAGTGTGACGTACCTTTAGGCGCCGTCTTGATGGCCCTCACTGCTGTAGCGAGCGGTTTGTCGGCGAGGTGCAGTCCGTTGACCGACACGAGCCGGTCGTGTTTGTGTCGTGTCGTGTCGTGTAGTGTGACGTACCTTTAGGTGCCGTCTTGATGGCCCTCACTGCTGTAGCGAGCGGTTTGTCGGCGAGGTGCAGTCCGTTGACCGACACGAGCCGGTCGTGTTTGTGTCGTGTCGTGTAGTGTGACGTACCTTTAGGCGCCGTCTTGATGGCCCTCACTGCTGTAGCGAGCGGTTTGTCGGCGAGGTGCAGTCCGTTGACCGACACGAGCCGGTCGTGTTTGTGTCGTGTCGTGTAGTGTGACGTACCTTTAGGCGCCGTCTTGATGGCCCTCACTGCTGTAGCGAGCGGTTTGTCGGCGAGGTGCAGTCCGTTGACCGACACGAGCCGGTCGTGTTTGTGTCGTGTCGTGTAGTGTGACGTACCTTTAGGCGCCGTCTTGATGGCCCTCACTGCTGTAGCGAGCGGTTTGTCGGCGAGGTGCAGTCCGTTGACCGACACGAGCCGGTCGTGTTTGTGTCGTGTCGTGTAGTGTGACGTACCTTTAGGCGCCGTCTTGATGGCCCTCACTGCTGTAGCGAGCGGTTTGTCGGCGAGGTGCAGTCCGTTGACCGACACGAGCCGGTCGTGTTTGTGTCGTGTCGTGTCGTGTAGTGTGACGTACCTTTAGGCGCCGTCTTGATGGCCCTCACTGTTGTAGCGAGCGGTTTGTCGGCGAGGTGCAGTCCGTTGACCGACACGAGCCGGTCGCGTTTGTGTCGTGTCGTGTCGTGTGGTGTGACGTACCTTTAGGCGCCGTCTTGATGGCCCTCACTGCTGTAGCGAGCGGTTTGTCGGCGAGGTGCAGTCCGTTGACGGACACGAGCCGGTCGTGTTTGTGTCGTGTCGTGTCGTGTAGTGTGACGTACCTTTAGGCGCCGTCTTGATGGCCCTCACTGCTATAGCGAGCGGTTTGTCGGCGAGGTGCAGTCCGTTCACGGACACGAGCCGGTCGTGTTTGTGTCGTGTCGTGTCGTGTAGTGTGACGTACCTTTAGGCGCCGTCTTGATGGCCCTCACTGCTGTAGCGAGCGGTTTGTCGGCGAGGTGCAGTCCGTTGACCGACACGAGCCGGTCGTGTTTGTGTCGTGTCGTGTCGTGTAGTGTGACGTACCTTTAGGCGCCGTCTTGATGGCCCTCACTGTTGTAGCGAGCGGTTTGTCGGCGAGGTGCAGTCCGTTGACCGACACGAGCCGGTCGTGTTTGTGTCGTGTCGTGTCGTGTAGTGTGACGTACCTTTAGGCGCCGTCTTGATGGCCCTCACTGCTGTAGCGAGCGGTTTGTCGGCGAGGTGCAGTCCGTTGACCGACACGAGCCGGTCGTGTTTGTGTCGTGTCGTGTCGTGTAGTGTGACGTACCTTTAGGCGCCGTCTTGATGGCCCTCACTGCTATAGCGAGCGGTTTGTCGGCGAGGTGCAGTCCGTTCACGGACACGAGCCGGTCGTGTTTGTGTCGTGTCGTGTCGTGTCGTGTAGTGTCACGTACCTTTAGGCGCCGTCTTGATGGCCCTCACTGCTGTAGCGAGCGGTTTGTCGGCGAGGTGCAGTCCGTTCACGGACACGAGCCGGTCGTGTCGTGTCGTGTAGTGTCACGTACCTTTAGGCGCCGTCTTGATGGCCCTCACTGCTGTAGCGAGCGGTTTGTCGGCGAGGTGCAGTCCGTTGACCGACACGAGCCGGTCGTGTCGTGTCGTGTAGTGTCACGTACCTTTAGGCGCCGTCTTGATGGCCCTCACTGCTGTAGCGAGCGGTTTGTCGGCGAGGTGCAGTCCGTTGACCGACACGAGCCGGTCGTGTTTGTGTCGTGTCGTGTCGTGTAGTGTCACGTACCTTTAGGCGCCATCTTGATGGCCCTCACTGCTGTAGCGAGCGGTTTGTCGGCGAGGTGCAGTCCGTTCACGGACACGAGCCGGTCGTGTCGTGTCGTGTAGTGTCACGTACCTTTAGGCGCCGTCTTGATGGCCCTCACTGCTGTAGCGAGCGGTTTGTCGGCCAGGTGCAGTCCGTTGACCGACACGAGCCGGTCGTGTTTGTGTCGTGTCGTGTCGTGTAGTGTGACGTACCTTTAGGCGCCGTCTTGATGGCCCTCACTGCTATAGCGAGCGGTTTGTCGGCGAGGTGCAGTCCGTTCACGGACACGAGCCGGTCGTGTTTGTGTCGTGTCGTGTCGTGTAGTGTCACGTACCTTTAGGCGCCGTCTTGATGGCCCTCACTGCTGTAGCGAGCGGTTTGTCGGCGAGGTGCAGTCCGTTGACCGACACGAGCCGGTCGTGTTTGTGTCGTGTCGTGTCGTGTAGTGTCACGTACCTTTAGGCGCCGTCTTGATGGCCCTCACTGCTGTAGCGAGCGGTTTGTCGGCGAGGTGCAGTCCGTTCACGGACACGAGCCGGTCGTGTCGTGTCGTGTAGTGTCACGTACCTTTAGGCGCCGTCTTGATGGCCCTCACTGCTGTAGCGAGCGGTTTGTCGGCGAGGTGCAGTCCGTTCACGGACACGAGCCGGTCGTGTTTGTGTCGTGTCGTGTCGTGTAGTGTCACGTACCTTTAGGCGCCGTCTTGGTGGCCCTCACTGCTGTAGCGAGCGGTTTGTCGGCCAGGTGCAGTCCGTTGACCGACACGAGCCGGTCTTGTTTGTGTCGTGTCGTGTCGTGTAGTGTCACGTACCTTTAGGCGCCGTCTTGATGGTCCTCACTGCTGTAGCGAGCGGTTTGTCGGCGAGGTGCAGTCCGTTGACCGACACGAGCCGGTCTTGTTTGTGTCGTGTCGTGTCGTGTAGTGTGACGTACCTTTAGGCGCCGTCTTGATGGCCCTCACTGCTGTAGCGAGCGGTTTGTCGGCGAGGTGCAGTCCGTTGACGGACACGAGCCGGTCGCCGGGTGCAAGTCGTCCGTCCGCCGCGGCTGCTCCTCCACCGACTACTGACCGGACTACTATCACTGACCCGCCGGGGATGCTCGGATCCTATAAACATTGCAAATACCATCATCATAATTTCGGTAAATATAGAGAATTTTTCCAACAGTATAGCGCCAGGTTACCATTGTTTTATAGACCACTTGTATGAAGTGGCGCTATATTTTATTTTATACCCAACAATCACAGACATAGCCCCGACCCCATACGACGAAACGAGTCTTGTGTTGTGGGTATCAGGGACTATGAGAGACGCACGGTCTCACAACACCCAGACCCCCGGATCATTTGTCCCGGTGTGGGAATCGAACCCACGGCATCTCGTTTCACAGCCGGCTATGCGCCAACTGCGCCATGGAGGCTGTGAAATATTGTGGGGAAATCTAGATAGTCAAAATCCAAATAAGTTTAACCCATATTTCTTTCCATATAAGTCGACCACGCACCCGTGATTGGGTTTTTAGATTACTCTATTGACTCATTTGCTGAGAAGTGGTCTATGAATAAAATATTTTTAAGTCGCGGTGTGGCGTATCACTCACAACTCGAAACAGGAATTCAGATAAAATTTATTGCTCACTAGATGTTTTGGAAGAAAAGGAATATTCTGCTATCCCATAGGAAGCGTGCATTTTCACAGGATAAAAAGTGGCCTATGTTATTTTCTGATCCCTAAACTGCCACTATGCAAATCATGTCGATCCATAGCTCTGTGAAAAACTTAACTATCCCACGGGAACTGTACATTTTCAAAAAGCAGCCTATGTGCTATTCCAAACTATAATCTATCTCTGTGCCAAATTTCAGCCAGATCCGTCCAGCCGTTGTAGCGTGATTGAATAATCACCCATCCATCCAAAGATTCGTATTTATCATATTAGTAGGATTTATCCTTAAAGTTTGACCATCAATCTTACCAGATAGTCCAAAATAGAGAAGCCAAGGCCCCGGTCCTCCTTCACGAGTTGAATGTATTCGACGTCGTCACTCCACATGGCGAGTCCACTGAGCGGCTCCAGAGATCTGGACTTACTGCGCTCGAACTCATCAGTGCAAAACTCTGGCAGAAAAAAATAGTTTCATCATACTCGATAGTAGTAAAAAGCAAGACGCCCGTAGTGCTTCTCATAGTGTGTTTATAGCAAAATAACAAACAGTCATGGGGACGCCTACAGAAGTGACAACTTAATACATTGGAATCACTGTGTTGATTTTGAAACAGCGTCCATGAAGTTTTGTTGAACTTTTGTTGTTTATGATTGCTTGTCGACAATTATGGACATCATAGGTGTTGTGTCAAAAGTTAAATAAACTGTTGGACGAAGTATAGCGTATCGTTGATAAATTAATACACTCAAGTCACAGTAAGTTTACGGAAGGTCATAAGCAGTATGCCAATAGTCATATGTCACAGTAATTTTATGGAAGTTATAGAAGTAAATACACATAACAGTCATAAGTAGGATGCCAATTGTCATTGTCACAAAGAGTTTACGGAAGTTACTGAAGTAAATACACCTGATAGTCACAAGTAGGATGCTAACAGTTATTGTCACAGTAATTTTATGGAAGTTATAGAAGTAAATATACCTAATAGTCATAAGTAGGATGCCAAGAGGTTTTTTTTATTTTTTTACCCTGGCACGGCAAAGTGAACGCACTGTACCTGATGGTAAGCGCAGTGCGGTCCAAATAGAGTACTGAGTAGCGAGAGACGATCTATCCCCGCTACTCAACACACTCATGCCGGCCTGCTTCTTCACACTGAGCCATGGGCAAGAAGGTGAAGAAGGGGTCGAGGGTCTAGTGTCAGAGTACTAAGAAGGCCGTAAAATAGGCATTGTACCCCAACTCCAGACTCCCGACAAAACCGGATGTACACTGGCTGATCCCGGAACGCGACACACTTGCGTGTGCCACTATGGCGGGTTTTACACCCTGTGTACGGTGCTCGCTATCCGGGCGGATACGAATATCCTACCACCAGCATTTATTGACACAATGAGTTTATGGAAGTTTATTTATTTATTTTAAGGGAACATACAGTGTTACAAAAAGAAAACTAAACAAGAAGTATACGCTAATTACATGTTTCCACAGATAGAAATTAGATAAAACATTTGTAAGATGTGCATAAAAACATAAAATATAGTAAACGCTCAAAACAAATAAAAATAGTTCATACGTATTACCACTGCTTAACAGTTAGAAAACCAGGCGTAGTTGCAGTCTTTTTAAATAGACGTGGTTTAGAATTAAATAAGACAAGGCCTTTTTTTTTTTTTTTTTGTTGTCGCGGGGAAAGCGTTTTATTACTGCCGCCCGCTCCGGAGGGAAGCGGATTAAGAATAAAACGGGTATGCTGGACTAGCCGGTCTTACGACCCAGCATCCCCCTCGCACGGATGATGGCTATCCGCGTTGCCCCTGGGCCGAGTCCCTAACCCCTATATACAACCCACCCGACACTACCAGCTAAAACCCCGCGGTGGCCTTCTTCGGCGCTTACGGAGCGATCCCGGGGTATTCTAAGGAGTGCTAGAATTGCAGCCGGAATCGCCCCTGCGCGGTGCTGCGTAGCAGCCCATCTCCATGGAGGGCTAAGGAGCCCCCGCGCACCGAACAACGACAGCGAACGAGGCCTTACCACACGCGCCGCCGTCCATCTCGGGGTCGCACGATGCTCCGAATTTGGGAGTGCATCAATACGGGCTGACAGCCCTCCGCTGCGCGCCCGCGACCCCCGATGGCCCCTATTAGTCGCCTCGTACGACAGGCAGGGGTTACCGTGGTGGAATTCAAACGCCCCCATTCCACAGGGCGGGAGACGCCGGTCAGTCGTCCACCTGGCGCCTCCTACGTCTTCTCTGGCGGCGGGAGGGATCATATCGTTCCCGATCCCTCTCAGCACTCTCCTTCTGCGAGATGACGTTCTCGCAGAAGTGGGCCACCGCACGCCAGGACCTCCGGCTGGCGACCATGGACGACACCACGGCCGGCAGCGAGAGGTCTCCTCCGACGACTGTTCTGAGAGCGCTGCGCTCTTCGTCCCAGGCTGGGCACTCCTCCAACGTATGTTGGGCCGTGTCTTCGCGGCAGTTGCCACAGTGGTGGCACACGGCGGACACCTCCTTTCCGATCCGACACAGGAACGAACCGAAACACCCATGGTCCGTTAATACCTGTGTCAGTCGGAACGTAGGCGCCCCGTGGCGCCTGTCTAGCCATCTCTTTAGGACAGGACGCACTGCCGCGACAGTCCTCAAGCCCGCAGTCGGGCTCTCCAGCCTGGTATGCCACTCCTCCACGGCGGTTCTGCGAAACCGGGCCGCAATCTCCCTCGGGGCCAGTCTCTCCTGACGGCGGCTGGACTCCTCCTCCCGCCAGAGGAACGCTGACGAGAGGAGTTTGGCGTCCAACTCCCAAGGGAGTGTGCCGGCCAATACGCAGGCCGCCTCGTGGGAGACCGTGCGGTAGCCCCTTACTATTCGCTGCGCCACCAAACGCTGCGGTTTGCGCAGCAGGGCGACGCAGCGGGCGTTCAGGGACTCGGCCCATACGGGACATCCGTAC
This sequence comes from Laothoe populi, assembly GCA_905220505.1. NCBI lineage: Eukaryota > Metazoa > Arthropoda > Insecta > Lepidoptera > Sphingidae > Laothoe > Laothoe populi. The sequence continues at coordinate 2,885,132 of HG992170.1, forward strand.
AGGGCCATTGACCGCACGACTCCAGCGTATAAACTTCGGCAAGGGCTATTAGGTCCCTCCAGGTTCGGCAGCAGGCGTCCGAGCGCGCCCGCCGCCCGCACCAATTTCGGCGACAACTCCTTGAAATGGGCACGGAAATCCCACCGGCTGTCCAGAATCAATCCCAAGTACTTCATTTTACAGCCGATGGGAATCCGCACCCCCTCCACACTTATGTGGGGCTCAAAAGGTGGCCGAATCCGAGGCCTGTGAAAACAAAGGGCCTCGGTTTTGTTAACCGACTTCAAAAAAAAGGAGGAGGTTCTCAATTCGACTGTATGTTGCTTTTTTTTTTTTTTTTTTTTTATGTTTGTTACCTCGTTTCTCTGTACTGTGTGAACCGATTTCGACCATTCTTTCTTTGATTGAAAGCTGGTGCTTGTCATTTGGTCCCATAAAAATATGGTGAAGATCTGATGAATATCTTCGGAGCTGGAGAGGGTAACTCCTTAAAATTAAGTAGTATTCCAGTGGTTCTTTTTGCATTACGTTCATTATAAAAGTTAAGTTTCAGTGAGAGAGGGTAAAAGGGGTGGGGGTGAGGGAGGGGGGTGATAAAATTAAAATACACGTAAATTCTAATATCTTCAGCAGCTTTTAACCGATTTTATATAATTTACCACTAAAAAGCAAAAAATAAATTATTACTTTTTAAATAAAAATTAAACCGCCTTCAAAAAAACCCAGACACAACTAAAAAGCAAAAAATCATTGGTTACATTTAAATCAATTAGTTATATGCAATTTAAATCAATTATTTGGAGTCGGTGCCAGCCAAAACATGGAAAAAACAGAATAATCAGGCATACAAAAAAATATAAAATAGATCCAGACTTGGTTTTTATAAATCTAAAAGTAAAGAAAACAACACCGGCACCGACTCCAAAAATAATTGATTTAAATTGCATATAACTAATTGATTTAAATGTAACCAATTATTTTTTGCTTTTTAGTTGTGTCTGGGTTTTTTTGAAGGCGGTTTAATTTTTATTTAAAAAGTAATAATTGAGGGCCACCTTAAGGCCCAGTCGCCGAATCCTGCCCACCACCTGTTCGGTTGCGAACGAGGCGAGCAGGGTGGCCTCCTGGAAAGACCTGGCCGACGCTGTCACTAGTGTGTCGTCCGCGTAACAGACGACAGCGACACCTCGGGGGTAGGTACCACGGAGCACCCAATCGTAGCCGATGTTCCACAAGAGAGGGCCCAAGACTGAGCCCTGTGGAACACCGCAGGCCATCGCTCTTCGGTGCCACCTGTCGGCGCCTGGATACACTATGTACCTATCTGAGAGATACGAGCGCACCAGACGCCGGAGATACGGTGGCACCACATGGTACCGCAGTGCTTCCAGTATACAGGCCCAGGGCAATGTGTTGAACGCGTTGGCGATGTCTAGAGACACCGCCACCACCACTTCACCCCGAGCCACTGCCTCCTCCGCTTGTGCCTTGACCCGCAAAATAAGTCAAGGCCTGAGTGTTCTACCAATGTATAAAGCTCAGATTAAGATTAAGTTACAGAAGTAAATACACCCAACAGTCACAATTAGGACGTCAGTAATAATAATAATAAAAATCTTTATTTGGCACAACATGGAATTAGCAATAATATTCTAAACATTAAGTGACGTAAAATTTTTGTTGCTTACGCAGAAATTTTTAAACTAAATTTGACAGGGGCCCCAAACTAGGCAATGCCTGTATCTTGGAGACCAGAATAGTTTTAGTTATAATCTAGCTTAGTTTTAGTCTTATTATTATGGATTTTAGTAGTTTTATGTATTACAAATTTAAAACTTATATTCTAACTTATAGTTAATTATGTTATGTAGTTACAGTAGTTCTTTGTGCTTATAGTACTTCTAATTATATATGTACTTTTATGTAAAGTATAAATATAGTTATATATTAATTCTTAATGAGCATTAGTAGTCTTGTGACATAGTTTATCTCACCGTCATGGCCTGTCGACATCACTGTAGTGGTGCTGATCGACGCAACAGAACTCTCTGACTTGGCCTTTATGAGTCTCTGCGGTGGACTCAGCAGGTCTTGGAGACTGCCACCTATGATGCTGTTCTGAAATTGCAAATCTTGATTATGCTTTGGTTTTGTTTGTTTTAAAGGTATTCCTTTTTTATAAGTTCATGACTTTAATATTGAAAAGTAATATCAATAATAAAAGGTCGTTGCTTTCTAGTAATAACCTCAACAAAGGATTAATCAATAGTTTACTGTGTTACGTTTTGTACATATTTGAAATCATTTAAAAAAAAGGTTTTTGAAAAATTTCAAGTTGTATTTATTATTTTAATTATTATTATGATCAAGTAATGGCAATTTTAGGAGATGCTGTCATGACTTTCACCGTACATCGTTTCCTGTAATTTGAGAATCACCTCTACACCAGATTTAAATGACTTCTAATTTACTTATATTGAAGCCAATTCATACAATTCTTCTGATGACAGTGAAGGAAATAGGGTAGTGCTTTGCCCTGCAGTGGGATAAAAAATATGGCCCTATACAGGTCGTCCCAAAAATCAACGTCACCGGGTGAAAAGGCAAGTTATACCGGTTATCAGAAAAATATAAAAAAATCTAAATTGCATGTTTTTAAAATTATAGGAATTTTAAATAAAGCTGGAGCAGCTGGTTTTGAAATTTTGACAACAGTTTAGAGAGGCATTATTCAGGGTCACATAACAAAAAAAAATAGAAAAGTAAAGATTTGTGGCAACAGTAGTGAGAAGACTGTCACAGGGTGTAGAATTTTTATAATTTTTATATTACAATAGTAGCTTAACATACAAAATAAAAGTGAACATTGAAGGGAACAGTTTAACTAATTAATATAAGGAAATTACATTATAAAATGTTAAAATAATTATAGTGTTGGCACTTTTGTATTGCAAACATATACTTACTAATTGCTCACTACATAATAATTACTAAATGGTATATACACAGTCAGGTCATAAGTATTGTCACACAGTAAAAACTTTTATTTTAGAATGCTGGCCACAAAAAAGTTTATTGAATTCGAATTTCAAATTGTTCATGAAAATAAAAATGTATACTTTTTAGAATTTTACTCATTTTTAAATATGGAGTGGACGCTTAAAGAAGACCGTGTTGCAGTAATTGCGTTGCATCGTTGCGGTTACGCGCCAATTCAAATTTTTGACATACTAAAAAATTTGAATATAACCAAAAGATTCATTTATCGTACCATCAAACGATACAATGAAGACTCTAGTGTAGATGACAGGTCAAGAAGTGGTCGCCCTTGGTCTGTTAGGACTCCAGCAGTGATAAAAGCTGTGAAGGCGCGAATTCAAAGAAATCCCAAACGTAAGCAGAAACTGTTGGCCCTTCAGATGGGGTTAAGCAGAACCACGGTGAAAAGGGTGTTAAATGAAGACTGAGGGCTTCGGGCATATCGAAGAAAAACAGGACATCGTTTGAATGCTCGTCTAATGGACCTGAGACTGAAGAGATGCCGCGCTTTGTTGAAGCGGTACGCGGGAAAAAAATATCGGGAAATTCTTTTGTCAGATGAAAAAAATTTTACCGTAGAAGAGAGCTACAACAAACAAAATGATAAGGTGTACGCACACAGTAGTGAAGAAGCGAGCAACCGTATTCCACGTGTCCAACGAGGTCATTTTCCATCCCCGCTCATGGTATGGTTGGGAGTTTCTTATTGGGGCTTAACAGAGGTACATTTTTGTGAGAAAGGTGTAAAAACGAATGCAGTTGTGTATCAAAATACAGTCCTGACGAACCTTGTGGAACCTGTTTCTCAAACCATGTTCAATAACAGGCACTGGGTATTCCAAAAAGATTCGGCGCCAGCTCATAGAGCGAAGAGCACACAAGACTGGCTGGCGGCGCGTGAAACCGACTTCATCCGGCACGAAGACTGGCCCTCCTCCAGTCCAGATTTGAATCCGTTAGATTACAAGATATGGCAATTATTGGAGGAAAAGGCGTGCTCAAAGCCTCATCCCAATTTGGAGTCATTCAAGACATCCTTGATTAAGGCAGCCGCCGATATTGACATGGACCTCGTTCGTGCTGCGATAGACAACTGGCCGCGCAGATTGAAGGCCTGTATTCAAAATCACGGAGGTCATTTTGAATAAACTTTAGTGTCATAAGAATCTATGTTTTGTTAAGTTCATTTTGGTATATAAATGGTTACATAATGAATAAACTTGTTTCAATTATTTTATATTAAACATGTGACAGAATTTATGACCTGACTAGGTATAAATACTAATATATATTACATTGATTATTATATTGGGAATAACTTATCATTATAACCGGTATGACTTGCCTTTTCACCCGGTTCCTTGACGTCGACTTTTGGGACACCCTGTATACACATTATACAAAGTTTATCAGTTTAATACTTAGTAAATACCCTCGCGAAGCAGTGGTCGTGCTTGACGATCGGCTGTTGGTCTCGTTTCCGAACACACACGAGCAGTACCGGGGACTTGACGGCGCGTAACCGAGTCACCACCTCTACGTGATGTGCGCCTAGTACCCGCCATCCGTTCACCTACCAAAATACACATTACATTACCGAATAAAAAGATGAAAATACGTAGTCCCCGAAGGGGTAGGCAGAGGTGTAACCAGTACACCCACTTTTCGCCGAATTTCGGTCCCATAATGTGATAGGGGCGAGCCTATCGCCATACCGAGCACAGGTTCCAGACTCCGGGATAATACTGAGAATTTCTAGATAGAAAAACCCAATATCACTTTACCCGACCCGGGGATCGAACCGGAGACCTCAGCACAGCAGCCGTAACGCATGCGCAATTACAACTGCGCCACCGAGGCAGAAGATGAAAATTTCTTTAAATAACACTTTTTTCGTGGTAGATTGTCTTATGATCAATGTTAGTTCCAAAAAACAATTACACCCAACAGTCACACACATAGCCCCGATCCCACACTAAGATACGAGTCTTGTATCGTGGGGATCAGGGACTACGAGAGACTTTCGGTCTCAGAACACCCAGACCCCGGACACAAATATCTGTCTTTCACACAAACATTTGTCCCGGTGTGGGAATCGAACCCACGGCCTTTTTTCACAGCCGGCTACTAGCCGGCAAAGGTTTATGTAAAAGTAGGAATAGTTTGAAAATTGATGTATGGGAATCAGAAGTATATAATTCGCTGCTGCTCACTCGTTACTGGTTGCGCGCGTTTAATTAATAAAATGTTAATGTCCACGGCCCAATGAAGTCCGAGTATGTAGTGAAGAGCCGTGATTTGTGAACAAGAGAACACAAATTACCATCAGGATTATTACCAGTGAAGAAGCTAAACAGCAGGCCGGCATGATTGTGTTGAGTAGCGAGGGCTAGACTGACTCTCGCTACTTGATACTCTATCTGGACGGCACTGCGCTTACCATCAGGTGCAGTGTGGTTACTTTTTGCAGCGCCAGAATAAAAAAAAGGCGAGATAGTGATCAAACGCAAGCCTATTTCGGTAAAACAAAAAAACTTCGTCACATCAGTACATTACCTCGAGCAGCTCATCCCCAACCCGATGTAGTCCAAGCCGCGCGACCGGCCCGTGCGGTGCGACGGCTCGTATGTAATGTCTCGCCTGCACCTCCTTACCCCCCACCACACGCACAGTCCCCTCCAGGGATATACCCAGACCACTCTCCTTGTCCTTCATTATTGTACCAACCTATATAGATAAAAACGAATTACTTCCAGGTAGCTAATTCAAACATGATTAACAGTGGGTATTTCACTGTTACCTGGTGCCATCTATTGGCGAATACTATGCGACTCTCGCCATCTATTAGAGAGGAGCGCACTAGACATTAGGACCAACTGTCAAAATAATTGGACTAGGGAATAGGTATAATGACAGTAGCAAAAATGACGCTCTACAAAGGTACGCTTGGTCCGTACTCTGGTATTCACTATATTTTTGGATAGTGCCGAAACTTCGAGCTTAAGAAGTCGCGATAGCAGTAAGATCGATGCTTTCGAGATGTGGTGTTGGAGGAGACTGCTCCGTATACCTTGGACTGCGATGAGGACTAATGAGTCCATATTAAAAGAACTCAACATCAGTTCGCGACTCTCTTCAATATGCCAGAAACGTGTCCTAAGTTTCTTCGGACACATTATGCGGTCGTTAAAGCATTGTCTGGAGAAACAGATCATTGTAGGGCAAATGGAAGGCAGACGTACTCGAGGAAGGGCACCTACAAGGTGGTCACATACAGTGAGGAAAGCTGTGAGCGGCAGCATGCAACGGGCGGACCACACGGCTCAAGACCGTACACAGTGGAGAGTGAAGATTTGTGATCGCGATCCTCAGCATTGAGGGAACGAGGAAGAAGATTTAATATTTTCAAAAAACAAATATATAAAAATAAAGCATTTTGTAACGTGACATGAAACACCCACAGTCATACATGACGTCACCGCTCGAAATATCTAAACATCGCTGAGCCAAACGGATGGTCACGTCACACGAGAGGCCATGACAGTTGGTAGCGTTTTGGTGGGAAAAATAAAGTTGGTTTATAAAAAAACAAATTAAATCTTGAAAACTTATATTTTATGTTTATAAATGATAATATTTTCATAATATAGATGAAGAATAAAATAAAAAGGTTTTCCAAAAACCGTCAACTAGCCATTATTCCTAATGATTATTACTTTAAAATACATTCATTTGGTATTTAGCATAGCAGTAGCATAAAACCATTTCATTAATAAGAAAGAAAGAAAAACGATTTATTTGCACAAACTACAACGCGCACATACCCCATTAACAAAAATTACTATTACACTTAAAACTAAAGGGTTTGGCACTTGCTTGTCGCAGCTGTGACAGGTAGGTGACCACTCAGCATACTGCTGTGCTGTGGCACGTACATAGTACCTACCACAACACAGCGCTGGTTTTCAGTGGTCACCTTAAGTGACGTACGGACGCCAGCCAGTTGATATAATAGTAATAATAATAATAGTAAACCTCAATATTCAGCAGAACTGTTAAAAGTTATTCAAATTTAGTCTTTATGCTTAATACTTTAAGATACATCAATCAACTCACAATGATATCGTATTTGTAGCTATGTCCGGGCCAGTCGTGCTCCTCCCGCAGGATTTCCCGCCACTTATCCTGTATGCGGCGGTACTTGTCGCCCATATCTTCCCTCCCTATCACTATCTCCGTCTCCTCCGAGGGGGAGGTCGGAGAGGGGGGGTGCGGCTGTGCTTCCGATTCCGGCTCTACTTCGATCACTGTTGATTCGTCGTACTGTGAATAGATTTTGATTATCTCTATATATCATTTTTTTAGTGCCTCTATAGGCAGACGAGCAGACGGGCCACGTGATGGTAAGTAGTCACCGCCGCCCATAGACTTCTGCAATGCCAGGGCACAGCAAAGCCGTCGTTTATTCTCAAAGGTGTTTTTGTCGGTACGGAATAACTTCTATATTCTTTGTCAATGTTTTTACAGTCAATCATTTCATGCACCATTCCAAAGGCTATGTTTGCCGCTATTAACTGAAAGTATTTAAAGAAAACCATGGGTATTCCAAAAAATATGGAATTTTTTTAATTTTTTTTCAATTTGTTGTATTGTCAATTTATGATTACACGCAGAAATGATTTTATGAAGCGCCATCTATTGTCGTATAAGAATAATTTCGTTTCTATTTTGTAGATTTAAATGAATACATACTTACATTTTACTTATTTCTACTTTATTATATTACGTAACAGACGACTATCGGTGCGAGGTATTCGCACGGGTCAACTAATTTAATTAACCGACTTCAAAAAAGGAGGAGGTTAACAATTCGTCGGAATCTTTTTTTTATGTATGTTACCTGATATATTTACATTTATATACATAGTTAGTTTATATTCAAATAAATAAAAACAATTTTACTACGTCATAATATATTAAAGAAGAGAAATAAATAAAGTTTATACTTATATATAACGGCGCGCGACATTATTGAATAATGAAAATCAGTCAATTTTGAGAATTATCCATTAACTTTATTATTTCTAAGGAATTATGGTTTTGTATTCGATTAAATACTATTTGTAATTAAGAGCGGGTAACCCCGAATGAAGTTGCGTCTGTCATTACGTGCGAATGGCTGTTCAGTTGATTCTCTGGTTGACAGCGGTTGTGCGTGGTGGTGATACGCAAACTCATTGGCTCTAAATCGCTAATTATTATTGTAATCCCTAATTGTCTAAGTTATTTAAATGTCTGTATTATTAAAATATTGTAAAGTCAAGGCCATAGTCCACTTATTTAAACGATTCCTGAAGTTTAACGCCTACAATGGAATTTCGTGATACAAATTCACGAATAAGCAAGATGGAGCAGATCGGCTATCCCGACGTCCCGACATCAGAAGTGCGATAAAGGATAACGCTCACTATCGTAAATCAGGTGATGTTATACAGTAAATTGTTACTATGTTATTTTTGTTAATTGAGAGATTAGACAATATTGGTAGTTGGTATATGTGTGAACTTTGTTGGGTTGTACAAGAGGCTATCTTTGATTGGTATTCTATCATCAAAACAATAGTGATGGTATTGTGTGGTATTCTACGGCGTTATACGTGGTAAAAAGGGCTCAATGCACTGTAGTCTATTACATGGGAAAGGGTTACGAGTATTAAGATAATTTTAACGTGCCATGTTCACAAATTGTAAAAAGACTAACGTTATAGTCTTGTTAATATACGTGTGGTTCTATTGTTTATTTAAGAGAGATGAACTATATCATAACTAATACATTCCTTTAGAGCAATACATAAGAAGTAAAATACAATTTTCTATTTATTGACAATGACAATGTAAGATTGACAGCAATCCAAATTTAAATCTCTTTAGGCACTGGGCAAATATAAACCTCCTTGGTTTATTATTTATAAAATCATTACATAATTCAACAAGTCTTTATACGAACATCATAAAATACATCTAGAAAATATGAAGTGTCGATGATTACTGTGTTAATGATTTTGTGTTCAAATTTCATATGCTGTGGATGGTTTCCCATGGAGCCGTAGAGGTGCTGTGGAGGTGACAGCAATGAACAAAACATCCTCGCGTACGTGTTATTGCTGCAACGAGCCAGGTCACATTGCCGTTCGCTGCCCGAAAAGGAACACCAAGATTAGCATCGGTAGCGTAGAACATAGAGTGAAAACCTGCACTATGAAATCAGCAAGCAACTTATGACCCTAACGATTGAACCTGGTGAGATGTTTTCATTTTGTTATGATTCCAATGCTTAGTGCTCTCTAGCTAAAGAAAGTTGGCAAATAAGCTCCGTGGTAAGTGTCTACGTAACGGCACAGATGATTTGTACGGCTAATTAACTTGTTAAAATAAATAATTAATGCGAAAGCTCTTGGTAAAATAACTATGGGTGACAAAAGACTGTGACAATAGACTTTGACAAAAGACTGCGACAAGAGCCTATGTGGCAAAGGGGTCTGTGTGAGGAGCCTATGTGGCAAAGGGGTCTGTGTGAGGAGCCTATGTGGCAAAAGGGTCTGTGTGAGGGGAGACTGTGTGACGGAGACTATGACGGAGACTGTGTGAAGGGGGCCTCTGTGGCAATAACTTATGTGGGACTAATCTGTGTGGTCATCATGTAATTGTTTTGTGTTATCCGATAAACTGTAATAACTGTGATTCCTCTGTGTGATATTGTGGTCAGAATGACCGAGTGTTAAGTTGTCTATTTGCGCTGTTTTATGATTGTCCACAGATGATGAGATAAACTAAACACCCGAGGACGTGTGAAGATGCAGAATGGCCGTAACGGCGCGCGACATTATTGAATAATGAAAATCAGTCAATTTTGAGAATTATCCATTAACTTTATTATTTCTAAGGAATTATGGTTTTGTATTCGATTAAATACTATTTGTAATTAAGAGCGGGTAACCCCGAATGAAGTTGCGTCTGTCATTACGTGCGAATGGCTGTTCAGTTGATTCTCTGGTTGACAGCGGTTGTGCGTGGTGGTGATACGCAAACTCATTGGCTCTAAATCGCTAATTATTATTGTAATCCCTAATTGTCTAAGTTATTTAAATGTCTGTATTATTAAAATATTGTAAAGTCAAGGCCATAGTCCACTTATTTAAACGATTCCTGAAGTTTAACGCCTACAATGGAATTTCGTGATACAAATTCACGAATAAGCAAGATGGAGCAGATCGGCTATCCCGACGTCCCGACATATATATTTATTATTGCTTTTTAGAGCTAATGTGTAATATTTCCTTTGTAACTAATTTTGCAAGAAATAAAAGGTTTTTTTATTTTTTTTTATTTTATTTATTTTACCTGATAACTCGAAGACGCCTGGACCGATTCGAGAAATTCTTTTATTGTTTAAAAGGGTATACTTTCCAGGTGGTCCCATTGTCACCAAGTCAGGATTTGATGATGGGATCTCAGACCAATCAAGGGCAACCCTCAAATTTTATAGTGACGCATAATTTGTTTTTTATTGAAGTCGGTGTACTTTTTATGAATAAAAAAACTTTTATTTAATACAACTAATGCACTGGACTAAACTTTAATATTATTTTTAAAATTATTAGGTGTTGTGAGAACGTAGTCCCTCGCAGTTGTACCCACGATTCAGGTTTTACAAAGTGTAACGTTAGGACTATCTATATGTGTGAGTGTAAGGTATGTTTATTAGTTATGGTATTTAAGACATGCTTACAAAAATTTTAATTACTTACTAATAAATTAATTTTATACTAGCTCTGTATTAAACATTGCCCCACTGCTGGGCACGGGCCTCCTCTACTAGTGAGAGAGTGGTTAGGCCTTAGTCCACCACGCTAGCCTAACCGGGTTTGTAGACTTCACATACCTTCGAGATTCGTATAAGAATTCTCAGATATGCAGGTTTCCTCACGATGTTTCCCTTCACCGTTAAGCAAGCGATAATTAACATTTAATACACACATAACTTTTAGAAAAGTCAGAGGTGAATGCCACTTGGGTTTCGAACATTCGACTGTCGTCTTGGCAGTCCGTACGGACACCAACTAGGCTATAGCTGCTCAATTGCAAATTACTTACTATCTTTTCATAATTTTTGTACTAATCACTTGAAACAAAGTTGGATTTAAGGTAAGCAGTTTAATTGCATTGTTTAAGGTTTCATTTTGGCGAACATACATACATACATATTTTATACTCATGATTTGGGCACAAATCTTGGAGTGCAATCTAGATTAGAATCTCTAACTCTGTGTATTTTGTTTTTCCTTTGATTGTATTCTGTAATGTGTTTTTAATAAATAATAAAAATAACACTAACTGTAAGTAAAGCTTTCATAAATATTGTAATTTTGGAACACACTGTATATACTTACCACACTAAAGCTGTATTTAGCCAGGGACGTAACGGAGGGGCTCGGCGGCGCGACTGGTGCCCGGAGGGCACGAGGCGCGGGGGGTCCGGGGGGTCCGTCCTGCGCCGCCATCGCCTTCTGGATCTTCTCAAACCCCGCCCCACGAAGGTATCTGCAAATATCTTTCATACAGTTCTTTCGTTTTTTTTATCCTGACACGGCAAAGTGACCACACTGCAACTGATGGTAAGCGCAGAGCCGTCCAATTAAAGTATCGAGTAGCGAGAGACAATCTATCCCCTCTACTCAACACAACCATACCGGCCTGCTTCTTCACACTATACCATGGGACAAGAAGGTGAAGAAGCGGTCAAGGGTTTAGTGTCAGAGTACTCAGAAGGCCGCAAAACGGCCAAACATTGTACCTCATCTCTAGATCCCCGATAAAAACGGGATGTACACTGGCTGATCCCGGAACGCGACACATTTGCGTGTGCCACTATGGCGGGTTTTACACCCTATTTACGGTGGTCGCTATCCGGGTGGATATGAATATCCTACCACCAGCTAGCAACTTATTTGACACAGCAGACAAGTAGCCAGCTGTGAATCAAGTGGCCGGGGTTTCGATTCTCACGCCCAGGGCCGGTGTGTGAAATCTTTTGTAGGTACGTTGGGCACTTTGAGATGGGAAACTTGCGGACCGAGAAAGAGTGGAACTCGTTGCCGGAGTCTATATTTCCCGAAAATTATAACCTGGGTATCTTCAAGTCAAGAGTGAATAGGTATCTTCTAGGCAAGCGTGCTCCACCGTAGACCACATCATCACTTACCATCAGGCGGGAAATAAATAAATAACACCCAACAGTCACACGCATAGCCTCGACCCCACACTAAGATACGAGTCCTGTGTTGTAGGTATCAGGGACTAGGAGAGACTCACGGTCTCACAACACCCAGACCACGGACAAAAACATCTGTCAGTCACACAAACATTTGCCCGGTGTGGGAATCGAACCCACGGCCTCTCGTTTCACAGCCGGCTACTCGCTTATTGCGCCACGGAGGCTGTCAAAAGTGAAGTGAAGTGAAGAAAGAAAACTAAGTGCAAAGACATGTCCATGTAACCAGTGTATTGACCATATCAAAATTTTAATTCAAAAGTCAGTTCGATTTTCGCTCTAAGTTCTTAGAGAATAAGTCATAAACATTTTACTAAGCCATTCTCAAAAGCACTAAAAGTCTTACCTTAGCGCTTTGAGTCTCACGATGGGCCCTGTTGCGTCTCTCAACAGCGCCACCGCTTTATGATTCGTTACACCATGCAATGAAACGCCGTCCACCTAGAATAGCAAAAGTTCAACATTAATTAACAAATATCAAGTCTCTAATTAAAACAATATTTGACTGCCTCGGTGGCGCAGTTGTCATTGCGCATGCGTTACAACTGCTGTGCTGAGTAAAGTGATATTGGGTTTTTCTACCTAGAAATACTCAGTATTAACTCGGAGTCTGGAATGGTGCCCGGTGTGGCGATAGGCTCGCCTCCTATAACATTATGGGACCGAAATTCGGCGAAAAGTGGGTGTACTTGTTACACCTCTGCCTACCCCTTCGGGGATTACAGGCGTGAGTGTATATGTATGTATATATGTATGTATTTAAATAATATTTTTTTTTCTAAGTCAACTGACATAAATCGACCAGTTGATCTAGCAATTCCCGACTAACCATACTATTACTATATGACTATTCCAAAAAATGCCCTACATGACAATTCAATTAACTGACTGCCTCGGTGGCGCAGTTGTAATTGCGCATGCGTTACGAGTTACGACTGGTGTTTTTTTTTTAGTGCCTAGTAAGGCAGACGAGCAGACAGGCCACCTGATGGCAAGTAGTCACCGCCGCCTATAGACTTCTGCAATGCCAGGGCACAACAAACCCGCTGCCTACCAAAACCTGCTGTGCTGAGGTCTCTGGTCTCGGGTTCGATCCCGGGTCAGGTAAAGTGATATTGGGCTTTTCTATTTAAAAATACTCAGTGTCAGCCTGGAGTCCGGTATTGTGCCGGGTAAGGCGATAGGCTCCTCTCTATCAAATATGGGACCATATTGAATTCGGCGAAAAATGCGTGTACTGGTTACACCTCTGCCTACTCCTTCGGGAATTACAGGCGCGAGTGTGGAATGACAATCTGTATATATAAAAGAAGAAACTGACTGACTGACTGACTGACTGATCGATCAACGCACAGCCTAAACGGCTGGGGTTAGAGACTTGAAATTTTGACAGTAGGTACCTTTTATCACGTAGGCATCCACTAAGGAAGGGTTTTTGGAAATACCACCCTAAAGGGGGTAAAATATGGGATGAAAGTTTGTATGAAAATCCGTCATTTTTGAAGTTAAATTCATGAAAATTAGTATTTGGCATTTTAGTAATAAATAAAAAATATATGTTTCAGGATTTTTGGAAATTCCGCCCCTAAGGGGGTAAAATAGGGAATGAAAGTTTGTATGAAAATCCGTCGTTTTTAAGTTAAACGCATGAATATTGGTATTTTGTATTGTATACATTTTCTCCCAAACATGACCTCCACGCGGGCGGAGCCGCGAGTACAACTAGTTTAATTATAAAATGCATAATTGCTGTTTAAATGTGTGAACTTTAAACGTCAATAACCTATGAGTTTATTTCATATTTCTTCTCATGGTTAGGCAAGAAATGCCAGCGCCATTTAGCTTACAAATAATTGACATGTAAAAGTGATACTTAATGATCCTACTTACAGAATAACTGATTTCATTGAACATTTGTACGGTAATAGTTTCTTATGTGTACGCGAATATTATACATTAAAATATAACAAATACAAATTTTACGGATTCTATAGTGTCCGGCCCGTGACCATAAAGACTGTAAAGCTTTCGAAACGTCGGGATTAAAAAAGTAAAATAAACCGCGATAGAATCCGTAAAATTTGTTTTGTTTCAATGTTTGTACGGTATTTGAGCTTAGCCCCTGGGTCGTCGGGGAGGCCTGCTCCAGGCCCGAAGTATTGCGCGCCATATTACACGACTGGGGTTGTGCTTTGTGCGACAGTTTCCACAGTCCAAGGGATATGCCCTCTATATGTCTCGTCCATTTTATAGTTATGGGAAATAACTTCGACAAAAGCAAATGCACTAACTATGCCTTTATCGAAGTATAAACAATGGATAACTTCGCAACAACGCACGGTGGTGACGAAATGATGTATAAAAATCATTCATCTATATCCTAAGGAATAGTATTATTGCTGTGTCCAATGAATCAACTATTTTTTTTATCCTAGCAAAGTGACCACACTGCACCTGATGGTAAGCGCAGTGCCGTCAAATTAGAATATCGAGTAGCGGGAGACAATCTATCCCCAGTACCCAAACAATCATGCCGGCCTGCTTTTTGAATCATGGACAAGAATCTTTTCTATCTAAAGGATCCGTATTAGATAAAGTGGCAGGGAGAAAGCCCTTCTCGCCACTTTCATCCACAGCTGCTTCGAATCGCTAGAATACGTACTTAGAGTGAGTAATTTAGAACGCAAAAAAAATCTAAATATTCTGAATTCAAAGCCTACACTATTTATTTAAAAAACTAAACAAACCCATACGAAAACAATTATACCAACCACCCTTTCATATACAAACAATTACTCAGTTGGAAATGACCGGAGCTAAAGTGCCAACAATCTGCCGTCCCATCTGAGAACTTTGTTTGTCCATATTTAACTGTAGCAGGTACAATAAAACTTGACAATGGAAGGCAACGGCGTGAATTCATAATTAACCCTGGCCTCCCTATTCTAACACAGACACGGATCCAGGGTTTTGTGAAAGGACGCCATTTCTAAAATGAAGTATTTCGTTTTTAATTCGCTTTAATCTGACTCGCTATTTAAAAGTAGTAGTAGTAAAAACGAAGTACTTTATTTTGAAGTGAAACTTCTTTAGCATCGTTGTGATTTGAAACGAAAAAAGCGACAGTAAAAAGAGACAAACACATAAATCTATAGGACTAAGCCTACGAGAGAATGAGACAGAATATATATTCGAGTGGATCGATTGGGATGGGGTGCGATCGATTAGGATCAAGTGGAATCGAATCAGTTACTGTTATTGACGTAGTTCTTTAATGGTTTTGAAATATATATATATATGATATATTATTATATCGACTGGCTGGCGTCCGTACGTCACTTAAGGTGACCACTGAAAACCAGCGCTGTGTTGTGGTATGTACTATGTACGTGCCACAGCAATATGCTGTGTGGTCACCTACCTGTCACAGCTGCGACAAGC